>NSJW01000069.1:1200000-1802656 GCA_019955255.1 Castanospermum australe
TTCTTTCTCCTATATCCCTCAATCACACTCACACACACCACTCGGTTTTCTTAATCTAGAGACTGCAGTTTCAACCTCCGGAAGTTGGGTTATTCAATCAATGTAAATCCGCCAGGTAGTAACTTGGCCAGTCATCTGCCTATGATCCAATAATCAATGCTTACATGAAATCCTCCTCCAGTTCCTGCAATGATTTGCTTGCTGATGCAATCTGTTTATTGGATGTCATATTTTCTGCGACCATCAAACCTTTGTAGCTCCTCAGCTCTGCTTGTCTCTCCTTTTCAAGTCTTTCCAGTTCCTCATGGCGTTTCTGCACATAGAAACGTGTGGTTAAATAAATAAAACAATTGTTCAATGAAAATATGCATTCAAATTTGATTCTGGCATTTAATGTGATATGCAGATTGAACTAGAAACCAAGAAAGAAGACATTAAGACAATTTGCCAATTAAATGTGCATTAATTAAATTTCACATATGCTACACATCAGAAGACATTTAATTTTTCAGACAAATTTTGCAAAGGCAGACATCCTATAAACCTTAGGTTGCATCCTCAAATTTTTAATACAGTTCACAAACAAAACATCCCAAAGGACAACAAACTAACGGCAAAGAACTCAAGCAGTACGTAATGCCAAAGGATAAGAAGACAATTTAGAGAACTATGCCCCTGAAGGGTACACAACATGCCACTTAAAAACATAGTGGTCAACATGAAATCAATCATTCACTGATTCACAGTGTGAACACTGGTCAAGCTCTAGTAACAGAGGCATACAATATACTATCAGAATCTGAATCTGGCCTGAAGAATCTACTGTGCAGAGATATTGAAGACGATGACAAAAATAATTGGGCATGAATTGAAAAAAAGGACAATTCTGCAATACTCACTTTTTCTCTCAGTAGTTGTTTTCTCTCAGCCCTTTCAGCTGCATTAACAGCCTCTCGCTCAGCTGCAGCACACATGCATATACATATCAAGATCAGAGAAGTCAAATCATATTTGCAATCACATAATACATGAGACATCACAATAGGTAAATGGCAAGATATGATAACAAAATGAATTATATGAAAATCAAAAGTTGCACAGTTATCTTGCCTCCTTATCCAACAAATAGCATTTTAACTTCAAAACTTGATTGTGCAAAGAAAACTAATGCCAAATGAAAGGAAAGCAAACTTATTAATTACCTTTCAAATCAGGTTTTCTTTCCACTTTTGTCCTGTTTATCTTATTAACAATCTCATTGATGCGCTTCTCCACTCTTACAGTTCGAACCTAATACGCATGAAAACCAGATAATGATATACTGGAAATGCATGCTCAAACAATCATCCACCCACCCACTCCCAAACCCCTGTGGGAGAAAAAAATTTAAAAAAAAAAGCCGAAGGACTAAAAATCTGAGGTAGAATATGCAAAAGATGTGCATGTAAAAAATATTCACCATTTTCGGGTTGTGAAAACCAACTTGACCGACGTCCATTGAAGCAGTTTTCTTTAAATTAGACCAGGGAGTGTAAACAACATCAATATTGTTCACCTTATTTCCTGCCATGAAAAAAAGTTAAAAAGGGAAGCATTAAGCACGTAAGGAAGTGAAAGGAAATACATCTATTATGAAGTCATAGTTATATATTTGTATCTTGAAACTAGTAAGAGAATTGATCTGTCTGACTTCCAGTTGAAAATGTAACTGAAGAAACCTCAATAAGAGTAACGTGAAGCACTACATATATGCTTGCTAGGTTGCATAAAATTGGCTCTTAAACCAATTAAACTTATAAACCAGAGGAACAATCTGTCAGGCTTTTACCTTGAATTGAATTAGCTTTGACAAGCTGAACACAGTCTTCCAGTAAACCTTCACTTATGTCATCAATAGTCTGACCTTTATGCAGTCTGACATAGACATGGCTGAAGACATTTTATCGACATGGAACCTGCAATAGACAGATTTTATCATTAAAGAAATTTAAAAAGGAAAAAACAAAATCCAACTATCTTAGCAAGCATTAAATCAAAACAGAAATCAGTCACAATTTCAGGCAACGAACTTTAGAAACAGGTCTCAATGGGGTTCTATCTTCCAGAATCCAGAAAGAGCAAACAAGGCCTATGCTGAAAGAAAGGGAATAGAACAAATAGCCGACCAATAATGTCATACTGAAAGAACTTATGGCTTCTTATATATGAAAACGACTCAATTGTTGTGACACATAATGATAGTATTCCTATAACAGAATTGGTTTAATCACAATCCTAAAGAAACCTGACTCTAGCAACAAAAACAGCCCCAGAGCTTCAATGGAATACAGTGTGAAATGGGCTGGAAAATTTATCTACAAATCAATTGTCTCTTATTTTCAAATTTCTAAGTGGGGCAACAAAGTCAAGTCAAAACAGAAAGGAAAACTTTGTGACGCAAACAATTGATCATCAAAATCAATCATAAAGCAGCCAGACATAGGTTATGTATATTTCTTTCCCACGCAGCGAATTTCTGGAAACCAACAAGAAATTCACAAAATTGAGCAATAAGGAGAATTGAGAAATCGAAGAATCATATGCCCATCAGGCATTTGAGCCCGAAAAGTCGAGAACCATCGCTAACGTTGTAAGTTCGAGATTCAAGATACAAATTTTATAGTTTCCTAAGCAAAAATCGATTCGTAGTTCAACAAAATTGGAAGGCCCAAAACCAAAGGCGAAGGGGGGTTAGGGTTACCAGATGTCTTCGGGAAAACCGTATTTGATGAGCTCCTCGTTCTCGTACTTGTCGAGACCCATGAAGATGGTGTAATCGCCAGCTTCTGGGCGTGCTTTGAAGTAGAACACCATGGAGTTGCTTTGGTTTCACGCAACCAAACAGAGACGAGAGGGAGTGCGTTAGGGTTCTGAGTTTCCGAACGGCCACAAATCCAAATTGGGGATTGCCATCAGAATCACAACATAATAAAATAAAGCCAATTTTAGTTATTTATTGTAACTCTTATTATACTAATTTTGATTTATTTTTTTAAAATATTTTTTTTATAATAAAAAATATTACTTTCATATTTATTTAAATTTATTATTAATTATTTTTTAAATTTTATTTTAAAAATAAAAATATTTTTTAATATTAATAAAATTTTAATTGTTTTATTACTTTTTCTTTATGATATTTCTATTCTTTTTCTTTTTTTATGAATAATTTTTCATCTTATTTTTTATTTTTTTTATAAAAAGCACATTAGTTTATCTTATCATATGACAAAAAAATTATAAAAAATCAAACTGATGAAAAGAATATAAAGCGATATTGAAAATATTTGGACCTGTTATCTGTACATGTAAAAAATTTTAATAAATTTTTTTTTTATGATTCTCATATAATTTTTATATTATTATTATTATCTTTTAAAATATGTATAAAAGTGACAATAAATTAATGTTTAATTATAAATAAATAAAAATAATATTTTAAAATATCAAATTAAAGTTAATTTGATAAAAGTGATAATAAATAATTAAGAGTGATAATAATCTTTGCCCCTTCCCTTGTTTTTAACAAATTTATTTTCGGGCAAAGAATGAAACAAAACATCAAAAGGCAAACATGCATTGGATTCAATTTACAAATACGATATTTGGTTGGGAATTTCCACTATCCATTTTTTTTGTTTGTATATTCCACTTTCTAAGCTTTAACTAAGGATAGAAATAAGTTATATACTGTATCAAGGTCTATAGCCTCATTTACTTTTATTTTATTATGCCTAACTTATTTTTAATACAAGTCAAGTTTAAACTTTTAAAAAAATCTGTCAAGTCTAAATTTTTAAAAATGTTTATTTAGCTTAATAAGTCAATATATGTTATCTATTATATATATAATTAAAAATTATAATATTTATATAATTTACTATTATATATTTATATAATTTATTAATTTTATATATAATTTAATTATTTTAATTAAAGACTTGTGTCTATTTGAAACTTTAAAAATTTAAATTTATTAATATAATTAAAAACTTTCATGTAATTTAGGCTTTTAAATAGACTCATAAGTAAGTTAAGTTTTTATATTTTTATAAAAAGTCAAGTCTAGTCCACAAAAAATATATATTAACTAATAAGATAGGCTCACATTCAATATTTTATAAAATAGGCCAAATCTATTTAAGAAAGGCCTAACCTAACCTAACAAAATATTTTAAAACATTGAATTTTTAAAATATTGTAATACTTACAAAATATTTTAAAAGCCTAGCCTGACAAAATGTAAGCACGCAAATTTTGAAATATTGTAATACTTAATTTTTAACATAAATATTTTAAAACAATTTGTTCTTTTTTTTTGTGTACAATGATTTTTGTAATTATAGTATAGTAACCACTCTATATAGACCAAAAGGTCAATGGAATCATACATTTGAATTGTTGAAAAAGTAATTCCAAATTCAACTTAAATTAGCTCAATTTTTGTCATCAAAATATAATCATAGAACAATGAAAGTGAAACTAATAATAATAATAATAATAATATTATTATTATTATTATTATTATTATTTAAATATTCTGTTATTTTTTTATGTTTGAAGTTGGTCAAAAATAGACTTTCTTTAAAAAAATTAGACTTATTTTTCTTTTTGTTTAAAAAATTAATATGAATGTTTTATATGATCCCCATTTAGGCTTGTCTGCTTTAGTCGTAGCATATGAGAGCCAGTATATTTCTGACTTTTTTTAGCACAGTGCGTTGCATATTATAGTAACCAAACTTGGCTGATATTGGCCCCAAAGAAACTAAACAATCCAATCAAGCCGTTTTATGAGATGCAACCTATGACATATTTTATTTTTGGACCTTCAAGCTGTAGCTTTCCTTGTTATAAGATAAGCGAGAATATTAGTTGCACATAATTTGTGTTATATATCACTTTTCATACTTATTATTTTATTTTTTTTGGGCAGAGAGATGGCCCACTTAACTGGGAACTTAGAGAGATGGCCCACTTAACTGGGAACTTACCTCATTCTTGGATCAATTTGACAATTTTGTAGAGATATTAGAAGTGGTGTTTAAATAGTCCAGAAAGAATAGCGTGCAAATATAACTGCCCTTAAATAATTTATGCAAAATGATTTGATGAGTGTTGTTAAAATTATATTAAATTAGATGATCTGCCCGATTCGATCATAACTGAATATTTAACAAGTTATAATTTAATTTTATAATTAAATTTATAATTAAATTAATTAAAATCAAATAAAATTAATTAAAATTGTTTGAATTATTTTATTAAATTATTTAAATTGACTAATTATTAATTTTTTAATTTAAAAAAATCTTAAATTTTTTTATTTTATAATTTATTTTATAAATTTTATATTATTATATATAAATTATTTTTATAATATCATCCGATTCAATTATATATGATTTAAACAATTCAATCTATTAAACCTTATACGAAAGTCTCACGTTTACATTCCAGTCAAACTTTAACAATATTATTGGGTCCGACAAACCCCTGATGCCATATAAGGATAAAAGCTCCATATAAAGTTTTTTTTTTTTTTTAGAATAGAAAGCATCGTCAAAGTAATTAATATTTGGCTTTCACAGTCCACAACCGTGTCTGATTCAGAAAATGATCCCAAACCACTATTTTTTACGTAAAAGGATTGGCTTCCACCTTCGTTTACTATCATGCATGGTATTGTAGAATATTGTTACTGTCATTAAATAACACGTTTATTGTACCCAAAAACAAAAACACGCTTAACGATTTAGAAAACAGAATTTTCATTAAAAAAATTTAGCTGATACAGAAGTCTGAAACATCAAGAATATTCGGAATCTAATTCAGTTTATGAATTTCCTACGAAATCACTCCATGACTAGGCAACAATAAAAATACAACACACTCCTTCAAACAGGATAAAAGCCTTGGCACGAAGCAGAAGTCAACTTTGGAGACCTTGGCTCATGGCTTTGGAAAGGAACTTGGGATAATGTAAACACGACAAAACAATCTTCCAAAATGTGCCATGAGTCATGACCCGTATTTGCAGAGATTCTCAAATCCCATATATTCATTATTCTGAATCTTGTGTATCATATTTTCAATGCCAACTCCACCTAACAAATGAATGAAAAACGTTTCAGTATTTTGCTCTAAGTGAGTTTTGAGATGTGTAAATAACCAAACCAAACAAGAGAGAATTGTGACGCCTACCTAGTGAGACTGCACTGACAAATATTGTAAATGCCAGAATAAAGATGATGAGGGATGCTCTCCCAAAAAGGATGATCAGCTTTCTCACAATATGCTGTCCTACCAAGGCTGCAATAGTGGCCACCAGAGTGAAGTAAACAGCTGTGCAACAATCCACAAAACGCACGGGTTAGAGGCAATTAACTACAACATATCACTCTGGCAAAATGTAGTCCATCACACTTGCCCGAGCGTTCCATAATTTACCAAATTTAATAGGGGAAAAAATAAAAGCTATAGACAGTTATCTAGAAGTTCTCAAGCACGAACCATAAGGAACTGGAAAACGTTTCAGCAGGTAGTATTCTATAACAGACATAGATGAGGAGAAGGTCATGGCGAAGGTGGCTGTGGCACTTGAGACCTGCACACAAGACATAAGAAGTAAGGTTGAATCCAGTTAACAGCAGAAGTCCAACTCCTACACCGCGCTTCCCCTTCATAAATTAATTTTACTCTTAACATAGAGGTATTCTTTAAGTTCTACATTTACAAATACCAGATAAGTTCAACAAAAAATTGATTGGGGCCTGCGGGCGGGCGAAACTTATGGAGGCTGCCATACACGAAATAGCATTCAACAAATTTAGTAGATATATACCATTTTTCAAAAATGATATCTACAATAGCAACATGCCCTTTCTTCCATTTTTCCCCATCTTCTTGACGTGTATATCTTGTACAAATATAAATAAGCATATTTTATGACTCTTATTGGTTTCTATGGGGTGCACATTTCCGGAATACTTTACCACCTGTGCGGCCATCCAAAATTCATAGTTACACAATTTGAAACTCACCTGAGGTGGGACTCCCAGCTCCAGAAAGAGTGGACCCATAACGAATCCTCCTCCTAGTCCCAGCAAGCCACCAACTATTCCAGCCAGTATGCCAAAGACACAATAGATAATTAACTGGATAACAGTAAAATTTTTCCCTTGATCTCCTGTGGAAGCAATTACTCTCCGCCCACTGAACAAGGCAATTGCCTCATACGCAGTTACCCCAACTGAAACTGGAATCTGCATAACATGGTAAGCATGTTTCAAACAGTTTTCAGATGTTGTAATTGTAACAGATATTTTTGAATACATTTTCACAAAAATCAAGTACTACCAGCATATCATGTGCATTCAAGAAAAGCAAAAAGACTTGTATGAGGGTAGTCAGGGTAGTGCTTTGGAGGCCACTCCTGAACTGAATTACCTGTAACAAGTTCAGTACCCAATATGCTGTTGAACAAGTTGCTGTATAGTTCTGTTGTCAATAGGAGATTATTGGTCTCAAGTTAGATAGATAATAACTGCATAGAATAAACTGTTCTATTGTAGTGGATATGAAAGAACAAACCTTGGCAATCTGTAGTCCAAGGAATGAAAGCCAAACAAAAACAAGAAGTCCAAACTCCTTCCAGTATACATTTTCAAGAATAGTCACCTGCAACATACATGTTATTAGATATGAAAATCACTCTATCCATAAGAACTGACTAGAGAATAATGACCTCATGCTCCTTGGTGTCCTTTTCAGTGCCACCATTTGGTCCACTCGGAAGAGGTTTGTATTCAACTTCAGCCCCAGAACCTGCCAAAAGGGAAATTGCATACAGTCTGGCATCAGAAAGAAAAATGATCCAGAACATTATGTTATGGTACATGTCAACGAATAGTTTCTCAACTCACCATTTGACTCTTGTCGCCTAGCAGCTTCCTAAAATGAACAAGGGAAATTCAGACAGTTAGCCATAAGATTTGCTTGTCTACCACTAAATTATTGACAACCCAATCATACACAAAAATACTCATTATTACACAATTTATCAAAAGACCTTCATAACTGAGTTCTTATAGTCAATTCATTCAGAGATACAAAGCTAATAACAATACATTATTATCTTCTCCTTAAATTTAATATATTCCTTTGTTTGCATTTGTAAGTTCTAAATATGCAGAGAGATAATATATATCATTAATTAAATGAGACCTTTTTCATTAAGGTTTCCTTTTTCCATGTTTCAACACCCTTAAAGAATGCTTTTGTTGACGTGCCTGCAAACCAGTAAAATCTGTCAGAGGTCTAACAAAAGAAGAATGCCTAACTGAAGTCACAGCTAAGAAAATCGTTACCTAAAAAGAGAACAATAAGCAGTATAGTGACCACCCAGTCAGGAAATACAACGTTGAAGGCCACTCCAATGCTGATGCCAAGCATAAGCATTGGTTGAATGAGCAATGCCAAATCATACTCAATGATGGGCATATCCAGTGTAGGATGCCTTAGCTTAAGGTTATAATAAACAGTTGACACAGCTGCGCCCATGATCATACCTGACACACAGAACGCTTGATGATTGGAGTTGCAGATTTTTTTTCCTCTTTTATGGCCAAGGATATAATACTAAGCTTTTATTCTCTTTCGGCTATATAGAAGATTAAAATAATTAATTAAAAATAACAGCTTTTGAAGAACAAATTCTTGTGAGCTGCATCAGCGGAACATTGTCTAGCACTAGCAGGCTCAAACTTAATTGTGTCCATCATTCAAAATTACTGGAAACTCATCGTGAGAAATCTACAAGAGAAAGGTAATCACATTAAATATTGTGTCTTCTCTTACATTTTGACATAGCTGTCGATGATTTTGCATCAAACCCAATGATGAGGCTAAGCATAGGAACGAATATGCCACCGCCACCAACACCACCTACACTTCCAAACGCCGCTCCACAGAAACCAATAAATGTACCGAGAATAATTTGCCACCCAAATTCCATATCCTGCGTAAGTAACGCCCAGTTTTAACTTTTCCCTGTCATAATGTCCAGTGACGATAATAATACAAGCAAGATAACTACAATGAATTCTACATCAGCGCAAACAAATCCAACAGAAGCACTTTTTCGGCCAAAGCTACACCATGTGAATATTCTTCTTTTCCTCTCCAAAAAGACAATAAAAGGGGGAACAAAAACACATTAATAGAATCCAAAAATGTCGAAAAACTTAAGCCCGTCCCCATCTCCCAACCAAATCCAGTCTCCAATCACCACCCACCACCAGACATAAAGGTAAACAAGAAACAAAGACAACCCCAATAATCTCTTTGGCTTCGGCTTTAAGTTAAACAAAGATAGATACAAAATCCAGTACCAAAGGAAAAGCTTACCGGCCACACGTGTTGATAACCTGATTCCCCCGACTGCCATAAGAAATTCACAGCTCTGGTGAGGAAACCGCGTTCAGGTGCTCGGGTAGCGTTAAACCTTGGCGCTTCCAGCTTCATAATCCCTCTTTCCGCCGAAACAAACCCTACGTCAGATGCGAAATTTAACAACAACACCACCACCATCCATATCGATCCCATTCTCACACCCCTCCACCATCTCTGTCCAAATTCAGCCATCGATTTTTTTTTTGAATGCACCTCCTTCTTTTTTGTATGATTCTCTCTGTCCTCAAAAGAAAGCTTGAATCTGCTCCAGAGTATAGCAGAGAAACTCCGGTTCGGAAAATCTGTGTCGTCAACCTCAGAAATCTTCACCTTGAAATGATCAAATCTCTTCTCCTATCACAGAGCCAAGGCGTGCTCTGTCTCACAAGTAAGAAAACTTAGACAAGGAGACGGAGAACCAGAGAAAAGGGTCGTAACCCGGGAAAACAAAGCTGATTTCCAGAGAAAATAAATGAGCAACCTCCCAAGAACTTCACTTTGGTGTGAAGATGTAAAGATAACAAGAAAAAAAAAAACAGAAACCCAAAAAAGAAAATTGTTGCTTGGAAATGAAAAACAAGAAGGGAATGAAGAAAGATGTGTATTGATCACAAAAAATTTACAGTGAGTTGGGTGGGTGTGGCAAGGCAGCGGAAAAGAGCGCGCTCTCTCTCTCTGTCTCTCTCTTCTCTCTGCAATAGTTGCCTCCCTCTCCGCGAGTGGAGTTCAAAGTCGCCTGCTCGTGTTCTGCCACTTCTGCGACAGATTTATAGAGGCAGCAGCAATATTAAACAGTTTCCTTGAATTATACGCCGTACCAGTTTTGCCTTTCTTGTTTTTTTTTTTTTTTGTGTTTTCGGTAGCGCAAAAGGAAAAATTCATACGTATTCTAAAATTAATATTCTCCGAAAGGAATTTTATTTAATTTTATTATTTAAAAATATATATTCAATTAAATAATTAAATGATTATAAAAAATTACATATTATATATTTATTAAATAAATATATTATTTTAACATAACATTTAATTTTATAAAATTAAAATAAAATAAAATAATAAAATAATAATTTATAATTTATAATTTAATAATATTAAAAATATAATATCTTTTTTAAGTAAATTTATTAATTAGTACATAAAATTATTATAAAATAAATTAATAAAATTAAAATTAATATAAATAATATTAATATTTTTTATAAAAAAAATTTATATATTAATAATAATATTTAATTTATTTTCTATTTTATAATTTAATTAAAATAAATATTATTTTTTTAAAAAAATAATATTATTATATTAAATAAATATTTTATATTTATTTTTATATATAAATAAATTTTAAAATCATAGATATATTATTTATATCAAAATTAAAAATTATATTAATAAATTAAAATATCATTAAATTTAATAAATAATTAAATATATCAAATTTAATCAAAAAATTATATTATAAATTAAAATATAAAAAAGACAATAAGTATTAATTTATAAAAAATTTAAAAATATATTAAGAATAAATAATTTTAGTCATATTTTATTAAATTTAAAATTTTAATCTCATCTCTTTATAAAAAAATAAATTTTATATTTTATTTTTAATTTTATAAAATAAAAAATAAAATAAAATTATTATTTTTATATTTTTTATAAATAAATATAAAAATATCTTATTTTATAAAATAAATATGATATAAAATTACCATTTATACCTATCAAATATTAATTGAGACCATACAAAAAATTTTCTTGCAAACGACACTGGCTATGGCTAATCATTCTGACGTGTCAAAACCCAATTATTGTTATCGGTTAATTGAATTTTTTTCTCTCCTATCTTTTAAGTAGGGAATTGATATTGATGGAGACAAAAATTAGAAAATAAAATTGTATATATATGATGGCTCTGAATAAGGGCTCGACTCGTGACGACGGAATGGAACTGATATAATATAGACATAGTTAAGGTGAAAGTAATTTTTGTAATAATCATTATTTGATATCAAATCATGCATTGTTTTTTAACGAGTTTAATTTTAATTCGATATAAATAAATACTTTTATTTTTTTTATTCTAATCATTTATGTATTATTATGTTAAGTTTAATATTAATTTATTATTAATATAAAAAAATATATTATCATTTAATAATAAATTATTAAATTATTAAAATAATAATTAAAATAATAAATATTTAAAAAATTAAGCATAATATAAAAAAAATTATACTAATTATAAATTAAAATTAAATTCTTAAAATTAAATCCTTACCATGTCATTGAAGATTGTATATCAAGATTAAATTTTATTTCAATTTAATATTAATTCTGAAAAAATGAAGATATTCATTAAACAAAAACAATAGGCTCAAATACAAAAACGAAAAAAAAATTTAATTATGAATCATTTATAAAAAAAATTTATACTTTAAAATTCAACAACACAATTTTTTAAATTTACTAAAATATGTATCTTAATACCAATTAAATTTTCTATGCATATGCATAAAACCTACAGGAAATAGTCAATATACAGTAAGTTCAAACTGTAGAGTTATTAAGTTTCAAAACATAAAAACTTTTTTACAAATAATCCATAATTAAATGTTTTTTTATTTTAGCCTGAACAATAAAACTCCAACGAGTAAAACAACAGATACTGCTTTTCTTTTTTCTTTTTTTTTTGTCAAGCCGATATTTCAAGCACTCCTTTTAGTGATCATTTAACTATTGATTAATGGATCCAAATCCAAAAGCGTTGTTTCAATTAAAACACGAGGCGTAGATCTGAAAGACTTTAATCACGTCATATGGAGAGGCGTGAGATAGGAGAGAGGCGTGAGATGGACCATCTTTCCAACGGATTCCTCTATCCATACATTGAATCTATATTAGCATAATGGCAACCAAAAAAGATACTACCCCAATTCATCAAATATATACAGTATTTGAAATCTATTTTTTTTTTCCAAAAAAAATCTGCTTCCTCCTTCCTTTTGGTGACAATTGAGAAAAAAAAAACTAAAATATAATATTCTTAGAGCAAAATTTATAGTGAATAATTGATAAAAAAATTAGTAATTTAATTTTGCATATTTACTTTTAATTTAAAGTGAGTCAGGGTTACTCATGATATCTGACGAAATAATTATTTAATTATTATAAATTAAATTATTAAACTAATAATATTATATTAGTAGCAATTAATACAGGAAATAACTCACTAACAGCTTGTTTGGATCAAGAGAAGTTGTGAAGAAAGAAAATGGAAAGAGAAAAAAATTACTTGACTTTGGCATTTTTTCTTGTTTGGGTACGGAGAGAAAAGGGAGAGGAAAGAAAACTTCACCTATGGGATCTACATAATTCTTTTCACTCCAATCCTGAGAAGAAAATGAGAGGGAAGATAGGTTATTTTCTGAAATTATTTTTTCACCCTTTCCATTCAATTTTTTTAGCTTGAACCTTGTTTTCTGACCAGACTACGTAAATTATTTTTTAAATAAAGTTGGCATGTTTTCAATTAATTTGAGTATCAAAATTAATTTTTTTATATTAATATTTATTGTAAAATTAGTTTTTTCTTGTGTGAGAGATATTTAAAGTTGTTTAAATTTCTCATCCCAAAATAAAAAATTATTTTTCTATAAATAAATCATGTTTTAAATTAATTTGGATATCATAAAAATAAATTTTTTTATATTAATATTTGTTGTAAAATTAGTTTTATTTATTTAATTTATAAAAGTGTACTAGACATGTATAAAGTAAAAAATTAACATACATTATATTACATTATAAGGACATATAAGTCATTTTATATAATTATATTTTCTTTCTTATCACTTTTCTACTCTATTAAACAAAAAAAAAATTTCTTATTTTATTTCTTTTTTTTTCTTAATCCAAATAATAAAAGAAAAAATATACTTTTCTTTTCATTTTTTTCTTTATTTTTTTTTTCTCTTTTCATTTTATCTCCATATCCAAACAAAGGCTAGATGAAATGAAAGAGTATATATACACATAAACACATAATAAAGGGGTGCCCGATAAAAATAGTAAAATGAGTAAGCGCAGTAAATTTTGAACCGCATTTAGAGTGACCACGTCAGTTAATTTTAATTTTAATTTTTAAACATGTAAGTGTATTTTTATTATTATAAAAAAAAATTCTCTAATATCTTTTCAGTTTTCATATCGTAAACTTATAAATAATTATCTTAGTGTGTATTTATTTAGATTAAATTTTATAAATTTAATTTTAGATGAACTTAATTTTACAAACTTAATTTTAGTCATAAATAAATTTAGAGTAAAGTGATATATACTTAAAAAATTTTATTTAAAAATTAATTTTAATAAAATAAATATTGTTTGAATAGTATTGATTAAAATTATTTATATATATGTAATTATAAAAAAAGAATATAAATTAAAGTGTAATGAAAAAAGATAAAATAAATTATAAAAATAAATATTAAAATTTAAAATATCAAAAAAAATTATTAATTTTTATTTTAATATAAAAATAATAAAATCTTATTTTAACTAAAAATTTAATTTTCAAATAAAAAATAATTTTATTTTGTGACTATCAAACATAATGACACGACTGTTGAAATACATTTTTTTTTCCTTCAGAAGTACGTTTTGGGGCAGCATTTAATCTCTTTTGCTCATCTTTTTTATTTTTGTGCCTGTTCATTTTTTTTTTTTTACATAAAATGACTTCTTCAACTATGAAGTTAATTTTTCAAAATTTATGGTTTATACTTCTGATACTATATTAAATAATAATCAGACTTATCTTAAATAAATTATTATATTTATATATATATATATATATATATATATATATATATATATATATATATATATATATATGTGTGTGTGTGTGTGTGTGTGTGTGTATAAACGTCTAGCATTGTGCGAGTCTATAATTATTTAAAAAGAAAAACTCAAAAAACTTCAAGCAAGTTTATGGATTCTACTTTCAAAAAGTCAAACTAAATCTGTGTATATGAATCTTCCGATCATGTGAAGTTTTAATTTAAATATTTGTATTTAAAACTTGAATCAATACTTTCAAAGATAGAATTTTTCTAAATGTACTGTAGAGGTGCTCTTTTAATATCACTTGAAACAAGACTTAGACTAATTAATTAACGCAAAAATTGATATGAAAAATGTTCTTATCTTACAAAGAAAAAATGCAAAGTGAGATTACATATTGAATATACTTAAAGAAATTAAAATTCAATAACTAAAAATTTGAAGAAGATGCTTGTTTTTCATGTATATTTAGTCCAATAGTATGAACTATAAAATTTTATATAATAATATATAAATTTAAATTAAATAAAATTATAAAAATTAATTATTTATTTTACCAATCACATTACTTTTGTTTATATTTTTAGTAAATTATAGATTGAATGAGAACGAAAGAGACAAGACAAATACTGTAGTTTATTTTAGGCCTTGCAATTTATTGGTTTCAAACTCTATCATATAGGCCACGAAATTGGTCGAACGTGGGACCGCGGGAGTAATGATAACCGCAGGCATCTATCAATCCATGATAGATAGGTGCAGAAAAAAGAAACGAACCAAAAAACAAGACAAGCTGTAGAAGCACGGAATAAAATATTATTTTGTGCTGTCACTATGACGTCTGACAGTGACAGCGTAACACAGCGTTTTTTTTACTTTTTTTTTTAATAATGGCTAATTTTTTTATAAAATTTCGTCCTATATAAATTTGTTTGATATATAATAAGTTATATTTGTTTCCACATTATTGTTTTTATTTTAATATTTATGTTACTGTCGTATTAAAGTTTTTATATAAATTCGTATCCAATTTAATAACTTTTACATACACGTCAAAAAAAAATTTACATAACTATGATTTTTGTATGTTTTTAATGTGTATATATATATATATATATATATATATATAAAAGTATATATTTAGATTAATTATTTTATATTTAAAATAATTTATAATTAAAATTTTAATTAAAAAATTTCAAAAAAAATAATTTTTTATTAAAAATTAAACTTAACTAAACATACGTTAATTGTGATAAAAACTTCTTTGTTTTAATAAGAATTTATTTTTCCTTTTGATTTAATAAAATGTCTATATATATCACTGTCGTATAGCAAATAGGTGTTTTTTTTTTCCTCAACCGATAAAATAGCACAATAAATAAAGAACAATAGAAATACAAGTTCATCTTTGTAGTTTTGAGAGAAAAAGAAAAACACATCTATTAGCAAATTAAAAGAAAAAGAAGTACTTTAAAAAAAAAGTGAAAAGAAGAGAAAGAGAAACAATTCCTTTTTTTACTACATATAGAGTATTGACGATGAAATATTACAAGTGAAGAACCGCTTATCAATATTCATGTTATATGATACTTTAAAGGTGTGTTTGGTTTGAATTAAAAAAATAATTCAAGAATTAGTATTTTAAAAAATAGTATACTTGAATGATAATTATCATATTTGATTAATTTAGAGTATGTTTGGATTAGATTTTATAAATTTAATTTTAAATAAATTTAATTTTATTAACTTGATTTTAATTAAAGATAAATTTAAAAACATATCCTTAATATTTTTTAAAATGATTGTGTAGGGTGGCCAAATTCCAGCAACATCAATGTTGGATGGTCGTTGACAAGGATGAATGTTAGATTATGATACCCAATATCAATAATAACGTGGTGATAGTTGGCAATAATGTAGTAATTAAGGAGAAGAAGTAAGTATTTTAAATATTTCACATGACAAAACACTTTTATATTATGGGAATGCAACAAACCCTATAAAAAATTTTACATGAGAATATTTTTTCAAGTCTTGTACAAAACATGTCATTATTTTTTACAAAGATTCTCAGGATTAAAGAGATATTTCGTTAACCAAACATTCTGTAAAGTGTGAGTTTGGTATGCCTTAATTTTGAAGCAAAAATAATAATGAGTTAACATTTTATGAGAAAATGTTAAAAATTTAATTTTAATTAATTAGTTTAAATTTTTTTATCATTACTAAATTATATATCAATACTATATTAAAAAAATTTAATTATAATAATAATAACTATTTAAAAACTTCAATTCTCATCCATATTCTCAATGCCTTTTTTGTATGCCCCTGAATTCACGTGAAGTTAGCTAGACTCAATCCCCGGTCAAGAAGGAGTAGCTGTGCTGACCACACAGAGCTCTATCATATTGATGCCATACGCAACGTGTTATTTTTATTGCCAATAAATTGCGGCTTTCCACGTTGGCATGATGTGCGACTGACTAAGAAACGTGGGTTAAACAGACAAGACAAGATTAGATGACAGGATCCAGTTCGAGGAGGATTGGTTGGCTTCACCAATCTGAAAAAGTTGGAAGATAAAAAGTAAAAACATATTTAAATTAATATTCAATAAACTAATTTAAATATTATATGCATAAAAATATTATGTACTTAAATTTTATTACATTTAGATATAATCTTAAAACTGAATAAATATTGACTGACTTAAGTATAATACAAAAAAATGGTTTATATATATTATTCAATAAGATATATTAAATATTAATTTAATTTAAATGAATTTGATATTATTAGATCTCGTTCTATTAATTTTTTTTATAATTTTGAAATAAATATAATAATATGATATAAATTAAACTAATATTTTCATATTTCACTCATTTATTTTTTTTATTTTTAATTTTTTTAAAAATAAATACACTGAATAATAATATAATTTAAATAAAATTATTTTTACTGAAAAAATCAAATTACTTCAAATAATTATTTAAACAATTATATATTTTATTTATTTATGTGTGTGTATGTATATATATAAATGCACAAAAATGATAATTAGTTTATTTTTGTATATTTTGTTTACTCAAGCAATAAAAAGTCGTTAAGAATAATATTGTCTTTTGTACTCTTAACATAATATTAGCTTTATCTAAGTTATTGAAAATAAATTAATGGTAAAAAATTTAAATAATTTATAAAAAGCCATAAATTTAAACTTTATTAATGCACCAAAAATCACTTTTTTTCTTTGGTTTGGGATAGAAGAGGTAACCTAACAACACTTTAAAATGCATAAAAACATGCTGAACCTTCAAGTCTTCCATGGATCGCATATTTGCATAAATAAATTAAATAAAGCAAAAATGTACTTTCATCCATCAACTACTTCTTTGTTTTATTTTAGTTTCATATCTTTTTTTTTTTAATTTGATTCTATAACTATTAAATGTTAGACAAAAATATTTCAAATTACGATTCCATAACAACAACTAACAAAATCCTCCTATTGTAACTAAAATGCTTATGTTTTAAGCTTACATATGATTTAGACTAAAAATGAATAATGACATTGTTCGATATGTTATTCAATTTTAAACAGTTGCTTTCACCTCTCTCATTTAATCTTCTTCTCCTCTTTTTCCTCATTACGCCAAAGTTTTTCGTTCTCCTACAATCCTGACACTTCCCTCTTTGCCTTCTTAGTCTTGTCTTTGACTCGTTCCAGCCTCTGCTTTTGCTCCTCCAGCAATCCCTTCATGGCACCATTCACCAAACAAAGATTCAAGGAAGGCTTGTAGTCCCCAATACAAAGCAAAACTCACTCGTAAGCAGACAGTCACCTTGAGGAGGAGAGGAGGAAGACATTGACATTTACATCTTTGGGTTTTTCTTCGTAGTATTATTGATAATGACAAAGGACTTGGTCGATTAATATTTTCTAGTGGTCAATTTTGTTTGCATAATTAGACATAGCTGAGACGCTGAGAAGCTGTTCTAGCAAGTTTGGTTGACGTAGGAACTTCTCCTCAAAGAAGCCCTAAAAGGATTGTTTCACATTTCAGTGGAAGAGTAAACATTTTCCTGCTCTCCCAAAGCCGAACTTATGCAATTCATCATAGAGTATTTCTTTTGTCCAAGTTAGCTTAAATCATCACCCTTCAACATGTCGTAAGGATGTTGATAACGGTGCTTTGTACCACATAAGAATTTTTAATGATGTATAGTTCATAAGAATTTTTATAATATTTCTATTAATTAATATTTTGAGTGTTCATCCACAACAATCCTGTTTTATAATTGCTGCATCATAGTAATAGTCACATTATTTTACTAAAATCGTAAATACACTATTATATGTGAACTTGTTCCGTTATCGTTGTTTTTGTGTATATAATTTTGAGTTTTGGAGATTTGGTGAAACGCTGAGTTCATTGGCCAGGAACGAGAGCCGGTGCTATAAAGCAGCAATTTTGATTTATAGTATAGGTAAATTTTATAGTTCGTCGACATATTATTATAAGAGTTTAATTATAATAATAAAATATTTTTTTATTATAAAAAAGTATTTTATTAATATAATAATATATAATTAAATATAAAATATAATTAATTATGAATTAAAATTAATTTTATATAATTTTATACAAAATAATCAACCATTAAAAAGAGAGATGCTTATCCAAGAAACTACAGATGGAAATAATTATTTTTAAACTGGAGATCAACGATGGGTCAGTGCTGTAAAGCGTAAAGTGCCGACACCATGATAAAATCAATCGTTTGTGTCGTAGTTATGTGTGCGGTTTGACGGGTTCCCGTTCACATTCGGATCTTGAATATGCACGTGGAATGGACATTCATGAAATGCGCGCATTTATACTTGAGTAGTTGTCTAGATCACGATTCACGAGAGAACAAGCAAATATATATATATATATAGTACTCTTAAAAAAATTTAAAAAAAAAAAGATCACGAAAGGCACGTGCAACTTAAAAAGGCATTGAAGCAATAAACATTCTCTGAAGTTAGACCAATTTTTAATGTCTCAATATTCCACAGCTGTGAGAGTGATTACATGGAATAATATTATATGGCGAAAAAAAGTAGTTAAAATTTTTGATAAATTTTAAATAGAATAAAAAGTATTATTAAATAAATTAAATGATAAAAATTATTTTTTAATTTAAAAGTGAAAAGATATATTAAATTATTTTGTTAAAAATTTTGATAAATTTTTTTTAATTATATAATATTTTTTATCATAAATTAATGACAGGTTCCTTTGTAATAAGACTTTTTTTTGTATCATTTGATTGTAATTATATTAATTTTATAGATCATTATTATTTGTTTAAATAATAATTTTTAAAAATAATAATGATGTACAAAATTAATATAATTACTATTACAAATGATACAAGAAAAATATCTAATTACTTAAATACTTAAATTTTTTTTTCAAATTGGTGCTAATTAAAGTAAGTGAAACTGTTGGACCCAAGTTGACAAACAGTTAACTTAGTTCACTTAAAATAATTACTGATGGGTTAAAACGGATGCAACAGACAAATGATACCAATTTTTGTCAGAAATCAAGAAGGTTGGAGAAAAAGGTTGAAGATGAAGATGAAATTGATTGATACTGGATCTAGTACAATAGAAAGCTATTTATAATGAGGTTCCATGTAACAGGTCACTAGCTGAAACAGAGCTGAAATAGATAACCAAACTAACTAAACTTAACTAATCATAATTTTCGCCAAAATTCTCGTATCCAATTCCGTAAACCATGCACGATCTTGCAGTAAAATATCAGAAGTTGTAACACACATTACAATTTTAAAAAAGAAGCCAACTACAGTGTGCAAAATATAATAGAAAACAAATATGCGCGCAATGCACTATAACTTTGATTATATATACATGAGATTCAAATTGAACAAGTGAGTTTTACTCCAAAGCTAACATTCAGCAACATAAGTGACAAACACGAATTTTCATCTTCTAACATTAACCATTAATTAAAGATAAAATTTAGAGTAAACTCTCAATTTGATCATTTAAAGATTGGATCGATATCACTTTGGCCACCTAAAAAATATCGATATCAATTTAGTTATTGAATTATGAAATGTGACATCATTTTAATCTTTTAAAAAATTTGACATTAATTTAATTCTCTTAATTATACAAAGTTGATATTAATTTACTATTTCAATCATAAAAAATTTATCAATTTAATCCCTATCCGTACACAAAAAGATAATTTTGATATCATCTTTAATGATTTAAAGACTAATTTGATATTAATATTCTTTGAATAATCAAAGTGATTTAACCTAATCTTTGAATGATTAAATTGAAAGTTTATTATAAAATATACTTGTGTTACATATACAGAAATTTTATATAATATTTATTAGAAAATATTAAAATTCTTAAAATAATACTCAAGTATAATAATTCCGAATAGATGTTACCTTTCATTAATAAACTTTTTAAAGAATAATGTATCTTTCATTAATAAACTTTTTATCTGAACTCTACATACAAGATCTCTCTTCACTCCCTAGTGGCCCACTAGCTATTCTGCATAAGTGTGCTTGTTATGTTAAATTTAAAAAAATGGGGGTAGTGAAGCGTAATTAGATTGGATTTAAGTGTCTAATCAATATTTAAATACTTAAAAATTGTTTTCATTTGAACAATTTTCAAGACAAAGTAGGTTTTAAAGAATTAATATAAAAGTTAAATTAGCTTCATTCAAATTAAAAACTTACTTACTTTTATCCTTCTTTAATTCCTTTTATCAAATAACATTAAGATTAAATTAGTTCAAAATTAAAATTTAGAATTCAGACAACCTAAAAATCATCTCAAACTGATTTAAGTTTATATAAATTTCTAATAATCAGTTTTCACATAACTAGTTCTAAAACATGCCTTTTGAATTGTCAAACAACCCTAATTTTTTTTTTGTTTTTGTATTTTTTTATTTAAGCCAATAAGAGTGGAGAAATTATTGTATATTATTGGAGCACAATAAATGCATAATTTAAAAAGTATATTTACTATTAATTTAAAAAAAACTTATATAAATTTTATATCAATAATTTAAAATTAATGATAAAAATACTTTTTAAAATATACATTCAATTATACTCTACTAACATGTAATAATTTCTCATGAGAATGGGGACTATGTGACAACTTCCATGCCACATTCAGCAAAGTTCAGTGAGAACTTGAGAGCAACCATTAACAAAGACCATCGAATTATAAATCCTAAATTGAATAAAGAAATCAATGAATATCCTCGCAATTCACATTATAATAATTATAATCTTTATATATTTTGCCGACGCATCTCCAAATTATTGCAACTAATCATTGAGCTGCAACAGGAATTACAGAGTCTTCCATAATAATAATTTGAAGGCCTGCATTAGTATTTGGTGGTCTGAATATCGAACAACATAAGGAAGTTTTAAGTGATTCAACTTGTGGAGACAAGACATTTTAATTGTTCAGGTGTTTTAGATATACGAAGAAGATGTTTATGTTTTGTATGTGTGCATAAAATGATAACAGATATCTTGATTATATGCGTACAATTTACTATTCAATTGAAATGATTATTATGTGTGAGCACACGATGTCTTTTATAAATACTAGCGTAAAAAAAATCTTAAAAAGAAAAAATAAATTTTTTTAAGAATGATATATTACTTAAAAATCATAATATAATATTTAATTAAAAACAAAAAAGTCACTTATAATAATTTTAAAAGAGATTTTTTTAATTTCACATAATTTAAAATTTATATATCCATTACTTATTTTAAGTTTATTTTAATATTTCTTAGTATTTCTAATATTATTTTAGTATTTTTTATTAAAAAAATATAATAATAATTATTGATTAATTCAGATTGAACAAAAAAGAACTAAAATTTTAAATTTAATTTATAAAAAATTAAAAAATGAGAAAAAATATTATTAAATTAGAATAAGAAATAAAATAATAATAAAAAGAATGAAAAAAAATTTGACTCAAATTTTTTTTTAAATTTAAAAATAATGATCAATCAACTATCATAACAAATACATTATAACATTTAAGAACTATATAATTATTGTTTACCACATAAATATTATTTCTTAAAATTAAATATTAAAATAAAAATACCAATAGCATAATTAAAATAATATATAAAAAAATCAAATTTCGAACAAGAGACTTGTCATATTTTATGAATTTTATTAATATTATATCGCATTAATTTCTTTTATTTTTTTTAAAAATACTTATTTATCCTTTCCAATTTAACGATGTCAATGATTTATAAGTAAAAATTGTCATTATTAATCTGTCGAATAGTAATTGATTTTTAGACTCGAATATAAATTTAGTTGCATTCAAGTTTTATTTAACCATCTAAAATGTAATTTATTTTACTTATATATATATATATATATATATATATATATATATTGTGAATAATTTATGACATAACGCGTCACTTGAGCATTGCACTAGTCCAACTAAAAACCATGTTGCCATTTAGAAGTTGCAATAACAATAAGCTAAACAGAAAAATGTTACTAGCAAGATTTTATGGTATAAACTATGGACAATTGAACGTGATGCATACCGAAGACCAAAAAAAAAAAAGAACATGATGCGTACCCAACATGAGAAATGAGTTTTATAAAATTTTAAGTATACTTGTATTACAAATAAGTATGGATTTTAGTAAATAAAAAGAAAAGAAAAGAAAAGCGAGTAGAAAAACTCGAAACATATATAACTACACAAATGACTTCATCTCAATTCACCTGACTTCTGGAACTCTTTCTGATAAAAATAATTACAACTACCTATGCAGTTGTCCACAGTTTATCCGTCTAAATCTTACCACATAGATATGCAGTGATACCAACCTTTGGCTGTGGCTATGCAGTTGCCTCACCAGAAGTGCTGAACCATGGGATCCTGTTTTAGGGAAGAAGATAAACAGCAAGAGAACTATTTGGTGCATTCCGCAGATCTAATCCGAAAGCACACATTCGTAGATAGATCTACAGAATATTGACAAAAGCACAGTGTTTCAGAATGACTTACAGAACACATTTTATCTTAGGCTGATTATTATTGTATTTGCTGCAACTTCACAAATAAAAAAAATTCATGGATCTTTCCCCAAAGAAATATTAAACCCAGAGTTAAGCTGAGTAGAAGTCTTCCAGAAGAAACAATGGAAGAGGCATAACCAGTTATACTACCGAAAACCAAACCAAGAAAAAAAAAAGGCCTTCCTCTCTGCAAACATATGACATTAGACAGGTATAACCAATTATACTGCACTGAAGAAATTGGAAGGGAGAGAAGAAAACCCTTGGAAGGTTTGCTATGGAAATCCAAACTGGGCAAGTTAAGAAGTGAAAGCAAAATGCTAAACTGAAAAATAAGACTAATATTATTTTTCTCAATCACAATCTGTTACAGAGGTGAACTGCTGAATAAGTTAGCTTTAAAAGTAACGGTGTTCCCAGAAAATAACAGTATTTCTTCTGTGGCTCAGAAGTATTGGTATTGGGCGCACTTCAACTCATTCAACCTTTTTGCTAGATTTGGCATCAGTCTCTTCGTGAGATGAATTGGCAGTCTTTGACTCATCAAAATCCAACAACTGTGTTGAAAGAAAGTAAAAAAGTTGTTACAACTTAGTTAAACCACATCTAGCAAGCATATATGGCAGGCATGAATCCTTCCCACCTTTGAGTCTTGACATGTAACTACCTTCTTAAAATGACACAATCACGTATCCATTAACTTCCAAATCATTGAGTCAAAAATAATTCCATAGCAACAAAGAAATTGTATGGTATAAGAGCTTTTAGAACTGGTCACAACAGGCAAAGGTACCTTTAGAAGACAGTACTTAATTAAAACAGAAGCCCATCCTCTACATCTATGTATCTTCTGTTTCCTTAAGTACAATTTAAAACAACTGGGATCCTTCATAAGCTAATTTGAAAAACACGGATCCATGTAATATAAACATCTGTAAATTAGCTTAGCTACTTCAGGAACTTGGTGAACCTTTAAAGGCAAAAATAATAGTTGTGCAGTCTGGGAAAAGGTAAATTTAGTAAATATATACTCTTGTTAGTGGGGTTAATGAACATGTCAGTTAATATTCTAATTAAAATTTAATTTTGATTATTGTCAATGTGTTAGACTATTAGTGCACTATTTGATGCCTCGTATTTATGAAACTGTTAAAAGCTTTTACTGCAATATTATAATGATGTAGCACTTTATTGTTTAAAGATGGGGCAAAGGGTTTTACGATGATGATAAATCAAATTTAAACTCTTCTAATTATACATGGTTACAATACAAAACATGATACATTAAATTCCAGTAAAACTAATGATTGAAAACAAATTAGATGCATAAAAAAAGATGGATTAACATTGCGACAGGAACAGAGAAATGGTCCACTTAGACAGTGAAACAAACCTGTTTGACATCACCATTCCATATGCAATGAGCAGCCAAAAATCCAATTACAGCAGGTACAATATATAAAAGAGCAGGCTGAAACAAGGATACAAGAAAAAGCGAAAAATGTTAATAGCAAAGATTGATAGCCAAAAATGCATGATATTTTCACATGCTCAGAAAGCCATATATTAGTAGTGAATTTGGCATTAAATGCTACAACAATCCCCATCCCCTCCCAAATTATATCAAGAAAAGAAAATAATAAAATGAAACCACAGATCAGTCACCTGAGCAGCTTGAAACCAGTTCATCACAATAATTGTAAGGACCAAGCCAACAGTGTATCCTAAAAATGCACTCTTGAAATACTGGGGCTGTTTTTCCTCTAGACACATCAAACCGCAAGGCCAGTGCTACAAAAATACCTGAAGGTAAAGAATATGCAATCAAAATAAATAGAAGTAACAATTGACTATCACATGTGAATGGATCTCATATATCAATTGATCGCATGTATCAACATTTCAAATTTCTAAAAGAACAGAAGTCCTTCCTGATACAGTTTCTCACATCTGACACATCACAATTATCAAAGAACCCTCATATAGCTAGGGAGAATTGTTTCTCACAGTCATAACCTAATAACTGAAATAAAATCATCAGCAAAAGATGTTGCGTATATCTTTGCCTGAGTGACCACTTATAATTAATATCTAGATTTATAAACGCAAAAAAAAAAAGCTGTTCAACTATAAAGAAGCACAATGAAGAGCTTAATCCTCAACAATTTTATCAACAGTAACTCAAAACAATAATAGGTAAAAATACTGATAGACAAAAGGTCCCCACTTGGTACAACAGAAAAAGAACATGACTTCTTATCTTATTAATGCAAAAGGGGGGGGGGGGGGAACAGCACATTCCGCAAGACTGAAACATAAGAACTATAATATATAAAATATTTTAAACAGAAATATGAAAGGAAATTTCCTAACCAAATGTTCTAAAGTCCCCTTTTAAAAACACACTGTCTGTTTGTGCTACAGTACCCATCAATCAAGCAAGCTCAACAAATTTAACTCAACAAAGAAGTTATTCATAAGGGAAAAATAATGGTCAGAACAATGCCTCTTGACTAAAACTAGAAGAACTTTGAAGTTCTAGATAATGGCGGGTCGTATCACCACAAGAGTTATAAATTTAGCTTATGAGAAGGGAATAAGTCCCCTTGTTTGGGTGTCTAAAAATGTATGAAAGGGAAGGAAATTTGAGGGAAGCCATTCCCCCTCTAACTCTCACTTTTTGTTCCCTGTCAAATTGAGGGGAAATAGCTTTGCCTTTATTTTAAAAACTTCTCATTTGCTATTTTACCTATAAATTGAGTTACTTAAGGTTTTATAATGAAACTTTACACTCATGACCTTTTACCTTCCTCTTTCTTCCCACACTAATCATCCAAACAGGGGGAACACATCTCTTTTCCAATTCCATCCCTTCCCTTTCCATTTTTTGGTATTGTGGTCCCTACTGCGCCAGTCCAATCAGGCTTTCTACACCAGGCCTAGCAAATTCATGGGGCTTTCACACCCCACAGCCTCCCAGCAAATTCAAACTCATAACAGCAAGGTGAGGAGCAAACTCCCTAACCATATGAGCCAACTTCCATTGATCCGTTCCCTATCCATTCCATCCCATTTTCTCTAAAACTTCCAAACATAGCACAACAGAATCCAATACGAGAAATATACTAAGAAGTACAGAACTGTATTATTATGGTTCCAATACCAAAAAAAATAAAATCGGTCCTACCAGGGATAACAATGTCACCAAGTCCAAGCATCGAAAATGGCCTTACAGAATCTGATGTGGGGAACAAAAGCTGCAAAACAATTGGAATAATTAATATTAGAAGAAATTGTATTAAATTATTTATCTGATATTATCGCAGCACATACGCTATTAAAATTCACATGGAGATGGAAAGACAGAAATGTTCATTTCATTTAGCTAAGATTTTAACCTTTATTGGAGCATCAAATGATTTTGCAACGCTAACCATCACAGGAGTGAAAAAAACCCAGAAAATGTCGTAGACAAAGAGTCCAGCCTGCAAAATACATGAATGGAAAATGGTTAAAAAATATACTGACAAAAAAATGATGAATGATACAATAAAAACACAGCCTTAATCTTTTGGAAACTAAGACCTAATTATATTTGCATAGCATAGAATATATTTCTTTACAATCAGAGGCATTTATAAGCTTACATTTGATTGCAAAGGTCAAAAGAAATCGGCGAAACCAAAATAGAGAGAGCAAGTAAATCAAGCTCAAGACCTTTCTATTGTATTTTGTTAAAACCAAAAAAGGAAAATGTTTGTCTAAATTTTCTTAAGTGAATCAGACAAACAAGATTGACCTGGTTTATTGCAGCCAAAGGATTGTTTGTTGGTCTAGAAAACAAGATGTGGAAAAACTTGGCAGTTAAAATAAAAAAAAGAAAAACTTTGAGCACCATTATCAACAATCAAAGAAAAAAAAAATACTTACCAAGAGAATAGCACCAGTCTTGAAAGACCCAAGAGAAAGCATTTCAATTCCCTGTAAATATTAAAGATGGAGTCATTCGTGTCAATTCACTGCTTACTAATTAAAACTCATCTACATAAACTTTCACAGCATAAATGATAAAATTATTTCATGTCCTTTCCCTTCTCAAGCTCATTCTAACATGACCACCTAAAAAAAAGTCACATGACCTTTATGTTCTAATCATGACCACACAAGTATGATCCAATGTGTGTGTGTGTGTGTGTGTGTATATACATACATACATATATATATATATATATATATATACGCACACACAAACAGGTTAAGTGCCAAACCTGAATACAGAAAGCAAGGCCCAATATATTATTTGCCAGCCAATGCTTCCGCAAAGCATACCAGGCACAGAAAAAAGTCCCAGGGATTGCAGCAACAATCTGCGACCTTGTAAACTCTATCTCCAAAGCTGTGTAAGAAAGGTGTAAGGAAAAATATCATTCTGCATGATAGAAGCAAGTTGAATGTCAACTAGATCAAATGCAAACAGCTAAAAGTAGCTAAACAATACAAAGAGTTTAATACAGCAGCATAACCGTATCTGTTAAACAAGAATGTATTAAGAAACCAACAACACAGATAGTAAAGCTTCAAATACATGTTTGGCCAGAAAAATAAATTTTGGGAAAAGAAACTAGGAACATACATGGTGGTCACAAAGAACAGAGTCTTGTCAAGATACCCAGGTAATATAAGTCTAGCAATATATGGCATCATTGCACAGTTATCTTTTCTCTCAATCAGTGCACCATGTATTCATGTAATAAATAATTCATTCATGCAATTCCAATTTGATGATACTAGTCCTATTGAACTTATGAGTGAATTGAAACCAAAGACATCATTTGTAAGATAATCAGAAAATGACTCCCCCGCTAATTACTATGACAAGCCATGTAGGAACCGTGAGGTATGAATGAATTGAGCATTGTTCTGTGTTCTACTTGGTCAAATTTCTTATTCCCTTGTCTAGAAAACAGTTAAAAATACATTTAAGAATGCAAGTAGAAACCTACACAATATTAACGATGTAAGTAGCATTTAGAAGTAAAACCATCAAATCATTCATTTCCCATTAGACAAAACAGCAGTGCACTAAAGCTCACAAAGGGCAGATTCAAGTTAAAACTCATAACATGGCAAGACAATTTTCAGACATGAATCAGCTACTGGTATACATGTAAGAACATAGGTACCGCCTATGAAATCACAGATGCACTATGGGATATGGGATCTGTTAATACAAATACCCCACGAGCATATTAATATCACTACATGGACGGTTCAAACTAACATATAGTTAAAAAATTATGTGCATTGTCTCTAAATAAAGAACACATGAGAACAAAAACAGTCTACAACTTGAAAAATAAAAATCAGACTTGTTCATCAAATTTAACACTTGAACATTTTGATGTTTGCCAAATGGCCCTTACATCTAAGGTAGATTAATAGATTCCTTCACTCCCATAGGTCTATTATTCATAAAACATGCCATGTACATGTGTTTAGCCCTAACTGCTTTTCTAATAAAGTCAGTCACTTGACCATACAAGAGAGTATATTTAGCTAATAAGATCCCAAGAATTCTGTCATGTCCCAAAAATGTCCAAAGAAAAACAAACACTCATTTGCCTCGTGCATGTAAATATATACTCAGGGTTCAGGTAAGAGTATCAATATTTCATAGGGTACATCACAAAACCAGTAGCAGTAATCAATAGTAATAACAGCCAAAGACTGTCATCGTTGACTAAATAATAGACAAGTGGAAGTAGATAACTTCTGATACCACAGCTCAGAGAAAGATTATTGTCAGCAACAGTAAGGAAAAGTAAGGAGGCAGTATGCCACATACAACCAAAATATGGAAAACGCCAGACTATGAGGTCCCTCATTCCAATGCTTCGGCAGAAAACATTTGATAGATGGTAATAATGTTGCCCTGAGTGAAAGAACGAATGTGTGATAAAATAGCAAATATGTTAAAAACTACTGTTGAATACATAAAATGAAACATTGGGCCCAAAGAAAAGAACATACGAAAGTGCAACAATCCCGAGTACAAAGAAGTAGCCTGTCAATACAGTGTTCACCAAGTCCTTAGATAGAAACTTGAAGAGTAAGAAAAGTGACAATAACATTGCACTGCCAACAAAGGGAAAACGCATGGCATGTTCATTGGACATTGTCTCCTGCATGGTTATATGATGAACATAATTCAGAGAAATCAGATCTTGAGCCATGAACAGAGCAATATAAAAAAGAGAATGAGCATAAAAGTTACTACTTACAGATGGTGGGGTTGGCTTGACGGAACGGTAACAGCCCACAAACACAGTGAGGCAAGCAGTCAAAATAACATTTAAATTTGGATCTACTTTCATAACAAGTGGTGCTAAGGTTAAACCTGCCATGACAAATAAAGTGCTGTCACTAATGAATGATCAAGGAACAGCAACGGACCCACTTTTCCTCTCACTCATACTGTCATTCATACATTAACATTAGCAAACAAGGCACAACTAACTAAATTTGAGATCCTATTAAGTCCTGTATCAAAATCACTTTCCATTCTCAGAATCGTGGAAACTACAAACCAGTAGTACATACTACCATACAAGATTTCAAAACAAAATTTCACAAACTGTGTTGCCAATAAAATAAAAAAATTGTATTCATTTTCTGTTCGAGCCAATGTTTAGCACATTAATATTCCAGGCCCTTCATTTTAATCTAGAGAGAATATAGCAACTGCACTGTATTAGAATGCCTGAAGGCTAATTTCAGCCACCTTGCAAGTAACAAATGAATTCCACAGTCAGTGAGCATATATTGTCACCCCAAATCAAGGACCGCAGAAGTTTACTTAAATTTGAAAGAAAAAAAAAAAAGGACCACGAAGGATCCACCAGAATTCCAACTTGAGAAGCCATGGCTGTTTTCGTAAAATTCAAGAGTATCTACTGAAGCACGAAAGCTTGAGAAAATTCACCAAGATGCAGCAAACAAAAGAAGCTAACCTGCTAAAGCCAAATTCGCAATTCGCTCCGTGTTCTTCATTTTTAACTCTTTTCTAAAATGTCAAACTTCGGCAAAATTTCTGGATCTACTAAACTAAAATCTTGCGAGAATGGCCTCCCCTGCGATCAAAAACAGCACGAATTAAAGAAATCAAAGCCCATCGCCGATCAATTCGAAATGAATTACCCAAAAAGAAAAAGATTGAATTTTGATTTTCTCGGGCAAGAAACCTCCTATGGCAAGAGAAAAATTCAGGACCAGTCGGCCACAACTCAACCCCAGAATTCCGTTAAAATCCCACGTTCATAGCAGATCGGAATCGGAGAGACCAAGACAGAGAGAGAAAGAAACAAAGAAAGAAAGAGAGAGATTTTGACAAGACAATTGAAAGGGTTAGGGTTTTAACTGTTTACCCAAACCAGAAAGAAAGACCTCGATTGGGAAGGTTAATGAGCCGGTTGACGTGGATATTTAAGAGTGATGGCGAACAAACAGCTCTGTTACCTCTCCCTTCGGTTACTGCCAATCAGAAAAGCCAAGCGCGTGGTCCTTGGAAACGTGGCAAGTTGTGAATTGCCAGTCACCGTGGTGAGCAGAACAGCGATTCAAGACTCGATGTAGAGCACGCGGTTACGAGCATGACTGCAGATTTGGCTACTGTTAACTGACCCACGTAGGTTGAGGCGTGTCAGCCAATCAGAAACTCAAGAATTGCCATGTCGGATTTGAGAAACTTTGAGCAGGTTTTCTTTTTTTTTTTTTCTTCTCAGAGCAGTATTTTTAATTTCATTACATTTAAAGAATTATTATTTATGTAAATACTATAACTTCACTGCAATCAAATTCTTCAAAATCTTATTTAAAATTATAAAATTTAGAAATTGACTTCATTTATAAGTAACAATTTTTTGTTTAAGAAGTTATAAACTAATGTAAAAATATATTTAAATATGATTTAATTTGATTTTAGCTTTAATTAATTGATTAACCATTTTGTCTTTATTAATTATAAATTGTATTATTTTAAATAAGGCTAAAAAGAGTAAATTTATTGAAATAAATTAATTCAACTTATTTTTAAAATATTTTAAATATAAAAATTGATTTATAAATGAAATTCAAATATTTTTTATAATAAAAATGAAATATAAAAATTAATTTGTAAGTTAATCAAATTAATTTTATTTTTAATAATTTTAAAGTGCAACAAATACACGTAAGAGGCATTTCGTGTGTGAATATTTGATTTTAAAGATTCGTAATAGTCAAACATTTTGAGTGTTTAAATAAGATTATGCGTGTATGAGAAATTAAAGCTATTTCAGATGTTCTTTTATTTAGGTAAAATCTATACACGCATAAGGTATATTAACACTAACTCAATTTAAATAATAAAATTGATTCGAGTTTAATAAATGTTATTATGTAAGATATATTAAACACTAATTTAATTCATTTAATAAATATTATTAAATAAATTATATTAAATACTAACTCAATTTAAATTAAATTATTATTATTATTATATTTAACTTTCATAAGTATATTAAATGCTAATACAATTGAAATAAAATTATTATTACCAGATTCCATCACTTCAAAATCTATTTTTAAAGGTATTAGAAATGAGTGCTACTATATAATACGAATTATTTACATGAAATCATGTACAAATGACTTAGCATAACCTATTGTTTCCTTTTTCTTTTTTTGGACACAACTGCTCTTTGCTTTTCACTTTTTCCTATACTCTCTCTGTATCCTATTGGATCCACATCATTCGTACATGTTTTCATAAAAACTTGTTCGTAGGATTTATCATTTTCCATTAGAAATAAACAATATAGTGGTCATAAATAATTATTTGATAAGAAATTTTAACATAAGAAAATAAAAATCATCTACAAATATAACTCAAGTTGAGTCAAATTATGCACAAATAAGAATAATAACTTAATCATACTATACTCGTAATACATTTGTTCTAAGAATATTAACTTAAAATTAGATGTGTAAATTATAAAAATATTAAATAGCCTTAACAATAGTTAAGCTACCCCTTAAGCAAAAAAAATTAAACAACAACATAAATAACTATGAAAAAAATTAAATAAAAATATTTATAATTTTAACTTACCTAAAATAACCATGTATATGAAAAATATTGACAAAATCATTATTTTAAAAAATTAAATTACTCTAAATAATTTAAAAAATATATAAACATGTGCATCACATGAGAATAATAACTGGTATTATTGTATTCATCACTTGAATAATAGTTTAAGTAATAACCTGACTTTCCACTAAAGGTTTTTTTTTTTTGGTCTCTTACAAGACATTATCGCTTGGTGTACTAAGATTATTTTTGTTCATAAAGTGTACTCTAATAACATTTGAATTCCAAAAATTATAGGTAAAGCTAATCAAGTTCAAATCCTCTTCCCTTGATTAACATATGCTAACTTTCTAAATATAAAAAAAAACTGTGTGTGGGAATGTGAATAGCATTCAATTTTATGAAAATTTTATATGACTGGATATACGACTTGACTTTTTTTTTTAGTTATTAATTTAACCTTCTCATAAAATTTTTCTATTTTTATATAAATATTCATTTATCTTTATCAAAATTATCTTCACATTAAATTACAAATTGTGAAAATAATTTTACATATAATAATAAGAAAAATATTATAAAAATATTATTAATATGTTATTTTTGTTTATTATCAAATAACCATACAATGTTATAATGTTGTCAAACATTCAAAAAATGGCATGATATAATAAATGCAACTTAATAAGAGCATCATATATGTTTATGATTTCATACAATTACAAATATGAGAATTCTAAATACCCATACATTTATGGGAGGAAAAATATGTAGAGAAGAGACTTATCATAAATTTTTTTTTTATTTTAAAAGTTTTATAGAAGGATAAAAATGAAATGAAAATTTTAAAAAATTTTTTTATTAATTTTTATAAATATTTTAAAGTTTTTTAATTTAAAAAAGTTCAGAAAATTAAAAACATTTAAATAAAAAAAAATAATTAATTAACATCACATTTTCCTATAAAGCACATATACCATATACGATACTGATTTGATATGAAACTGATACGATGATTCGATAAAGTTTTAAAAATTAAGATATGATGTGGCATATATATATATATATTATATTATATTGTTATTTTATACACTATTTATCAAAATTAAATATATAATTTTAGAAAGAATTGGTTATTGACATTATGGCTATTGGTGTGGCCATATTGTGATAAGAGTGTAGTATGAGATATTTTGAAAGGCAGTGCAAAATAGGAAAAAGAATTAAATACATAATAAATAAAAATTGAAAAGAAGAAAAAAAGAAGAGAGCCCCCAATCAAGTAAAAGAGCCCAATATTATATTATGGTATTATGAGTTCAACGATTAGAAGAGTTTCAGCTTCAAAACCCTTGACGATGGCTGCGAGCTCTTTGTCCATCAATCCTCCATCTGCATCGATGGCTTTTGGAGCCTTGCCGAGGAGAGTCTGTTGAAATCCTCGTCGAGTTCGATTCTGTTAGACGCACCAAGGCCGTCAGTGTCACTAGTTCTGATGAGTCTTCTGTCCTTAATTTTGGTCGTGTTACTGCTATGTCGTCGCCAATTTTCGTCGTGTCCAGTTGTCTCCCAACCATGCTTCGCGATGAAAAAACAAAAAAAGAAGTACATATGGGAACAGGATGAATCCCGCCAAGTCATTCCCGTGTTCGACACTGACACGCGTTGGAAACCGGAACAGAGGGGATGGTGGCGTATCGATGCTTCCTAGACATTCTGTCATCTGCGTTTCTTTTCATTTTCTTTAACTCTATGTTTGGATAGATAAAAAAAAAAAATTTAAAAATTTAATTTTTTTATTTAATTAAAAAGAAAATAAAAAAAATTCTAAAAATAAAAAATTTAAAAACTGTTATTCATTTCAAATTTTTAATTTTTTTTCTCCTCTCTTATTTATTAACTGCTTTCCTTAATTCCTCCTCTTCTGGTCTCTTCCTTACTATGAGGAGACAAAAAGAAAGGGGAGAAACTACAAAAGAAAAATTGACATCTAGTACTAGGAAGAAAATCACTGGCCTGTTTTTATTTGGGCCGTAATCCACAAAGGAGATCCAAAATTGTACCCACGAAGCTGGGCCTTGAGGCCCTTGAACCACCGAAGCCAGAGCCCAGAATGCCTAACTAATCGAAGGACAGTTTTACCCCTTCCCCTTTCGGTGCATTTTCAGAGTACCGGCGGCCATAGCAGAAACGTGTGCCTTATCATATAGGAAGCTCACCATTTTTCATTTTTCATCGTCTTCTTTGACCAAAGTTCATTCCTTTCTTCTGATCCAGTGATCCTTTTCCTTCAATGCCTTCAAACGGCGTTCCCAGGAAATGAATCTCTCACGGGAATAGAATTCCCGGAAAATGATATTGGAGAGAAACTGATAAACCAAAAGCCATTCCCAAACTGTGATCAAAGATTTGGTTGGCGAAGATTTATCTTAGCATTCTTCTGCGAAAGCCCATTTGGATAGTCGCGAAAGGGGATGAATATCCAAGATCAATAATCCATCTTACTTGAATTATTCTCATTTCTGCTGACTATTTTGAATCGGGATATGCTGAAGTTGTGGAAATGGTACCAGAATTGCTTGGCTGTTCACCCAGTTAAGACACAGGTCATCAGCTCTGGTTTGATTTGGGGGGTCGGTGATATAGCTGCTCAGGCTGTCACCCACTCCACAGCCAAGGGCCATAGTCAAATTGAGGTATTCTTCCCTCGTTACCCATGTAAAATACCGATTGAAAATTTCGTGCATGATCGGTCTTGTTCGCTGTTTCGGCAAATGGGTGTGTCTCTTTCGTACGGATTAGGTGAATTGATGGTTATGTTTGAGTTTTGTGGTTGAAAACTGGTTTGGAGTGTGGCACAAATTATAATGCTTAACCTGCAATTAATAGGGGGAGCGGGGAAGGTGTGAAAGGATTTGATATCATGCAAGCCAGATCAAAATTGAAATGACTTTGAAACTGCTTTCTTGTCCCTTCACTATATGGTCTTGATCACCGTTTAGGTTACTGAGTGTGTCTCTTTCATGCTTTGTGCTGATGATCAATGTTTCCAAGTGCCATTTTGTGGGTGTTGCGGATTTATCCGAATAAAATATTGTACTCCATAGAAGCTTTTTCCAAATTACATAGTTTTGGTTGTACCTGAACGTTTGGAAGAGGGATATGGAAAAGGAAATTATAGTAATGCTCCTTGAAAGTTTTGTCTATCGTAATATTGTAGTAGAAACATCTGGTTTATCTAGTGACTATTCTCATTAGGGTCCTCATGAGAAATGACACTTCTCTATTAACCATTTGTTCTAACTTTGCTCTTTCGTACTATGACATTGGTAAATGTAATACCAACACATAAATTTTGGTATTTCTAAACAATTTTGTATGCATGGTATATCGTGTGACACTTAATTCTTAGTAAGCACACCCAGGTAATTAGCTTGTTTCTCTTGGTCAATGGCAATCTCTCTCAGGGTGATGATAAAGAATTCAAGATCAACTGGAAACGGGTGGCTACAACCAGCTTTTTTGGGTTAGGATTTGTTGGTCCAGTTGGCCACTACTGGTAAAAAGCATTTCTTTTCTAAGTTCTATTGCCTGGTTGTGTATTGACAATATGTTCTTGTGGAAGATTTCTTTCCTAATTCTCAGATCTTGAATCAGCATCAGTTTCCTGGATACTTTGAAAAGTTTTTTAGTTGCTCTAGAAACCCAGTTGTATCATTTTTATTCTTATTATATTTTCATGGTCTCATTAGTAGAAGTTAAATAAATTCACATGAGATAGCCTTGGAATGCTACAGTTGTAGCTGCACTGCAAAATGATGATGGCTAGTTGTTTCTAGCAGTAAACAGTAAATGCTAATTGAGAAACAGGTTATTGAGTTTCAATGCCAATGCTGAAAATTCTATCCATATATTGAAGATGAAACTGTAGATACGGATATAGGCTTGAAGAACTTCTGTACAACTTACTGCCGATGAATAGGATTTAGTGGTTTGACCTTCTCATTTGCTCAGGGCCTAGAGCTTTATATTTGGGCTCTGGATGTTGGAGCTTCCCAACTGACGAAAAAACAGAAAGGCTTCATACTTTATATGTGTGCTTAATGTGTGCTTACTTCTGTAGCAACATAATGCCTGATCAGTAGGACTATAGTGGTATGGCCTTTCATCAGCTAAGGGCCTGAATCTTTATTTTTAGGCTCTGGTCTAGGAATTCTCCAACTGGTTAAAATCTTTTGTTGCTGCTGTCTTATAGTGGTGAATCAGAGGCTTCAAACTTTATATCTGTGGCTTTGTGTCTGCTACTGGGTTTGTTTTCCTTTTCTTTTTTTTTTTTGGGTTTTTTTTTTTTGGGGGGGGGGGGGTTGGTTGGCAAGTGCTATCTTTTTTTTTTTATCAACTTATCAATGTTTGTTCTTCGATGTTAATTATTGTAGGTATGAAGGCTTGGATCGATATATAAGATTGAGACTTATGCTTAAACCCAATTCCTTCCGCTTTGTTGCCACTAAAGTTGCCGTTGATGGCTTTATCTTTGGGCCATTGGATTTACTTGTGTTTTTTACTTATATGGGTTTTTCTACTGGAAAGAGTGCTCCTCAAGTAAAAGAAAATGTGAAGAGAGATTTTCTCCCAGCCTTCATTGTGGAAGGGGGCATATGGCCAATTGTTCAAGTTGCAAATTTTAGGTTTATACCTGTAAGGTATCAGCTCCTCTATGTCAACTTCTTCTGCTTGCTGGACAGCTGTTTCTTGTCTTGGATTGAGCAACAACAGGACGCTCCGTGGAAACAATGGTTGAAATCCATTCTTCCTGTGTGAAGGAACAGAAGCGCCAAGGTTGATAAGTGCTTTTAAATCTCTCTCATATTTTATTCCCAGCCTTGCCAATTATTGTGGAAGTTCATGTCAGAAAACTGTTGACTAGTTTACACATATAAAGCCTTCTTAGACTTTCACTTGAAATTGCTTTCGCACTGTGTTTTTCATCTTGAATACATGTTGACACTTCCCATTGAATATAAGGAAGCTGCGTTTCCTCATTACTCTTGCCTATATCTTTACTGAATTTACCTATTACAAGTTTCGATCTTTCATTTCTTAATCAAAAGGTTCGTTTTGGTGAAAAAATGGTCATACAATATGTTCTTCGTTTTTTTTGCCTTGTTGACATTTAGCGTTGTCTCTTTCATCGTTTTTTGGTTCTCTCCCTATCCCCTTTTGGATTGAAAAGGCAAAAGCGGGGCAAAAATGATAGTAGGATATTTTGGGTTCTTTTACAGATAGTAGTTGAAAGACCATCTGTGTTTCTGTATTTCATAACTTCCAATCTTTTCCTTAGGTAGTAAGCAAAAGGGGTGTTTTGTCCTTCGCCTTTCAATGCAAGGAACAAGATCACACTCGAAATAGGCCATGCTCGAGGGAGGTAGTGCTGGAGTAGGGATTTAAATAAAGATTGCACGATGACAAAATAATATGAACGGAAGTTTTCTTTGGGTTCGAATTATTCAAGTGCGTAATTTGAAGTGGAAAGGAGTTGTTAACTCTTATACAGAGTTATTCGAGTTCATATGAGTTTGTGCTGAACAATGTTAATGTATATCTAGAGATATAGATTAAGGGGAAATTATAGGATACTCTCTTGCAGTATATGACATTAAACACATTTGGTTCTGCTGAATTTTTTCAAAAGTTCTCTCTGCAAGCATTTTAATTATAAACTTTTTTAAATACAAAATAAATTAATTCAAACAGACACTAATTTATGTAACGTTTAACCTTTAGTTATTTTTGTTAATGCATATACTATTCCTCAGCAGAAGTTCTGCATCCATCGTTGGAAGTGTCAATCTACATCATTCTGCCAAGATCAACTCGAAAAGCTAGGATTCAAATATCAGGTCTTGAAATCTCTAATTCAGTAAGCTAAGGAAGCTTTTACTAATAAATTGTTTTAAAAAAAAAATTAGAAACTGATTAAGAATTTGGACGTCTAGTCTGGCAAACACCAGCTTTACATCTTGAGCAGTACATAATGAGCATATTTCTGAGTTCGCAACATATTACATCTATCCTTGACCTCTATTATATGTCTCGGATTGTTTGCTGAACCTTACTACTTGAGCCTGATGGGTGAAGACCATAAGCACTGGTGCTTTCACTAGACTCGCCACAGCTGTACTTATGACATCTTAATGCCAAATTGAAATTTCTTTCTTATGTCCTGCTGGTATTGGCTAGCATCATAATTGGAACTTTCTGACCAACTGTGTAATGTGGTATGGCCCAGTGTAATATCTCCAACAAGATCGGCTAGAGAAACTAGTCCTTCTAAGGCACCAACTATCAGTTAAAATGAATTGTGAACTTTGTGGTCGGAGTCTGCTCATATGTATATACACTTCTTGTAAACTTGCCATGTTTTACTACACCTGGAAAGGACTTTTAACAATAGAAATCTAGCTACTAGTTGTCTAGTTGTATGTCTGAAAGTTGAAATATTGTATGCTCATTTAATTATATAAGAGGATGAATTATAAGCTATTCTATTTTGAAACAAATCAAAAGTAGTTCCAAAGGAGTTAGCCGAAATATTAATTTATTTTTCAATGAAGATCAGCATGACTTTCTCTGGTGATCATTCTGTCAGAATTAAATTACCTCCATGATCTAGCAACGAATTTATAATTAAAGTTCTAATTAGCTTCATTCTTTTATCCTTCTCCCTTTTTAAGTTGCTGATGGAAATGAAAAACAGTGAACAGATTGTTACTTGGCTCATTCGCGGTTGAAGCCTGGCTGAATGGTGCACACAAGCAGCTGCACAGGTAATCATTCTAGCCATCTCATCAACTCCGTAATTTTTCTGCAACCTTGGATCAACAAGATTGTTGAAGTCACCATCTTGTAGCGCTTGAGCAAGCAAGGGCCTAGCCTGTAGCGGCAATTGACAGACAAATTGCAAGGTCGTTTTAATACTAGGGGCAGCAGCAAAGGAGACCTTTATGTGCGCAGAAGCACCAAGACCACCTATCCTTGCAGATAAGATTGTTGAAATTATAATAGGGTTTAAGTAGAGAGAAAGAAGAAAGGAGAATAAAGAACGATGTGATAAATATATAGATATATTGATATGTTGTATTTATTATAAAAGACAAAACATTAATCTTTATTTATATTCTAGTAACTCTAATAAAATAAGAAAATAAATAAGGAAATATAATAAAATTATGATATGACTCCTAAATTACTTCATCAATTAGAACACTAATTGATTTCACAATATATTTTAAAGATCTTCTAAAGATATTCTAAATATATTCTAACACTCCTCCTCATGTTAAAGCTTACTAAGCTTTAAGTTTGTTACAAATAAATGTTTTAATTAAATAACATAAATATAAAGTGGATTCTATAGCTGAAACACAACTCAAGATGCTGGGGATGCCGGAGAGATGAACATTGCTGGAAAGATAACTCAGTAAGAAATGATCATCAGCCTACGTGAGAAGAAAGGATTCCAGGGTTCTGCTTGACTAGATGACAGACCTAAAATACTTGAGGATTTTAGGATTCTACTTGACTAGACAGCAAACCTAAATCAACTTGCGTAGAAATACCACTAGTATGATTCATCAGTGGGAAAGAAGTCACCATCGAAATAATCATCAATGGGAAGATAATAACATCACAAACACAAGTATTGAAAAGATGTCATCACTGATATGAATCATCAGTGAGAAAGAAGTCACCATTAAAATGATCGTCGATGGGAAGAGAATAACATGACAAATATTAGTATTAAAGAGTTGTCACCACTGATATGACTCATCAGTGGGAAAGAAGCCACTATCGGAATGATAGTTGATGAAAAAAGAATAACATGACAAACACTAGTATTAAAGAGATGTCACCACTGGTATGACTCATCAGTTTGAAAGAAATTACTATCGGAATGATCGTTGATAAAAAGATAACAACATCACGAACACAAGTATTGAAAAGTCACCACTGATATGACTCATCAGTAAAAAAAATCACTATTAGAATGATCGTCGATGGAAAGAGAATAATATGATAAACACTAGTATTGAAGAGATGTCACCACTTGTATGATTTATCAGTGGAAAAGAAATCACTATCAGAATGATCGTCTTTGAGAAAATAACATCATGAACATTAGAATTAAAAAGTCACCACTATCATTATCACTTTCCCTCAATGCTATGCTAGCATTGAAAAAGAGTCAAACAATAAAAAAACAGAGAAAATAGATGAGAGAATGGGTTGAGAAAACAACAAAGGAGAATTTACAAAGGAGTTCTATAGAACTCAATACAGTGAAAAGCATGGACATTCTCAAGGTGGATGGTACCACTCTGATGCCATGTTAAAATTATAGGGTTTAGGTAGGGAGAAAGAAAAAAGGAGAAAAGAAAACGATGTAATAAATATATTAGATGCGTTGATATGTTGTATTTATTACAAAAGATAAAGCATTAATCTCTATTTATATTCTAGTAACCCTAATCAAATAAAGAAATAAATCAAGAAATATAATAAAATTATGATATCACTCTTAAATTACTTCATCAATTAGAGCACTAATTGATTTCACAATATATTCTAAAGATTTTTTAAAGATATTATAAATATATTCTAGCAAAGATTATTTTGATCTATCTGAACAATGTTATCTATATTCTAAGAACAAAGCATTTAAGACATCTGCTAGTGCCCTTACCCGACCCATCATGAAGAAGATACTAGGTTAACACATTCAAAAATAATATATCAAAGGGTGGCCTAGTACACTATTAGATATATAAAATCACTCATGTGCTTTCACTTAATAGTTTAAGCTTTTTGATAGTTGGTTCATGATCTGTTATTAGGTCCTTTATGATCAAGTAGTTAAGAGTTCAATCCTTGCTACCTTTATTCTTCATAATTATGTACTTTTACCTAAAAACTTATCCTTTTATGATGGTTAGTTGAGGCTCTCACCATTATTGTGAGGTCCAAGGAGGGTCAGATGTAAGCAGCCTTACCTTCATGAGCACAGGGGCTGTTTCTGCGACTTGAACCTGACTACATGAGACCACTATATCAAAAGGCAGTATGGCCAAAAATCCATTATCATCTTAGACATGAACCACACACATAGATCATTCTGATTGAAGAAAAAAATGTACTTCTTCAAACATGCGGGCATGTGAGCGTGCGTCTGTGTGTAAGGATAGCTGAATAGTACTCAGATCTTAAGAGGTGATGGAAAAGAGCTTACCCAATCAACTAGGCTCTCATTCCTTGAGGAAACTGCTGCAGTGATTTGTGGACGTCCAGTTATAAGTTCTAAAAGCATGACGCCATAGGAATATACATCTGATTTATCTGTTAAATTTCCACTGGATGCATACGCTGGAGCCAGATCTCTGCAATGAAAATCTAGGTTGTTGGTGGAAAAGAAATGAAAATTTCTGAAGTTCATGGCCAAAGTTGACCTTGACATATACAACTGAAGTAAGACATCTAAGATGTATAGAAGCATAATTGGTGTGCTTTTTTTACCCGTTTTTATCTGTTATATGGAAAGTCAGTGGCCTTACTCAAAACAATTATATTAACCGGAAAATTTAAGGTAGCATACTCATCATGCAGTCATGCCTGATTTAAAACTGCGAGATGCTTGTTTACACAGACAGATAAAAACAAAAATATAATCAAATCAAGAGATAAAGTGACCAGTGTTTATTTTGTCTTGCTTAATGGGGAAAAAGAATCCAATGTTTACTCAAATGGGATATTAAGGAATTCCTAGCTCCAGTGGTAGGTTACTCTATTCAAGTTAACAATGAGGGCCAAAGTCAAGTATGCAACTACGGTGCAGTAAGATGAGAAGTAGACTTACCCAAAGGTTCCCATCACTCGGGTGGTGAGGTGAGCAATGCAAATATCGGTATTGGGGAAGATTTTTGCCAGACCAAAGTCAGAAACCTGATATAAACTGAAGTTCATCGTCAATATATATCCAAAGTAATCGAGGAACATACATTCTCAGAACATCAGTTACAGAGGAAGCCTTCATGTGCAGGTCATGCATAGGGAACAAAGTAATTAAATAAAGCAAATGGAGTGCAAAAGACAAAATTCCTATAAAAGTGTAACTGAGTTTTATGAATAAGATACATGGGTGAATGATGGAAGACAACGGATTGGAATTCGAATGAAAAAGGGAAAGGCGTTTTCAATTAACTAACGAGCATTCTGATTTTAATGAAGGAAATATCAGCATTTGGTAGTAAATATAATATTTAAGTTAATAAGATGAGCCTTACCTTTGCCTCAAACTTAAAATCAAGAAGAATATTAGATGCTTTAATATCACGGTGAATGATTGCCGGATTACCTGCAGGTATGATGGTCTTAATTAGAACCAACTGCCATTCTAGTACCCCAGAAGCACACAGTATTTTTATGAGATGCATAACTTCAAGGAGTCCAAGTGAGAAACGGGAATTTTTTTTTTCCTTTTTTGGAACTTGGCATGGCATTATAATGAGATGTCAGATGTGCAGCAGCAAATTTTTAGCAGATGTAAGCGTTAGAAGGAGTTAAAGATTAGGTATGCTAAAAATGTTAATTATAAAATCTTAGTCCGTTTCCAATTGAAGAGTGAAGCATACTCACAATCTTCGTGTAGATATGCCAGCCCTTTTGCAGACCCCAAGGAAATTTTAATTCTTGTTGCCCATTCTATGACGGGCTGCCCTTCCCCTGCAATACATAGTATATCATCTTACAGGACCATGCAACAAGAAAATGGAACCACAAAACACTTGACTATTAACACTACCGGTTAAAATTGCACCATTTATTTAGGAAAACAGGAAATTCTTCAGCTTTTGATAGAGACATTTCAAAAAAGCACCCCCAAATATAACAATTGGGAAGAGTGCAAAGGAGCAATTTGCTTTTTTATTCATAACATAAGGGGGTCTATAGCTAATTAATCGGAAACAAGGCCGACATAGATCATGGATGAAGAAAAACTAGATGGTTATGTAATACAACGATAAGACTTGAATAACATAATCAGTTGACATTGGACGCTGGAATTGGTTACCACTATTCTTTTATATAGAAGGGAGCATCGAGGGAAAAATATATATTAAATGCTCCAGTATGCTTGATTATTTTGTTCTGCAGAATTTCTGCAAAAAAAATTGTCGTAAGTCTATAGTTGGAAGTTTTAAAGAATATAAGATGGAATAAAAATGGCGAAATAAAACAGAAGGAGAATGAATGGAATGGAAAAGAAATGCGATGAGAGAAAGATGGGGAAAGGTAAAGAATTGTAACTGTAAAATTTCAATATGAGTTATGTTATACACAAAACTCTCTACACCTTCTTCATTAAGAAAAAAAAAGGGAGAGCAAGCATTGAAAAATGTGTTTAAGCATTGACAGGTGTGTTTCCTTCTTAATAAGGAAAGTGTAGGAATTAAACGTAAAAATTAGGTGCAAGAGTATCTTTTTCCTTTCAATATATATAACCCTTAGAAACTTTTTGGCAGATTAAGACAACGAGTAAAGCAAGGGTAAAAACCATGAAGCCACAAAAAACCATAACTGCCTTCTGCAGACCAATTTGATTGACAGTTACGCTGACATTAGTCCAAAACAAAAAACTAAACTTGAAGTTTCCCTTTTCATAGAATTAAGTTAACAAGATACACAGTTGGTTCTAGATAACCTTATTTTTAAGAAGGTTAAGGAAATTAATTTTACAGGGCTGCAAGAGGTACATAATATTGTGAATTTGTCACAGTTTAGTGAAGATACCATTAAATTGTAGACTTACCATGTAAGTGGAATTCCAATGTGTTATTTGGAACAAATTCGTAAACAAGCAATCTTTTTGCCTTGGTAACGCAGCATCCAACCAATTCGACAAGATGTTTGTGAGGCACCCGGCTAATGGTCTCAACCTCAGCTTGAAATTCTCGCTCTCCTTGCTGGGTTCCTGTTTTTAACTGCTTAACTGCAATTTCCTTTCCACATGGGAGAACTCCTTTGTATACATACCCAAAACCACCTTGGCCAAGAAGGTTGACCTCCGAGAAACCATTAGTGGCTACTGCTAGCTCGTCGTACGTGAAAATACCATTCACAGAACCAGCATGGTTTGGAATTGCATTCACAGACCCCGAATTAACAGAGCCAGAAGCTCGACTGCCCTCCGTGAGATATGGTGGCAGAGTTGGATTTGATAGCACCCAAATAACACGAGACCCTGATGATGAGAATGAGACAATGCGGTGTGAACATTTGTCTAGAACAGCTCAATAGTTATCCAGCAAATCCAATGAAACATATAATGCATAATGTAGTGTGACATGAGGTACTTCGGATGAAACACCCTTTTGGATCACACCCTTCACGTAAGATTTTAAATAACTAGTCTTTCTAATTCTATCATACCTATTGGTTCATGAATCATGACAATGTAAGTGGAAAATTTTGATAAAGAAACTCAAGTTTGAAACTTACTTAGATGTATTATAATGAAAGCTAAAGGGTAAGGTTTATCTGACCCTTTGATCCAACACTGGCTGATAATTCCTCATGGTGATGTATGCATAGATTATGCTTCTTTTTCTTCCTATCCCTGCCACAGCCACATAGAACTGATACAATGGCAAGAACAAGCACAAAAATGACAGCTCCAATTACAAGACGTTTATGAGTCCGGTTGACATGTTGAAGGTTGAAGGCTTCTGAACTTCCACGGCTACCGGCAAACCTCCAGTTGATGATGGTGGAGGCTGCGCTATCGGCGTCTCGCTAGAATTATCCAGCGGAGGCAGCTTCAATTCCGGCGAAGACGCCGGCAGCGTGGGGCTTGACGGTGCTTCCCAAAATGACAAAGGAGGTTTGGTGAATGGAGTAGGCAAAGGCCGTGGAGAAATAGTTGGAGCCAACGGGTTCACCGGCGGTGGCGATGAGGTTATTTGTGGTATCGAAGACATCGCCTTTGGTAATGCAGGTGTTGGAGGTGGTGGAAAAGTGTGGTTGGAGGCGCAGGAGCAGACGTTGGAAACGTTCTTGTTACAGGTGCTGTTACAAGTGGAAACGGTGGTGGCTGAGATACTGGAGCCACCGGAGACGGCAAAGGCACCGCCGGAGGAAGTAAAGTTGCTGGAGATGGAGGGGATAGTATAGCCGGAGAACCTGGACTCTCATCGGACGTAACCAGAGGCGAAGAAGCTGGAACGATTAAACTTTCCGGAGACGGCGAGGACAACACTGGCGGAACGGAAGTCACCGGTGACTTAACCGGAGGTGCTGAATTTGTAGGCAGTGGCGCCGTTGAAGACAGCATCGGCGGAGCTGAAGTCGCCGGTGAGATAACAGGAGGTGCTGATGGCGCTGGAGACACTGCTGCAGACAATGGTGATGGCGGGGAGTCGAATGGAGGTGGTGTGGTTCCAACAATGGCGTAGGAATAGTATCAAACACCGGCAGCGGCGGCTTTGATGGCGGTGAATTCGCCGGCGAGAATGGTGAAAACATGATATTTGTTTTCTCTTTAATAAAACAAAAAACTGAGCTTTTAAGTTGGAAGTTGAAAGTTGAAACAGAAACCCATGAACGTGAAGGTGAAGCAGCGAATGTATAATAGCTGTTGTCCGTTGAGCAATTCGCAATGAAAAATGAGACCTGTCACCGCAAATGCTATAGCACCTAGTGCTCCACTACCGAGTAAGTAGTGACAAGTGCAGTCCAACTCTAAAACCGCACTTTTTTGAAGGCGAAATTTCGCATCAGAATGAGTAATAATAGCATATAAAATTGCACACCAAAATTTACATATTATTTATACATTAATTAATTATGTATAAATTTTTAATTAACGTGTATTGATTCATTAAATGAAATAATAATTGATTAATGTTTATTGATAATAGATTATTAATCTATTTAATCACATAATATATGTTGTTAACAAAATATTCGTACATGACTAACAAATTGTTTATGTATTTCTTTTAAGAATATTCTTTTTTTTGTTTACAATTATATTATTTATATGTTATTTTTGTGCAATATTTTTACATTAGTTAATTATGTAAAAATTTTTTTTGTTAATAATGTGTATTAATTAATTAAATAGATTGATAATCGATTATTGATAAGCAGTAATCTATTATGATTTCATTTAACTAATTTATATACGTTATTAACAAAAAATATGTGCACATAATTAATTAATATAAAAAAAATTATGAAAATATTAGTGTGCAAATAAGATTTTGGATACATAAATTCATTTTTTCCATGTGGTGGTTGACCCTTTACGAAAAAATATGGTAGTATTAGTCCCTATGAAGAGACCTTTTTCAGAATGCAAGAAAGAAGGGTCCCAGTGAGGAGTAGTTGAGACTTGAGATTAAAAAATAAAGGAAGGAATGCACGGGAGCAATCATGCTTTGCTGGTAATGGAAAATAGCAGCATGGCCCCCTCTCTTCAGTGCTAGGCAGAGAGAGAGAGAGAACAGAAATATGATTGTCCCTGTTTTGTTGGCGGCACATGATACAGAGTATCAGAAGTAAAATTAGCAATTAAAATGGAATGAAAAAAGCTGCAGTTGAGTGAGGATTGTTATAGCATAAAACAGACAAAACATACACAAACAGAACAAAGATGGTCGCTTAACATCATCCAGGGCCATTGAACTGTTTGGACACGCTACCTTCAATTCTGGCGCATGGTGCGAGTATGACCCGATTTCCGATATCACAGGATGTCACTATGTCACATTCAACATGGCAAAGCTGCCAAAAGAAAAAAGTTTAAAAAAAAAATAGATGGAGAATTTCTGCAGAAAGATAGCTTATAGGAAATGTTGTTTCCAATAAACCACCCCATTCCATCAGATGAATATGAATGAAATTAGTGGGCAATAGCCTTCTTAGTTGAGTGCCAAGCTAACATGGCATCATAATTCCCTCACTTGAAAAATTCTGAAATAAAGATATCATAAGTGTGAAAATCAGATTTATAGATCTTTGAACTCTCCATGATCTCAAATAAACCAAATGCTGTCTGTAACAAAATCATTTGAAGACAAGCAAGCACTTGTAAGGGAATTGAAAAGCAGGAAGTGGCTTTAACTACATTAGCCTCCATAGAAATAAACACATGAATTGCAAGTGGCACATTCTGAAGCTTTCCACATAGAAAGATGAGATAATTGAACAACTGAAACCACATTCTATATACAGCATTATCTCAAAATTTGTTAAAACCACTAATTTTCCATTAAAAAAAAACAATAATCAAATCAGCTTTAACCCCATTTGTTTGATTTTTCTTCACGTCAATCGATTTTTCTTCCGCCACTGCTATGCAATACTCAAGCGTAATAAAGTTAATATATTCTTTTTGCTGAAATACATTAGCATAATATTAATATCTTCAGATACTACAATTCTTATTTTCGGCTGTCAGTCTGTAAATTCCTCAGCTGAGAGGAATTCTTTCATATAGCCGGTGTATGGTTTCATTTTAAAATTAATCTAATAGTACAAATTTAATTTCTATGCCACATATGTCACATTTTAAATGAACAGGTGTAATGTACTGTTCTAAACAATAATAAATAAATAACTTACCATTGTATTATCTTTTAAACACTACAACAGAAACTACATGTAATAATTTAAATTTTTTATGTACAAAACTAAATCAAACATTCAAACATTGTGTCGTTAAATGTCAATAATATCTTCACAACAGTACAAAAATAAAAATGCAATTATGAGGGCTACTCTTCCTTCTAGAATCACCTTATGCAAAGTAGCAGGCAGCAACACTACGGAAATCGACATCATTATAAAATTGTACTCATATGAAGCATCAATTGATAAAGGGTTCACATTTCAGCACCAGGCCAGCACAAATTAGTCACTTATCAATCAATGCAAATGCATTGTACACAATAAACAACTCAATAAACGTCAGAACATCAAGTACAAACTTGCAACCCCCAGTCTCAGGTTTTCTACAACAGAATATCTGCTAACGGATGATTACATTGGATTGGATAAAAAAAAAAAAAGACTACAAAACCTTTAGCCAATGAATCCCTTGGCATCTTCTGTTATAAACTGATTTTTTTTTTTTCCTTCTTGTTTTGGGGTGTGGAGAAGATATCTATCTCCATTTCTTTATATTATATTCAGTTTTACATGTTTCTTCCGCAAAGCAAAGGGATTCCAAAATTTCATAATTACCTACTCCACAGCTCAGAAGGATGAACCATAAAATATCAAGGCAAACCAAATTTGGACAATGCTGATTGGAATAATGTCGAGAATGCCTGTGATGAACTTTGGTCATCAGCTTTTATTTTAATCTGTGACTTGGCTGATGATGTGTTGATTATACACTCTACAAGAAATGTTGATGCTTCTTCTGCTTTTTGAGCAAAGAAAAAGAACTTGAAGTTAGGAGACTGACCACCGGACGCAATGCAGTGTATCGAATGACCTTGCATGTGCCGGAGGAGTGCATGTGGAGCTGTCAACGATGCAACTCCTTGAGGACTTAGTGAATATTCCTGCATCATATTATGAATGTTACAAACAACAAATAACACAAAATGTTTGACATTTTTTGTTGGTGGGGAGGCAGCAAAGGCAGAAAAAAAGAGTAGATATGGGGCATATTTCAAAAAGAAATATTTCTATGTCAACGCTACCATATTAATGAATCAATGCCACCATATTAATGAAACTCGGTTTATAATTTTGAAATAAACCTCTGATAAAGATATTGGCAGTTGACGCCATTTCTGCTGAAATGTGCCAGGATCCAGTACAGCTTTTGGGTTGAGCTTCAATGGAGGGGGTGAAGGTGTGGTTGCAGTTCCAACTGAAAAACCTAAACCAAGAAGATCATCGATTGCCAAGCTAGATGCTGAAGCCTGACTAGATACGCTGGTACTCAAAAATGCCAACTCTGCATGTGATTGTGAAGTTGCAGAAGGGGCAGATGAACCATTATATGAAGGAGCACTGTAGGCAGAACCATTGTTACCAGGATCTCTACCTTCCTCTTTTTCTGTGGTACCTAGAAGCAGATCCTTGTCATTTGCCTCCACTCTCTGAGCTGGAATAACAGTATCTGCAGATTCTACATTAATAGATAGATTTCCAAGCTCATCTGAAAACTCAAATGTCCCCCGGTGTTCCTTATCAGTAAACATGTAAGAAGGCTGCATGAATTTTCAATTGTAAGTTAGAAGGATTTTAATTTTTATTTCATGGCTCACAAGAGGGAAACAAAAAAAAAAAAAAAAAAAGACCAGGATTCCCGTAATAAAATCAAATGTTCAAGTAACAATAGTGTAAGGCAAAGTGTTTGACCTCATAATCTGTCATAGTGCGAGGTGTCATTCTCACCCTCGATGCATTGAGGCACAAGTTTATCAAATGAGGTTTTATATTTGAAATATTAAAAATAGATTTTAATGCAAATAGAAGTATAGGTCGCAACATATTTATTTAGAATATCTCAGGTGATTCAACAGTTGAGGCAAGACAGAACATGAAAATAATGAGAAGTCAAACACCAGGTCAAAGCATTTATCTCAAAATTGCAGACTTCAGTCTAAAAAGCAAGCACATTAAAGTAGCAAAAGGGAAGAAAAAATAATTACAAAAGCTTGCCAGTTAAAGTAGTTCTAATACTTATTTTTTAGTTATCCTACCCATGCAGTGGAAGCCATTGTCAAAATAGGGCACACACACAAATTATGCTATATGCGTTAGAAAAGGCTTCAAATAATTAAAATTGTTCCAAACTCAACAAGTAATTTGTGTCCATTCAAAACCACTGTGGAGAAGTGAATATATTAGTTACCTTTTGGTATACAACAGACAAACTGTTAAATTCATCAAATATGCGATCTTTGATTTCACTGCTCTGAGTATCAGCAAAGACTGAAACTGCTTGCTTTGGAGGGTTCACCACACTCTCTGCCACTGATACTTTGTATTGCAGAAGCCTATAATAAAATAAGGCCCTATCATGAACATCCTGCAATTAACAAAAGCTCATGTGACTTACCAATGCAATGCAAGCAAATATTTAAATATTTATTTGTTTTGGCAAGTCAAAGTAGTAACGACAGCAATTCAAACCTGGTGAAAATCAGCAAGACCAGCTGCCAATGCAGCTCCCAATGCTTTCTGAGTCTCAGGCGGTCTCTTAAAGAAACACTTCATAACTGCAGTAAGAAGATGTAAGCGAACCTGCATCATAAGACAGTATTTGTTCAATATATATATATGTAAAGATAGGCTGATACTCCATTGCAATATTCAAGAACTAATACATACATGAGATACCACTGAATATCTTCTTTTCTTTCTCAAATAGAAGAAAATTGTTTGGCGATTAACACACAACAGGGTTCAATAATGTATGCAGGTTTCAATTGATTGCAATTCTAGAATTATAAGACAATCAAATCAGGATCTCTTCGAGACCATCCATGGCAGGTATGGTAGTCATAATTATGACTAGGGAGGGACTGCAAAGGCTGGTCAATGCCTCTTACTGTTCTCCCCTTCCCCCTATCGAAACAAAGGATTGGCAACAAAGATATTAAGATGATACCTAATGTTGTTTTCTACTATTCTGCTTCTGTTGGGGCAGGAGGGAATTGTAGCAGAGGGATCCTCAAGTGTCAAAAGAACAAGAGAAAAATGCTTGTGGCTATGCAATGTCATGAAATTGGCAGGATACAAGAAGTTAAACCTACTACAGAATTTTCCAAAGAATATTTGAAAACAAACAAATACTGCAAAATTTTTTATTACGCTTGTTAAGGTTCGCAGCATAGTTATTAAACGCGGCCAGGTCTGGTCTGGCCCATTCAACAGGTGAACCAGAGTTTAGGCCAGTTCAGTTCTCTAATGCAATTAAGCTGCAACTGAACTGGTGAAAGTTGGTCAGAATCTGCAGTTTTTGTCAAACCAGCTCAACCCGGCGGTTAAATTTAATTGCTAAAATCTTTTACTTTTTGATAGCACATGGACTGTCACACAACATATTCTTTGCTCTCTCCACACCATATTTATCATCTATGAGCCTATGACTCAATAGCTATGTCCCATGGGACGTAACACCTAATGGCTAACCTCAATCATGCCCTATATTATATACAAGGGGGGAACTGCTTCTAATATTATAGTTGGGCAATGTGGGACTTCCTAATAGCAATAGTTGGGATCAACCTTAGCTTCTTAACACCTTCCCTCTCCTTTTCACAACTAAAACAATTTCAACAACAAATGGGAATTTGGGATCAAAATAAAACAATTGTTAAATATAGTAAGTATTCAAATTGTTGTTTTACAATAACTTTGTTGGTACACTTTTTCATTAATTTAATGGTAATTTTCTTTACAATTAGTGTATTACATATATTCACTTATGGCTTATAAACTAAACTACGAATAAAAAATATTTGTGCTTTATATATTAAATTTTAATAGAGGACATTGTTTATTCTTATTACAATTAATCCAAAAAAATTTAACAAAATTAATTAATTTTGTAAATGTTTTAACTTGATTCTCACACTATTTTGCTTTGAAAATTATTTAGTTTTTTAAATTGATTATGATACTAATTCTTAAAGTATTTATTTAATGACTACAAACCATAAAAAGTCAGGAATAATACCTCAGCAGAATGCTCCTCATCCCAATTTTCAACTAAACTCTCCAAGACATATGGAGCATCTTGCATGTCCTGAGAATATTCCCCCAACATCCATATAAGAGCTGCCTTAGCCTTGGGTTCTTGGACATTTTTGCTACTGATATTTCCAACAACAGCAATACAATCCTGACTCCATTGTGGATATTTTCTTAGCAGATCTTTGACAAGTACCTGCATAACTCCAAACTTGTATTAGTCTAGCCTACCATAACTAATTCAAATCAAAATGCCATACTTTGCATGTGTGTTTGTCATAGTAATAGGAATTAGGAAGCAGTACAATACTACTATTGGCCCAAATTCTAGTGCATCTATCAGGCAGATTTCTCATGTTTACCAGAGCTTCAGAAGTAACATAGTCCTTTTCCATCTCAAGAAATTGTAGAAGCCGATCAACAATAGCATTGACATCATACTGCTGCAATGCTATCTTCCCAACAGCTCGAATTGACTCCCTTGCAATTGGGATGTCAACATTTGCAGCATATTCACATAATTCCGTCACTGAAATGGGACCCAAGAAGTTCATGACAGGGGGGAAAAACCCAGACAAGCAATCAGAACATCAAGTGGAAAAGTGCAATCTCCCTATATCAATTTCTCTATCTCCTTTTTCCACTAATCTGGTGCACAGATATTGGAGGAGTTACTTACCTATCTCATAGGTGTTACTTTCATTTGCAACTGCAGTCAGCATTTCAAGCTTCAACTTTTTCACATAAGATGGCTCATTATACTGGCAATAGAAGTGTTTGTAGTCTCCGGAAAATATATAAGGGGCACGCATGACCAAGAGATGCAGGTGGCTTAAAACTGCATAAGATTGTTCTGGACTTCCTGAGCTCACTTGAGTTAAGAGAGGGGCTTTAATACGCTCATATACCTAACCAATAAGAATTTGCATCAGAAATCGCAAATCTTCAAAGAAGCAATTAAAGCTGACAAGATAGCCAAAATAACTTCAAGATCAAACCAAAAGGTTTAAATAATAACAATGATAGTTTAAATAGGGCTGTAATCAAGCTGAGCGGGCCATATACTAACTCGGTCATAACCTAAGCTAGAGGCCTGTGCTTGAGTACATGTGTTTAAATAATAACTTGTCATTTGCAGCCCTAAGTTTATGGTCAAAACAGTCTAACCCAAATATATGTTGTCTATTTATGAATACCATAAACTTAACCTTACAGCCAAAACAAAAACTAATTCCCAAATACACATCCTCCATGTATGATTTAGTGAGCTTGGTAGTTAAAAGCCAAGTCTTCACCAGATACAAAACAAGCATGGTCCAGACCAGAAAATTTTATGTATTGCAAACTCACCAGAATAAAAAAAAATCTTTTGTAACAAGAAACAGGGAGTCTAAATGAGATGATCATTAAAGAAAAGCTTCAATATATACCTGCTGATGAACATCGGCCATTGACAAAGTCAACTGTAGAAATACTTTAATAGTTGCCAAGACAACAGCACCATTTGCATGCTGGAGTCTATCTTCAAGGAGATTCATTATATCAAATATTTCACTCTTATCTGAGGGAATGTACTTGGCCGCCAACTCCAGCACAAGACATTGTGCCCATTCACTAAATTCCTTAATGCTGCATGTGAAAAAACGTAAGGAACTGATAAGTTGTTTCAAAATTAGTATTTTTCCAAGATATTAGTTACAGACGCTCTCTTTTTCTCTCTGACATCTACTAGAATAAAATACACATTTTACAGTTCAATATGACCACAGTCAGCATAAGGTAATAAAACAGTGGTTCTTGTTCACATTTGTGAAAAAATTACTCAATCAACCATTGTCTCCCACAATCATACTGCATATCATTGACTGATAATGAATACAAGCACAAAGAAGCTAATATGCTGGCAGATTATAAGGTAAGTATAAGTTTTTTGCATAGCTAGAAATAGAAAGAGACAAATTCTTTAGAAGGGCTTCTCAGAGGAGGGTGGTTGAGAAGCCTCCATTTATCTGGTGTACACTGATGAACACTAGCTTTAATCCCCCAATTTGTTAATGAAAGAACATTTCAAACAGCGCTGTCCCTTAAGGAAAAACATAACTTATGCACCACTGCTTTCCCAAGTAGAGCCCATCAAAATATCAGAGAGTAAGATCTACTTGTGAAAACATTACTTACCGATTCAGAAGATAATATACAACTGGCTTGCTAAGCAAAGTTTCTCTCTCCCGGAATGCTTCCTCTGATGTGGCTGCCTCTAAAGTCCAAATCTCTTGTAAAGCAGACAAACAATTTGCAACTACCTGATGAAACAAACATGACCACAGTATCTGTAAAGTACAATTCATTTGATGACTGTTGTCATTTAATTTTTTGAAACAGGGAGACTATTGTCATAATAGTTGGAGGCAGTAAATGCTCAGCTTAAATATGAAAATAAATTTTAGTTTGACAAGGGAAAACAGATAACACACACACATGTGACAAAAAAAGAAATGAACAACAAAATGAGAACAGCTTCAATCTTGTATATTGCATGTCAAGGTTAAGGCAATCAAACTATCTCCAATTAAGTTATAACAAAGAAGATAGTAGAACTCACAGAACATGTTGCATGAGTTGATAATAATAATGCTCACTAGCAGCTTACAAAAATTGACACACCCGTCATAATAATGAATATTAAGAAAACAACTAGCAAACAACAAATACTTTTTAACAAAACGAATCAAGTTTTTAAATAGGGTACAAATGCATGCCTCTGTACTACAAATGAAAAATAGACTTCTTAAATAAACAAAACATTAAAAGAGACGTCAAGGGACCAGCCCATTTATAGCATGATCACTCAAGGAACTTATTCTGTGTTGAAAATTGAAAACACTCATTTGAATACATTAAACTTACCTGCAGGTGGACCAGATAAAAAAAAGTCCTAACTTGAACAGTAATGGTTATCAGTGCATTGATAATTACACAGGTATCCTAATCAACCTGTACTCAGTGTCATACAAGCTTTGCTTACAACAAAATTATCAACATGATCTGCATACTTGTAAAAGTCCAAAGACATCATCCAGGAACAGTAATTTAGGCGAATGTTCATTTAGAAATTGGAGATCTAATGAATTCTTTAACAAACAAGAAACCACTACAAAATCAAGCATACTATTTAAGGTCCATTTGCTTGCAATTCATTAATCATTAAACTATGTAGATTATCTTGGATCTAGGTGACACTCTTAACTCTTTACAAAGTTGAACAGCATTGTTATGATTTATCATAGTTTGAGGATGAAATTACCACAACAATGGAATCCTTACCTGAGTATCTGGGTCATTAAGCATCAAATGCTTTAGTGTTTCTGGAAAATCCGCATCAATACAAGTGGAAGCTGATATATGATACAGTTTCAAAACCCCAATAACTGCCACGATCCTGACATAACTATTACTGTCCTTCAACCCAGATCCTAATGGCCCAACCAAATACTCCACCAAGTTTGCCACTCGGAGTGAACACAAGCTCCTCAATGCTAGCCCCCGAATCATTGGATCCTCATCCTTGCAATCTCTTTGCAGAAAATTAATTGTCAAAAGTGCAAGATCAGGATTGCCCTTTGCATAGTTCCCAACATATAGGTAGCACATCTTTTTCAGAACAATGTCTGATGTTGCTGAGCACATTACCATCTCACCAAAGAAAGATGAGACATCAATACCTATTGTCATGTAGGAAATCACCTTCTTGAAGAGATCCCTCTTTGAATCATCAGCACCTGGAGCTCGGCTCCCAGCAAGCTGCCGGAGCTGTGATTTCAGATCGGAAACTTCATTCTTCCTGGTTAAATTAATTGAATATTAGGTCAGGACTTGCGGTAAAGACATGCCACCATGTGGAAGAATCAAATCACATGGGCCAGAAGAGAATTGCAATAGTAATAATGAAAAGCAAATTCCATGTCAAAAATGCTAAAAAAAGTGGGGCAAAAATAACTAAAGCACCAACTCAATGAAGCTAACATAGCTCCTTTTCTGGGTCCAAAACCAAGTTTCCAAAATGCAGAATCCACAACGGAAAATATAACGCTGATGTATCAGCAAGACCCTATACTCTGTCGCTCAGTTTAAAGAACCTTAGACACACAAGTACGGGAGATTTCATAATCGGACGCCACAAGGACAAAATTCAACGGCACGGGATCCTAAGTGTTCCTGACAACCTAAACTAAAACCAAGATCTACGAAATTTCGTGTTTGTCGAAAACAAAACGGCGGCAATTGCGACGAACATGCTTCCATGGATGAGTCTAAATTGTGAATTATTGAAATATAGCAAGAAGGGCAAAAACAGGGTTAGGAGTTCGGCGTCTAAATTAGGGAACTCACCCGGATGGCTGCGACGGTGAGGGAGATCGCTGAGACTGCGCTGGTGGTGGTGGAGCCATAGCTACCTCACGGTTAGACCGTCCTTCTTCAGAGAAACAAAGATCTCACTAAATCAAGGCAGCATGTATGCACGCCTGATTCAGCTTGTAATTGTAAATCTATCAAAAATTAACTCGGAAATTGGTAATTTAAATTCACAGGAAAAAAAATAATAAATTACTCTCTTCTCTTTTATTTATTTATTTATTTATTTCATAAATTCTGTCTACTTTTAAAATATACATATATTTTTTAAATATTTTTTAAAATTTACACATATATTCTTATTTACTTATACATATCTTTTTTATATTTTTAAAAATATACTATTTATACCTCTCTTGAAATGAAATATATGTGTAAATTTTAAAAATAATTTTTTTTAAAAAAATAAATAAATAAATAAAAATTAAAATAATTTACTTAAAAAAATAATAAAATTAATAGGATCAATTTGGCAACTGGGAGTTTTGAAAAAACTATCATATTAGTCCCTAAAAATATTTATTATTTTTAGTTTAGTTCCTAATTTAAATTAATATATAATTTAATCATTTAATTATTTAAATTTATTTTAAAGTAATCCTTTTATTATCACTTTTAAGAATTGAAATGAAACAAATTTAAATATTTTAATGTCTAAATCATACACTTAATAAAATTTAGAGACTAAATTATGAATGAAATATATTTTCAATAACTAAATTATTATTTTACTCAATAAAGTTCTATGAATGATACAAAACTCTTATATATAAAACTTATTTATAAGAATTTATTCTCTATTTTTATTTTTATATTAAACATTCACTTATTTGTACCCAAAAATTCTCTTTTTTAATCTTATGGATTTGCAAGTATCATCAATCTTCTAAAAAGTTTTTATATTAATATAGTTTTTAAATTATAGAATATTAAAATAATTTTTTTATGTATGAATAAAAATTAAATTAATATAATTTATATAATTAATAAATTAAAACTAATGTCAAATTTTATATAATTTAAAAATAAAATAATATTATTTTAAAAAATAAAAAAATATTATTTTTAATAATTTATGAATTAAATTAATATTAAAATTTTATAAAAACTATAATAATGACAATTTAATTTTAAAAAAATTAAAAAAAATAACTCTAAAAGGTATAAATGAGTTATGTTTTATATTTTAAATTATATTATTTTTTTATTACACTGACTAAATGTTAAAATGTATATTTTTTTAACAAAATTTTACATCTTCATGTTTTGCTTCTCGAAACAAGCATTCTATTTTTTTATATAAAATATTCTTATGTTAAAATTTAATTATTTAAACAATTATTATCGATCATATTTAAAATATATAATAATATATTAAAAGTTTAATTTTAATTTATTATTAATATAAAAAAATTTATATTATTTTTAATAATAAATTATCAAATTATTAATTCAAATAATAATTATTTAAAAATTTATTATATTAAATAATATGTGATGTATTATAATAAATTAAAATTAAAATTATATATAAATATATAATTAAATAATAATATAATTTTTTCATAAAAGTGGATAAAATTAAATGCTTGGCTTTAAAGTAAAGAACAAGACTTAAATAAACTAAAATTATAATATTACATATTTAAATTTTGAAGTCTTCGTTTTAGATTAAACTTTATCTAATCATTACTCGTAATTAATTTTACTATTATCCCTAGTAAAAGGCTAAAAAAGTGAAAAACAAGAACGGGAGCCAGGCAGAGAAACGACGTTTGCACTTCGCATGCGGCCCGGTACGTGCCGATGAACGGGAGTGTCGTTTACATGCTTTGGCCGCAGAGGCAGCGGCGTATGATTAACTATTCCTGCCCAAAATCCCAAATTTCCGAGATATTTATTTCCCTGTCCCATTAGCCATTAGGCGGTGCCATTGTCACTGTCCTCCTCCGCAGTCACCCTTTCCTCTACACTCTCTGTTACCCGAATCGGAATGAGAACGCCTTGCCTACTCGCATATTCTGGATAGGCAGGCACGCACTGAAATGAAAACATAGGGGCAATAAAATCAAGAGCGAGAGAGCAGAGATACACGGAGATGGTTCTGCTTCACCTCCCAAGATTTCGTTTCTCCATTCTAACCTCATCCCCTTCAATCTCTCTCTGTGCCCACCCCAATCCCTTCGCAAACCCCAGGTTTCGCACCACCAAAAATACCCTCTTTTTCAACAACTCTTGCACCCTCTTTTCTGCACCCAAATCCACTCTCACCACCTCAGAGCCCATACCCATAACCCATTCTCCAGACACCCCTTTAGAGACCCATGTGGAGTTCTCGCTGGAGAAGCTTTTTGTGCCCCCGGAGACCGATGTCTCGTTTGATGGTGCTGCTTTGAGCACCAGAATCTTGAAGGGTTCCAACATAGTGCTGAGTAACTACGCGAGGGACGCTCAGGTGTTGCAAGCCGAGTTCGTCAAAAGCAGTGTCAGAACCGAGGACTGTCCCTCTGATGGGCTCCCCGAGTTCGCTATCGTTGGACGCTCCAACGTGGGCAAATCATCACTGCTCAATTCGCTTGTGCGGCGCAAACGGCTGGCCTTAACTTCGAAGAAACCAGGTTAGTGATTCGTGCGTTGCTCTGTACTCTGAGCGAGTCCAACTATAATAAAGTGCAATTTTTAGACAATCCTGTTGGCTGTGGTGTATTCTATTTCTCTGTTTTGGTTGGTTCCATTCATGTTGAAATGGAGTGAAGCGTTTCACTCCATTTGTTGAGCTGATTCACTAGTAGCATGTAATGTTACATTCCATGGTTTAAGTAAGCTGACCTTTGTAGCATGTTTTGTGTGAAAGTGAGTCTATTATTGTTTGCTAATTGAAGAAACAGAACATGCACTTCCGGAGTTTTTTCGGTCATAATTTAACTTGGAATTGGCGCTAGCTATTCACAGACCAGTACATGATTTCAATATCAAATTTAAACGAAATTAGTCAGATCTTTTGCTCTTTGATCTTATGCTTTCTGTATTTCACTGGTGCTTGCATCAATTTGGATATCCAAGTCACTCTAATATGTTCAAAACCACCTCAAGTGTGCCAATTGGTCAGTATTATTAATAGGGGTGTCAAATTTGACAGTTTCAAGAACCTTTTTGGGATTTAGGTTTAACTTGAGCTAGCACTAGTGCATTCTCATTGAGACATGAAAACAAAATTCTCTGAATATTTTAACTTATTGGTATTTGACTTTTTTTTTTTTTGCTCTGTCTACTCTCATTGACAATAATAAACTGTCTATTTATATTCAATTTTTTGTAGGCAAGACACAATGCATTAACCATTTTCGGATTAATGATAGCTGGTACCTGGTTGATTTGCCTGGATATGGGTATGGCTTACTACGATATATACTCACTTCAGCTATACTCTCAAAGTCATACTTTATCTTAAAAGTTTGGGCCTTGACTACATGTTAAGTATTGGAAACGGTGACTAATATATTTTGATATTGACAGACTAGTATGATGTGCAAGTGTTACTTATGAAATTTGAGTGTGTCAGACCTTTGAGCTGTAGATTTCCATTGTATTTTTACTTCTCTTAGGTTAATAGATTAATTATACAAGGTTGGAAATAATTGCAGCTGTAGATTTCCATTGTATTTTTACTTCTCTTTGGTCCTGTTTATTATTCTTAAAGCTGATGACAACTATATGCCATTTTGTTACCTTGATTAGGTATGCAGCTGCACCGCAGGAACTTAGAGTAGACTGGGAAAAATTCACCAAGGACTATTTCCTTAACCGGTCAACCTTAGTTTCGGTTTTCCTTCTAATAGATGCTAGCATTCCTGCTAAAAAAATTGATCTTGAGTATGCCAGTTGGTTGGGTCAGAATCAGGTAATGTATCAAGTTTTCTTCAGTATCGAACAATTTAATGAGCTACATGCTGTATGTTTCCTATCAATCCTGCTGCAGTATTTCCAAACTCTCTGTTCAGGAAACTGACTACTACTGGCTACCTGATGGTCATGGCATGACTTGTTTGGATTTGTCTGGTCTTCCTTTCCTACCTTTATCTGTCTAGGTGCAGCGACAGACTTTGCATATTTCTAAATAGAATTCCTGATTGATAATAGTTGACTGGCACATCTGAGTTACTGCCACTTCATCTTTATTCTGTCGATAATGTGCACATGAGAAATGTCATACAGAGAATATTGCACTTAAATTATGGAAACTGAAATCACTGAAATGTTTTTAATTTGGTGAGATCTATAAGAGGGGGCAGGCTTTACTCTGCTAGAACTCATCTAAACAAGCACAAATAAGGCAAATAAGAATACAGTGACATCAGTTATCACAATTTAAATGTCAATATGAACTGAGGTTAATATCAGCCTTTGGGGAAAATTGATGTAGAGGAGAGCCCACACTTAAATGCCGGGCTGTTAAAGAGTGGAGAGCTTCTACTTTAAATGGGGTGTTCCATGTCTCACACTCAGTCCATCTAGGACTCACACTTCTACATCAATCCTGTTGGATTGAAAAGTCAAAAGAGCAGTCCATCTACACCAACATGGACAAACTTGGCTCTTATACCACTTGATGTAGAGGATAGCCCCATCATAAAGGTCAGGCAATTAAGAGGAGAGAGCCTCTACTTTATATGGGAGTTTCATAAAGTATTTCTATGTCTAACACCTAGCCAATATGATACTTGTGTACCTGCATCAAAAGTTGATAGAACAGGGCTAATATATTTTCTCTTTCAGATTCCAATGACATTAATCTTCACCAAATGTGACAAGCGAAAGAAGAAAAAGAATGGTGGCAAAAGACCAGAAGAAAATGTTGATGATTTTCAGGAGTTGATACGGGGCTTCTTCCAAGCAGTGCCACCATGGATCATGACCAGTAGCATCACCAATCAGGGTCGTGATGAGATACTCCTCCATATGGCACAGCTACGGAACTACTGGCTCAAGCACTAGTTCCAAGAAACATGGCATCCTGTTAGAGTAGGTGCGTCAAACTAGAATCCCTAAGTGACTATGGATTTGAATTGCTGTTTCTACTTCTTGGTGCCAACTAGTAGGAGACTCAATTTCTTTCTCCAGCTGATGCAAGTTCTAAATTCATTTAACTTTTCATGTCTATAATGTAGAGAAATGACTTTAAATTGAATGACATTTTACGTTGTACCAAACATCAAATGAAATGCATTTTATGGCCACGAGAAAGCATACATCATATTTCATATTTATTCTTGCAGATACACATGTTTCCAGATGCACTTGCCTGGTTACCAGCTATTCCATGCCTCATGGTGAGCGATTGCTGTATTGCCCAAGTTACCTACAGGCCCTAAAGCAAGTGAAAGGAAAGCTGGGTAAAGAAATTTGTTTAGGACAAAGCTTGATCCTGTGCCCGAGACCCTTGCCAGCGTTAGTTTCTACTTTCAGCCGTGTTAGTTTTATTGAACTAGGCTATCAATGGGCGTTTTATCAAAGTACAATTTTTCTCCTTCCATTTAACGTGTGTTTTCAACGCAAAACAAACAGGCCTATGTTATTTATTTCAAGGCACTTATTATTTATTGTAAAATTTTATTACTAATTATTGATAAAGAGAACTTTCAGTAATTTTTTATCATAGTAAACTTTATAATTAAATGTATGTATGTCATTTTATTATTTTCCTTTTTTTGTTCTCTTTTGAGTATCACCTAACAATAAGACAAAATCCAATGAGATTGTCTGGTGGTTAAAGAAGTATGTTTTCTATCTTAATTATTTGGGTTTAAATTTTAAGTTAGCATTTTAGTGGGGGTGTGCTTTTAAGATTGTTTGAGGACGGAATTTAGTCTAGATTGACGTGAAAGTCGATTTGAGAATATTTTTACTGTAAAAAGAGATAGAGAACATGTTAGTAGAGGTGTAAAAATAGTATGCATTTTGAGACATGTACATAGCACAAAATAAAGTGCTCAACTCAACTCAAAGATGTGACTCAAGCTGTTTAGATTGGGTTTGATTTAGTTTCACTCAAATTTTGAGTTGAGATTAGGTCTAAAAATGGGCCGATCTTGAGTTAAGATAAGGTCTCTAAAAATGGGCTCTCTGTGTATGTTTATGTGTCTGTGTGTGTGTTGTGTGTTTCTGTGTGTGTGCCTCTGTGTGTGTGTGTGTTATGTGTCTGTGTATGTGTGTTGTGTGTGTGTCTCTCTCGCTATGTGTGTGTGTGTGTGTGTGTGTGTGTGTCTCTCTCTGTGTGTGTGTCTATGTTGTGTGTGTGTGCGTGTATGTGTCATATGTCTCTGTATGTGTGTGTGTGTTCTGTGTGTGCCTCTGTGTATGTATCTTTTTGTGTCTGTGTATATGTGTGTCTCTTTCTCTTTGTGTGTGTGTGCATGTATGTCTTTGTGTGTGTGTGTCTGTGTGTGTCTGTGTGTGTTGTAAGTGTGTATGTCTCTCTTTGTGTGTGTTGTGTGTATGTCTCTATGTGTGTGTGTGTGTGTTATGTGTGTCTTTATGTGTATGTTGTATGTTTTTATGTGTGTATCTATATGTGTATATGTCTGTGTGTGTGTGTGTGTTATATGTGTCTCTTTCTCTTTCCTTGTGTGTGTGTGTCTCTGTGTGTGTCTGTCTGTCTGTGTGTGTGCATCTCTATCTGTGTCTATTTGTGTGTGTGTGTGTTATGTGTGTATGTGTTGTGTGTGTGTGTGTGTGTGTGTGCCTGTATGTGTGCATGTCTCTGTGTGTTTGTGTGTGTGTCTCTCTCTCTTTCTCTCTTTGTGTGTGTGTGTGTGTGTGTATCTCTATATTTGTATATCTCTTTCTCACTGTGTGTCTGTTAATGTTTATATATGTCACACACTGTACGTGTCTCTGACTGTGTGTGTGTGTGTATGTGTCTCTCTTTCTCTGCCTGTCTATTTGTGTGTGTTGTATGTGTGTGTCTCTCTCTATGTGTGTTGTGTATGCGTGCGACTCTCTCTCTCTGAGTGCTGTGTATGTGAATGTATCTCTATGTCTGTGTGTTTGTGTTTTGTGTGTGTGTGTATCTCTCTCTGTGTCTGTGTGTTATGTGTATGTGTTTGTGTGTTGTGTGTGTGTCTGTGTCTGTGTATGTGTTTTTGTGTTTGTGTGATTGTATGTCTCTTTTTCTCGTTGTGCGTGTGTGTGCATGTGTCTGTGTGTGTCTCTGTGTGTGTTGTGTTTGTGTGTGTGTGTCTGTGTCTTTGTGTGTGTGTGTCTGTGTCTGTGTTTGTGTGTGTTGTATGTGTGTCTCTTTCTCAATGTGTGTGTGTCTTTGTGTATATGTGTTTGTCTTTGTGTGTGTGCATCTCTATCTCTGTGTCTATTTGTGTGTGTCTGTGTCAATGTGAGTGTGTGTATGTCTCTGTGTGTGTACATGTCTCTATGTGTTGTGTGTGTGTGTTTCTCTCTTTCTCTCGCTGTGTTGTGTGTGTCTCTCTGTGTTTGTATCTCTCTTTCTCATTGTGTGTGTTGTGTGTGTATATGTCACATATTGTATGTCTCTGAGTGTGTGTATATGTGTGTATAGTGTGTGTCTCTCTCTCTCTATGTCTATCTGTGTGTGTGCCTTTGTATGTGTTGTATGTGTATGTATCTCTCTCTGTGTTATGTATGTGTGTGGCTCTCTCTCTCTGAGTGCTGTGTGTATGTGTGTATCTCTATGTCTGTGTGTATCTATCTCTGTGTTTGTGTGTGTGTGTGTGTGTGTATCTATCTCTGTGTTTGTGTGTTACATGTGTATGTGTGTTGTGTGTGTTTCTCTTTGTGTGTGTGTGCCTGTGTCTGTGTTTGTGTGATTGTGTGTCTTTCTCTTTTTTTCTTTATGTGTGTGTATGCACGTGTCTTTGTGTGTGTGTTGTGAGTGTATGTCTCGTTCTGTGTTGTGTTGTGTGTTTGTGTGTGTGCGTATCTGTGTGTTGTGTGTGTCTCTCTCTCAATGTGACTTTGTGTGTATGTGTCTGTCTGTCTATGTGTGTACATGTCTCTGTGTTGTGTGTCTCTCTCCGTATGTGTTGCGTGTATGTGTGTGTGTGTGTCTTACATTGTCTCTCTCTCTCTCTCTCTCTCTCTGTGTGTGTGTGTGTGTTTTGTGTGTGTGTGTGTCTCTCTCTCTATCTGTGTGTTGTGTATGTGTGTCTATCTCTCTGAGTGCTATGTATGTATGTGTTTGTCTCTATGTCAGTGTGTTGTGTTTATGTGTGTGTATCTCTCTCTCTTTCCATGTCTGTGTTATGTGGGGAGTGTGTCTGTGTGTATGTGTCTCTTTCTTTGTGTTGTGTGTCGTTGTGTGTGTCTCTCTCTCTTTATGTGTGTGTGTGGTGTGTGTGTGTTTGTGTGTGTTGTGACTGTGTGTGTCTCTCTCTGTGTTATGTATATATGTCTCTCTCTCTCTAAGTGTGTGTGTGTATGTGTATGTGTGTGTGTCTTTATGTGTGTGTCTTGTGTTTATGTATATGTATCCCTCTGTGTCTGTGTCTGTGTGTGTGTCTCTCTCTCTCTCTCTATCTTTCTTTGTGTATATGTGTGTATGTGTTGTGTGTTTCTCTTTCTCTCTCTGTGTTATGTGTGTCTCTGTGTATGCGTGTGCCTCTCTTTATCTATGGGAGTGTGAGTGTGTTTGTGTTGTGTGTGTATGTCTCTCTCTCGCTATGTGTTTGTGTGTGTCTCTTTCTTTATGTGTCTGTATGTGTGTGTATGTTTGTGTGTTATGTGTGTCTGTCTATATGTATACGAGTCTATTTGTGTCTGTGTGTGTCTCACTCTCTCTCTTTTCTTTGTGTGTGTGTGTGTGTGTGTCTCTCTCTCTCTCTCTCTCTCTCTCTGTCTGTGTGTGTTGTGTGTGTCTCTGTGTGTGTGATTGTGTCTCTCTATGTATGTATGTGTATGTGTGTCTTTCTCTATCTTTGTGTTATGTGTGTCTCGGTGTGTGTATGTGTTATGTGTTTGTATGTGTATATCTCTCTATGTATGTGTGTGTGAGTGTTTGTGTGCATAGTTGTATAACTCGAATTGGAGGTCGACCTGGTCAGAGGGTCGTGTCATCGGATCAACGGTTCAACCGTGGGTTAAACGGTCAAATTGAAAAATATAAATAAAAAATAAATTAAAAAGACTTACTGTATAAAAAAAATACTTTATATTTTTAATATAATCCAATTCAATTGTAATATTTAAAGAATACATAATTGAACATTATAATCCAATACAATAGACAAACATATTTTTAACTAATTAATAGCATAAATTAAATCATTTTGTAAATATTTTTAAAGAACAATATAAATCTAATAATTTGTCTGAGTTCATTCATTCCTTACTTCTTTTATTAGCATAAAATGAAGAAAAAGTATTAAAAAATATAAAAAAAAATTATAATGAAATATATATTAAAGCCAGGTCAACCGGACGGGTGTTCGGGTCAAGTAGGTCGATGCGAAAAACGGTCTGAAGTTTTAATCAGACCGGTTTAGTGGTCGGTTCACAGGTTTTTTGGTCGAACCAGCTGATCCGGTCCAGTCCATACAGCAATGTCTATGTGTGTTTGTTTGTTATGTATGTGTTCTGTGTCTGTATGTCTGTGTGTGTGTTTGTGTCTATGTCTATATGTGTCTGTGTGTTTGTGAGTATGTCTCTCTCTCTATGTCTTTGTGTGTCTCTATGTGTGTATGTCTGTGTGTGTATCTGTGTGTGCGTGTCTCTGTGTTTGTGTATTCTGTGTCTGTATGTTTGTGTGTGTGTCTATTTATATATGTTTGTGTTTGTGTGAGTATGCCTCTCTCTCTCTCTGTGTGTCTTTGTGTGTGTGTGTGCGTGCCTCTGTGTGTGTGTCTCTGTGTTTGTGTGTTGTGAGTGTATGTGTGTGTGTCTCTGTGTTTGTGTGTGTGTGTGTGTGTGTGTATGTGTGTATGTGTGTCCTGTGTCTCTTTCTATGTTTGTGTGTGTGTCTGTTTGTACGAGTGTGTGTCTCTCCCTTTCTCTCTGTATGTGTGTGTTCTTTGTGTGTCTCTATGTCTGTGTGTTGTATGTGTCTCTGTGTGTGTGTGTGTCTCCCTCTCTCTGTGTATGTGTTGTGTGTGTGTGTGTGTGTGTCTGTGTTTATATCTCTCTTTCTCTATCTTTGTGTGTGTGTGTCTGTGTATGTGTGCGTGTCTTTTTTTGTGTGTGTGTGTGTTTGTCTCTATGTGTATATGTGTTTGTCTGTGCATATGTCTGTGTGACTCTCTATGCATGTGTCGCTTGCTTTGTGTGTGTGTGTGTGTGTGTGTATTTGTCTCTCTCTCTCTCTCTCTCTCTATGTGTGTGTGTGTGTAGGTGTCTCTTTATGTGTCTGTCTGTCTGTCTATCTCTGTGTGTGTGTCTCTCTCTGTCTCTGTGTGTATGTGTGTGTCTGTGTGTGTGTCTTTATGTCAGTGTATGTATGTGTTGTGTTTATGTCTCTCTCTCTCTCTCTCTCTCTCTCTCTCTCTCTCTCTCTCTATGTATGTGTTGTGTGTGTCTTTATGTGTATATGTGTGTCTTTCTCTTTGTGTGTTGTGTGTTTATGTGTGTATCTCTCTCTTTTTGTGTATGTCTGCGTGTCTGTGATGTGTATTGTGTGTATGTGTGTCTCTCTTTTTCTCTTTCTATTTGTGTGACTTTCTGTGTGTGTCTCTTTGCATATGTATGTGTGTATCTCTCTTCCTACGTCTCTCTTTCTCTCTCTTTGTGTTTTGTGTGTCTTTATGTGTGTATGTCTCTCTCTGTCTCTTTGTGTGTGTGTATGTGCCTCTCTTTGTACATATATGTGTGAGTGACTCTATGTGCATAAGTGTGTCGTGTGTATATGTGTGAATCTCTTTCTATGTGTGTATAAGTCTCTCAGTGTACCTGTGTGTGTCTTTCTCTCTCTCTCTCTGTTTGTGTATATGTCTCTCTATGTTTGTTTCTCTCTCTCACACTTAGACCCAACATGATATGCGAGCGTGCGTGCGTGCGTGCGTGACTCACTAGCTGTTTGGAGTATGTGTGTGTGTGATTCTCAAAGTGGTTTTTTTTGTTTTTTGTCTTCAACTCTCAAAAGTGTTTGGATTGAGTTTAATTCAGCTTCACTCAAAATGGGCTTATTACACTTATAGTAGACCCAACATGATATTAGTGTGACTCTCAAGCTATTTGGAGTGTCTCTGTCTCTCAAAGATGTTTAGATTGGGTTTGGTTCAAGTTTCACTTAAAATGAACTTATTACACTTCGAGTAGACCAAACATGATATGTGTGGGTAAGAGTTTTGATGCTTGTAGAAGTTTAATTCTTGACTAAATACATGTTGGAGAATAAATTATTTTTAAAAAAATTATTTTTATAAAATTTTAATTATAAATTATTTTATTTATAAAATAAACTAATCTAAATACACTAAAAGAAAATATATTTAGTTCACCTTCAATAATAATATAATTTTTTTCATTTTTTATTTCTTTCTTTGAAAATATGAAAAATGCATTCAATCGTTGAGCTGATAGTGTTTACCTCTGGTCGGGTTTGCTAGAGCCTCAGATTTAACTAAAATCGGGAACAGGTCTAATAATTTGTCCCAATCAGCCGGTCCAACCGTAAGCACCCCTAGCACAGAGCATCCCATCTCTAAATAATAAATTGAAATATACCAAAAATGCGAAAGAAAATGCAAAACAATTTTCAAAACAAAAAGAAAGAAAAAGAAGATATCTATTTTTAAAGCAAGAAAATAAAGCCTAGCGTTTATCACTAATCCTTTCAAATAAGGTGGAAGTGTGGAACGTACATTCAGAAGCTATGCCGGCATACTTCCCTCAAACAATCCAAGAATCTTGTAATCGGGGCTTCGCCCAACGCTTCACATAATGATTCCCTTCTGGTTAATCAATGCAGTTCATATATAAATAATTTTGCAATGATAACGGCCTAATAAAATGCCAGAAAAGCAACAAACATCTTAACCCAGCAACAATATAATATATGGATGGCAAAACCAAGAGAAATTTAATCCGAGTCGCTGAGAACAAAATTCGATTGACAATAGATGACAACGGAGGAATACAACATAATTAATGTTAATACTACTGAACTTCCCAGACACACTCGAGACTAATTGTAAAACTCATTATATCATCATCCAAATCTCGTTACAGGAATTCCGGAAATTCAATTCCAAACAAAACATCAAAAATTCACTCTCCAAATTCTTATGAGGCTGCTGCCACGGACTTGTTCCTGGGGGTTGCTTGAGTACCTAAGTCAAGGTGAAACAGATATTTGGCACCCATGCAACACAGATTAAATGTCTGAGCCAAGAAAAAAACAAAAGAGATAAATGGGTTTGAAGGATATAATTTACCTTCTCTAAAGTTAGTTTTTTGAACCTGCGGGGAACATGGCGGAGGTACCTCATACACCCAGTTCCTGTAGTTTTTCTTCGGATGGCCTTGACACTCCAATTGTCTGAATACACAAACAAAGGAGTATAGGGTTCATCAATAGCTCAAATGCACTAAGCAGTTCAAGTTTAAAAAATAAATCACATCAAAGTTATAAGAAATCTACAAACAATTATAAATGATTAAAGTTCCTTCCGAGTTCAGGAATGGTAACAAGCAAAGGCCAACATAGCTTTAATACAAATAAATAAGTGCTACAAATCAAGATAACTTGAGATGTCAATAGTTTACAATTCTTAAGAATCAATGTCAAAAGGATGCACTGCTCGAAGATAGATAAATAAACCCAGGTGACAAATGAAACCAGTAGCCAGTAGCCCTCAAAATGTTATATGTTATGATATGTGTCAATCCATTTCACAGTAATTCTATCCCATCTCTCAGATATTTCATAAAATGGACTTCTGAAAGGTATGACATGTACATAGCACAAAATAAGGTGCTCAACTCAACTCAAAGATGTGACTCAAGCTGTTTGGATTGAGTTTGATTCAATTTCACTCAAATTTTGAGTTGAGATCAGGTCCAAAAATGGGCCGATCTTGAGTTGAGATAAGGTCTAAAAACGGGCTCTATATGTGTGTGTGTGTGTGTGTCTCTCTCTCTCTCTCTCTCTCTCCGTGTGTGTGTCTTTGTGTGTGTTGTGTGTCTCTGTGTGTGTGTATGTGTTGTGCATGTGTGTGTGTGTGTCTCTCTCTTTCTCTGTGTGTGTGTGTGTGTCTATCTCTCTCTCTCTCTCTCTCTCTCTGACTCTCTGTGCATGTGTGTCTCTCTCTGACTATCTCTCTCTCTCTCTGTGTCTATGTGCGTTGTGTCTATGTGCGTCTCTCTCTCTCTCTTCGTGTGTATGTCTGTGTGTGTGTGTGTGTGTGTCTCTCTCTCTCTCTCTCTCTCTCTCTCTCTCTCTCTTGTGTGTGTCTCTCTTTGTGCGTGTGTGTGTATGTCCTCCTCTCTCTCTCATATTTCACATCAAAGTTATAAGAAATCTGCAAACGATTATAAATGGTAAAAGTTCCTTCCGAGATATTGAAAGAGAGTTCCTAATGGTAACAAGGTAAAGGCCAAGATAGCTTTAAACAAATAAATAAGTGCTACAAAATCATGATAGCTTGAGATGTCAATAGTTTACAGTTCTTAAGAATCAATGCCAAAAGGATGCACTGCTCGAAGATAGATAAATAAACCCAGATGATAAATGGAAACAGTAGCCGATAGCCCTTAAAATGTTATATAATATGACGTGTCATTCCATTCACAGTAATTCTAAATACAGCATCCCTATTCTTTCCGATCTCTCAGATATTTCATAAAATGGACTTCCTAAAGGTATGACACAATCCTTGCATGAATTGCTAGGCTGCTAGCTATCCAATAAGTGCAAAATTGATTCCTTCAAATGTTTCAATTGGGAAAATGTGTCCATAGTGACTAGGATGGATATCTCGAATCCAAAAAATAGTTCACCCTGTCAATCCTTCAAGGCCCAAATAATTCATTTCTCCCAAGAACTATTTATGTCAATGCATTGGTTTGATCCAAAGCATTAGATCATGGGTGTAATCCAAAAAAAAAAAAAAAAAAGTTATGGTGGTTGTTAATCACTCTGGTTCTACAGCCTCACAATTCATCATGCTCTATTAATTGGTAGATCATGGTTCTGTCATCGACTTCAGAGACATGGTGTAAAGTCCTCTCATTGTTGTGTCCTATCTTGTAGAGCATTATAATGAGATCAGTAATTTCCCAAATTCCAACTCCAATAATCACAGAAAAGTCATCCTTCAGTTATGTGTACCTCAACAAAGGTTTCAATTATGAAATGATTTTTTTTCATTTGATCTGTTATTCTAATAATTTTCCTGTTATGTTGCAGTTAGCAACCATCCAAATGCAACATAGCTTGAAAAAAATAGTAGCACAAGACTAAGATAGTTTGAGATGTCAATAGTCTACGATTCTTATTAATTTCAATGACCAAATTGAAGCACTCCTAAGAAATAAACTAACTGACATATGGCACCAATTATAAAGCTGAAGTCCAGCACTAATTATAAATAAAATCATCACTCGAGTTCAATAAGGTCCCAACATGCATCATGCTCCATAAAGTGGTAGATCACTGTCCTACAATCTGTTACAGACTTCAAAGTTGTGGAGTTAATGCCTCTCGTTGCTCTGTCCTAACTGGTAGAGTATTATAACTAGAGTAATAGTTTCCCCAAATTCCAACTCTGCTAAGCTCAAATATTAATATTTAAAAAAACAAAACTAGTATGATTCCTGTAGTGATGGTCTGGTCATAATTATGATCAAATTGTTTCATTACTTTGTTATTATTCTAATAAATTCTTGGTCGGTGCTACCAAATTTTTGTTTCTCAGCTGCCGCACGAAGTAATGCTTAAAGTAATTAACAAAAGAATATTTGAAACGCCAAATTCAAAATTAGAAGCTAGGGGCTAAAACCAATTGTAAATTGAATAAAAGCCACAAATGGTTTAATCTCTTTTTTTTAAAGAAAAAATGAAAAGAAAAGATGAACAAAATGAGAAAGAGCTTACATTTTCGGGTGCGGCTTGCTGGATAAGCACAAGCAGCACAGCGACTCTTCTGGATGTGGAAGCTCCTGCGTCCGCATCGCACACACAGTGTGTGCGTCTTGTTCCTCCTCTTCCCAAAGCTTCCGGTTCCCTTTCCCTGTGAGTAGTTACGCCAATTATATACACTCATGAGTATTCGGTAAACAAATTCATTACATGCAATGGGGGAAATTCACAAAGATGCAAAGCCAGAAAGAGAGTACCATTCTTTTAGTTGCAGAAACCCTAGAAGTAGAAGCTTTCGGCAAAAGATTTTATTGCAGGGCGGTTATGGCGTCTATATATGCGACGCAACTTCGGGTTTATTTTATTTGATTCGGACCTTTTTTTTCTTTTTCTTTTTCGTCTTGGATTATTGTCAGAGGATTATTATACTAGTTTTTGAGCTTGTTGGGCTTTCTCGTTTTGGACTTGAAAAAAAAAAGATTTCTATGATATTTTTATTTGCTCATATTTTGATTTATATTATACGTAAAAATATAAATAACAAATTAAGTAGTTTAAAAAGTTCAATTTAATACTTAAGTTATGAAACACTCATATTTAATAAAATATTTTTTAAAATAAATTCTCTTTATAAATTTGAGTCATAACAAAGATATTATAGAGTATCTTAAATTTTTTTCATTCATTAATTATTTTATTATTTATTAAAGAAATAAAAATCATGGATGTGTATACGAGTTAAGGCCCACAAGCCAATTCATATAACTTGTGATTTTAAAGTATTAGAGTTAGTCAAATTCTCAATTTGTTTAAAATTATGTTAGATAAATTTGACTCGTTTAACCCATAATGTTAAATAAGTTAGACTAAACTAATTTACGACGAGCTCGTGGCCTTGTTTGTTCTTTTCTTATTTTATTAATGTTCAATTTCTTTTGTATTTACTTTTGTTTGAAAATTTGATAAAAAATAATGTAAATCTTAAGATCAAGTTGTAAAATTTAAAATAGAATATATTTATTAAAAATAGAAAAAAAATTAATAAATTAATGGGCCAACTTATTTTGTATGTGAACTAAGAGAATTAAGTTAAAATTACGTAAGTCTTTAGTTATTTTACAAAATGGGCTAATTCGATTTGGCCCTTTTAGGATGGCTTGTCAAGCGCCCAACTTGACCCGTATACTCACTTCTAGGAGAGAGATATCGAGACAGGAGCACCGCAGTCCACATTAGCATTTCTCTTTGCCAGAAAATTATCAGAGTGGTTTGCCACTCAAAAAATATGAGCAATGGACTGACTCAATGGCCGCGAAAAAGCAACAACGTCATAACGATGGCAGGGGATATCAGCAACCTCAATCTCAATCGAATATGAATGGATTCAAAAGAATGTTAAATTCTCGGCCCCATTAGAGAATTAAGCCTTACCTAATGGGCCAGAACATGCAAACTTGTTGTGATTCTCACGTAGCTGCAATAGGACGAAAACCCAATGACCATGCTCGTATCTAACCAGACCACCAAAACCGGACCTACCTTGATTTCATATCGGATCTGTTGCCCAGGTTCGTGTAAAACAAAAGAAAACGTAAATACACCCACAAACGTATGACTTAATGATATATAAGTTAAAATTTTCTTCTAAAAAATTGTGAACACTAATGATTAAAGTTTTGTTTAATATATTATATAAGTGATAAATAATATAATATAATTAATACTATTTGAGAATCACTCAACTTTTATTCATAATTTTTTTTGAATCACTCAACTCTCTAAAATATGGTTTTGAGTGAAAACATTATTTTTACAGTTAACACTAAACAAAGGTTTCAATTAAAACTATATTTTAGAAGAGTTTTACGATAAATAAATATAAATTTTATATATGAAAATTAAGAAAGAAATAAAATTTAAAGAGATAAATGTAATTTTTTTTTATTTCAAGATCATTTGTTATGCACGTACATTAAGTTTCGTCTGACACAGTGAAATGTAAAAAAACTAATGTTTTCACTTAAAATCAAATTTTGGAAGATTTAATAATAAAAAACTTCATTTATGAAAATAAAAAACAGACAATACTTCATGAAGTTAAATCAAATTAAAAAGAATTATGCAACCATATATTTGAGTTCACAATGAACTTTACAAGCAACATTATGTTTATTTAAAATAAATAATTTTAAATTTTATTTGTACATATTACAAAACTTAATTTATCCACATCTATCAAAGTCAATTATAACAAAAAAAAATTTAGGTTAAATTATAACAAAAATCATTTTAAAAAGTGATTATTTTTAATTAAAAATTATTATTTCACGTTGATGAAAAAAAGAAGAGAATAAAAAAACGATGTTCTCAAAGCTTCCGTTTTTTATTTCCCACTTATATCTATAATTCTATATAGTGGTTAGCGTACTCGTGGCCCACGTAATACTCGGTGAACCTTTTGAGGAAAAAACAACAACAATAATAAAATCAAACACGCTTTTTCGCGCAAGCGGGGATAGCTCAGTTGGGAGAGCGTCAGACTGAAGATCTGAAGGTCGCGTGTTCGATCCACGCTCACCGCAATGTAAAGTTTTTCTCTTTTCACTTGTAAGCAAATTATTTGCGGATGGAAAAATTGAAAATGAATGCAAAAACGGATAGCAAGTTGTGGCAGGGTGGAGGAGAAACACTTTTTTTCGAGGGCCTTTTTGAGATCTTGTTAGATTCATACGCAACAGAGATTGTACAGGTTGTACTTAAAGGCAAAACTGATAGATATTTGTTTAGATTCAGTGTCGGGTGGCACTGGAGCCATCCATACAAATTTGAAATCAGATTCCTGTGTACCTTTGTCTTTTTTTTTTTCTGTTGTCCTAAACCCAAAAGCATACCTATAAAGTATAAATGGGCCCTGTTTCGCTGGCCTTCTATATTATCACAATGTTTGTATATATTTTATCTTATTATGGCGGGCACTCTCCTTGAAATTGTGACCTAGGAGGGACAATTGTAAAGCGAGGAGAAAAGGTGAAACAAGAAAACAACGACTCCTATATAGATGCATGTTTTATACATAAGGGCGTGTAATCCCGTTATTTTTAAAAATTCAAACGAATTTTTAATTATTTTAAATTTTATATTATTTTTTAAATATAATTTTGATTTTAAAAATTTATCTATTTTAAAAATAATTATTTTTTATTTTTAAAATTAAACATAATTTTTATTAAATATAAATCATTTCGTTTAAATTTATTTTTAATTAAAAATAAATTTATTTAAAATTAAATTTATAAATTTTAATCTAAATACACAATAAATAAGAGAGTGCAAGAATAAGCAAACAATGAAAAGCAAAGAATGAGAAGAATAGAGTATAAATTATTCAGCGGTGTTTGTACTTTGTATGTTTTTCCAAAGATTTTAGCTCCACTTTAGCTGCACAGAAGATCAATCTCATCTAATATGGTAACATTGTTAAATACATACATATGCACATCACAAAATAAGATAAAAAAAAAAAGAATAGAGAAGGATATTTCAGAATAATTAGGACAAAAAGAATATTAGCATACATTAAAAAAGTATATCATCGAAGCCTAACTTAAGCAATAAGAAAAGTTTATTTTGTAAAGAAAGTAAAAAGAAAAGTTAAGAGCAAAAATTCTATGTTTAACTCTGTAGAATAAAAAATAAAAAAAAATGAGACATTATCTGAAACTAATGATATATGACTTTAACACAAGCAGGGATTAAGGATTAAAGGGGAGCTTTTTCCTATGCCAAGTAATTTACGGGCAACAAAAGAAAAGTAGGCATCTCTATATTGAAGAAAGTGAGAAAGAAGATGATACTTCTTTTGATTCCTTTCATTTTCTGCTAACATGTGTATCGATAAAAACTAGAATTATGTAGAAGGTGGGTATATATCATCACCAAGGTGGGTATATATATATATATACAGCGAGAGAGAGACCAAGATGTGTTCTGATTGAGAAGTTCATTAACTAGTCAGCATCAGCAGAGTGGTTCATTAACAGTGGCACACAGTCACAATTCCTAGTTAAGTTAACGACGAGACTGTCCTTCTCCTCTGTGTGCACATCCATGCAATGTACGTACTAATTAATCACATTAGATTACCGCGTTTTAACTACTTGATATTAATTCAGATGGTGAGAAACTGAATTTTCATTCACTTCCCTCTACATAGAGAATTTCAGTTGAATTGGCTGGAAGAGGAAAATATTCACACCACACCAAAACCTCCTTATTGCAAATCAAATATATGTTACCGTCTAGATTCACGACAAGTTTATCTTAAAAAATTAGACTAACTCTCAATAAGCCTTCCGTTTTAAAAGATTCTCGCATTAATTGTTATGATCCTAATTCATAAAAAATTTATTTTAAAAAATTATTTTAATAAAAAAAATATTTTATAATTTAAATATTATATTAAATTTTTTATTTTATTTAATATAAAACATAACAAATAAGATGATAATTAAAGAAGGCTTGAAAGGCTCCACCAAAAATCCCGTCGGCCTGAACACAGTCCTTTGGGCCCAGCTCAAAGGAATTTAGGTTGACAAGCGTCAAACTCCAATAAAATAAAGTAATAGTTTTTTTTACTTGATTTTTTAATTGAATTTCACCTAGACCGTTTTATATCTATTTCAACTTATTATTTCTCTTTCTATGTCAAAGTCTTAAATTTTTTTAATAACTCAAAACATTATCAAGGGATGTCAATATAATATCTAAAATTAGAAAAATTTGAGGTTATATATGACAAGCTAACCCCATTAACTTACTGATTTTTTAAAATAGTACTTTCAAATTTTTTAATTCATTTCACGAGTGAGTTGGACTAACCAATTTAATAGGCTAACTCACCCTACCTGTTCAATGATATAGGAGCCGTCATTTAACAACTCTAATTAGACAATAATTTGTTTTGAAATTTTAAAAAATGTCAATAATACACCCAACTCAAAACACAATTTCAAAAGATTTTAGTTGTTGACGTATTATCTGCACACATATCATTTATATTGGCGTTAGGTAAAAATTTTTAAAAGAAAATATTATATGATTAAATTTTTTTTATTAAAATTTTTAACATAATAATTTAACATATTTTTTTATTATTAAATTATTAAGTAATTTTTATTATTTAATTTTATTTAATAATATTCTTTTATTTTATCTGAATTTTATTAAAAATTATAATTATTTTTTTTAACTGCATAACATTACTCAATTTTAATTACTTAAAGTCAATTACACAAATAAAGAAATTTATCATTTATCCACCAATTTTTTTTAATGACTTTATACAAGTATAAGCGTATAAGGATGAATATGAGGGATGAATAAAAGAAAACTATCTCGTGAAGTTACGAAGATTCATTTCCTTGGCAGACATTCTGGTGGATAACAATCATTGGATCCAACCCAAATCACAGATTTGGACTGTTTGATGGATGACTTTTTCGTTCACTAATAACAGCTTACCATCTGACTTGATGCTGACTCCTCCCAACCTCCAATCAATGTTTTTTTTTTAAAAAAAAAAAGTGAACCACCAATTAAATTTTAAAGAACTACAAATTGGCTACAAGAAAATTCGGGGAAAAAATAGTTAACAAGAAAAAAAAAGAAATGATAAATAATATAATGGTCCATGTACAAGCAAAATCCACCTTAAGACGTATTCATCAAAGCCGTTAGGATAATCAATAATTTGGAGTTTTGGACCACAACACAATTAAGGCCTTTTAACCCATCAAAGCACAATGGTCCTGAATCCTGATTAAACTGATTAGTCACCATGTGCACCATGTGTACGTACCCTGTGGATTCCCCTACGAAGGTTGTGGATGCCATACCCCATAGCCAGGACCACCTAGTTGTTGGTTCTCCTTAATGCAACACTTTCAAATTTAATGCATTTTATGTTCAAAATCCCTTTTAAAGACTCATAAGTAATTAATTACAGTAATTAACATACTATAATTTTAAGAATACTTATAATCAAAGTTTAAATTATAAAATCGTCACTCAATAAAAAATTATATCTTTTACATTCTTAACTTAAAAAAATAAAAATTTCTTCTCGCTCTTTGTAAAAAAAAAAAAAATTCCCTCTAAAGCAATTGCTTCAAGCTATTGGTAAGGGACCCTAATCACCCTTTCATTACAATATTGTTATTTATATCTCATTTTGCTTTAATTGAAACCTAAAGTAGACTTCCAACACATACACGTCCACTTCCACGGTCCACAAGCCCCTGCCTCTGATATCAATTGAATAAGACGATTCTCAAATGGGTATTGGGTTATTTCTTAAAGGGTTTTTGTTTGCTTCGCTATTTCTTGGGGTGGGTTACTAGGGAGTTAGGTAGTTATAATAGTTGAAGTTAGTTTAAAATCACTTAGTGTTCAGTTATTGTGTACTTATATATAAATACAGGCTTTTAGCCTAAGTTAATTACAATTCACATTTTTTTACAATCTGCGTTTCTGACTATAATATGGTGTCAAAATAAGAGTACTTCATATAGCTTTTTGAAGGATGATTGGGGCCAAATGCTTTTGGTGAAAGTTGTTCTTGTAGTAGCTTGGAGAAGACAGGAACTAGGACAAGAGGATGATGCACGTATAGATACTGCAACTTCTCTATGCCAATCGTTGATTTGGTTTATGTTAATTAATTATTGAACGAAATCATAAGTTCATACTAATTGATTATGCACAATGAAGCATTATGCTTAACCATAGAGTTAGGTTTCATCTATTTTTAAAGGATTCAAACTTAAAGTAAGGTATAAACTATTAGGAGTGGGTTAATAGTAAAGAGTTTAAGTAATTTACAAAAAATTATAAGTTCAAATTCTTAGTGTCACCATAAAAAAAAAACTTAATGTCTCATATGTAAAATTTTAAAAATAACATAAATATTGGAAGGTCAACCTTAATATTAATTAAAACCTGAGGTTCAAAAATAACACAGGCTGTGATATAAAGTTATTTGTACCAAATTATTTATCATTTTCCATAGAAGGGATAAAGGTGACAAATTTTCAAATTTAGAACAAAACAAGCTATTAAAAGCCATCTTCTTAAATGGTGGAATGAATTTGACAAACAAACTTTAGTTTCATACCTACCGTTATATTTTGACAATAAATAGAACATCAAAGCTAAACAAGCCGATTTGGGCGGTTATCTATGTCCTTTTGCTTTTGTTAAAGAAAAATGTTTGATGTACAAATTTCAATGAAAAAATATATATTAATAATAATTAACAAAAAATAAATATATTAAAATATATGAGAAAACTATCTATGTATCATTGCTCTTCGTTAAAGAAGATTCGAATTGAGAGATAGATGTGAGAAGAAAGATAGGGGGTGGGAAAGGACAGTTGATGGCATTAAAGGCCCAAAGGGGGCCCAATATAGATGGCTCGGGATTTTATGGGCCACAGAGCAATTGTTAACCTCTCTTTCTGCTTTCCTTAATTAAATAGGCTGAAGAAGAAGAAAACTTTTTCGATGTGTTGTCATACAATATCTATATGCAACCTTCTCTAAAATTAAAACCCTAACCCATCCATGTAATGTAATGTACATAACATAAGTATATGCCTTGTCGAATTCTCAAACATTCCACTATATGATTAGTACATATCATATATATGCCTTGTACTATATATACCCACTCCACAGTACATTTGCGTGCATGCAATCATTTATGGCTCATTAAATCTTAAAAGCAATTATATTGTTACTTATAAGGTAGGAGATGTGACACCAACGAGTGTTAGTTTGAGCAGATAAAATTCAAATTTTATTAATGGTCGAATTCAATAGTAGAAGTTTAGTTTCGCATAGAAAAAATATTTTTAAAAGGAATGCTTGTTTTGATGCTTGACCGTATCTTTAGAGAAATAATTAAATAATAAAAAGAGAAAAAAAATTAAATAGATAATATTTTTATACAATCTTTTATATTAAGATTATCCTTAGTCTTTTTTTGTCCTTTCTTTGGGTAACATTTTTACCCTATTTTTAAGAGAATGCTAAACTAACTATTAATTTTAATTTTTTCTGATTTTTTAAAATATTCCCATATAGTAATCAGTTTTTTTTTTTTACTCAAATAAACTTGGTTGACACGAATTTACAGGAGAAAGGAAGAATATTGATTTCTCCTTGATTTCTGCTGATCCTTTTCCCGTTTGTTTGGGATTCAACTCGTTAACTTTGAGAAGATATTTACATTGCAAACTGGATTAGATTGCTGAAGTCAGCGATCGGACTTGGAGGTTGTTAGTTCAAGAATCACCTACAAAATCACCTGGATTTTAGGATCGTGCAACTAATAATCAAGCACTTTTTTGATTCTACTATTGATTAAGCATCTATAAAGTTTGTTTGGTAATCCACTTGAGTGTAAATTAAATAGTTAAGGTGGATGGAGATTTAGATAAAAATGACAAATTCAAGTAATGAGAATGTGTGTTAAAAAAAAGGAGTTCAGTTATTAGCAAGTTAAAACTTCAATACAATGAATTTTACTTGTAAAATTAAATATTTGATTATATTAAAGAATATTTTATAGAAAGAAACATTTTTATTATCCTAAGCAAAGATTAATCTCATACTAAAAGAGTATGGAGATACCTTATACAAGTAAAACAAAAAGTTTGCATGATAATTTTTTATATTTGAAATCTCAAATTATTAACAGTATTTTTTTCTGATCTTGTACTGATACTGCCTTTATAAAAAACCATTATTGAAATTATTGGATTGATTAACGTTTCTACTATTCATAGCCTTAATCTAAGATTAAACTTGCATAGATTTTGTATGGCAAAGCCGCAGAAGTACAGACATGGTATATAATGTAAGTAGTATATATTATAATAATCTCATATAATCATTCGTTTGTCCCATAAAAAATAAAATCAAAACCAGGTGATATCAATATTTACGTAGAAAATTCACTAAAGAGTTTTCTTATACAAAATTCACTAAATAATCGATGAGAAGATATTTGAATAATTTAAAATTGATAATAAGAAATTAATTTTTAACATTTTAAATATTACTTCTTCTATTTATCAATCTCCTTTTAACTATACATATAATTTAACTCCATGTGCAGTTTAACTGCACAGGATTCAAATTTGGTCATAAGAGGATTTGTGCAAAATTAAAAAAAGATTATTAGAGTTACCGAACTCCATGAGTAAAATAGTCACAGTTGTCCTTCTAAGACGATCAAAAATGAAAAAGGGAAGCAAGGAAAAGAGTACTCCTTTTTTCTGAGGAGTGGGTCATGTTGAAGTGATAATTGTGGTAAAATCGAACTTGGGGCAGTAAAATTAACGGTAGCTGCTTTAGGAACAAAATTTTGGGGCACCGTCACGCACCAGTCCCGGAAAGGAAGAAACACCACCATCCATTGGCCATTGCGATTCTGAGCTCGCAAGAATTGACAGTTTGACACAAAGAGTAACGTTGACCCCATATGCTGATAGCCCTTTTACTTTTTCAGGATAAATAGTACCCCACCCTTTTAACTATTATGATTGCAGAGATTCAAAATCAAATCAACGTGACTCGCCAGAGCTTAATAACTTGCTATTTTCCTCAACTTGCACAGAACAGGTGGGGCTGTGTGGCTCTGTACATTGCTCTCTTTCTGATAAAGCATGGCAAAGATATGAATTCACTAAAGAGCAAATTATGTCTGAAGCTGAAGCATACACTGTGGTGACTGGTGAGTGAGTGGTAATTGTAAAAAGGGCGGTTGCTGCTGCTGAAACCAGATATGGCTAGTCATAGCATTTCTGTTGCTTGAATTCCTATGCACCGTGATAATTTAATGGAGTTGGTGTGAGGGCAAATAGGTAATAAATGCCGTAATTCTACTGTAATTCCCCTACAATTAATGGGTCCTGGCAGTTTTCAAATACACATTCTCTCAAGTTTCTGTTGTGAAGCAGGGGCGGTCCTGACTCCTACTTGGAATGAAATCATTTCGATAACGAAATTGCATGGAAATGGTAGATGATCTAGCACTCCATCCCAGGCTAAGAAAGTTTTTCTTCGTTAGTCATTTAACTTTTTGCTTTCTTCTACAGACTCCAAAGTGTTCGCAAAATAGAGAAAAGAGGACCCCCCATTGAAACATTCAGAGGGTGAAACAGGAAACAAAAAAGCATCTGAATGTTATGCTCTATTCCAAGAAAAAGGGCAAAAAAAACCCACGGAAAACATGTTAAACCGCAGTCACAACTTTCTCAATCACATGCCAGAAACTCGCTCCAGAGGACCTCCTCCTCAACCCCACCCACGCTCTGTTTCCCTTCCTCTATAGAAAGTCAATCCTACTTAGGAAAAAAAATTCCAATGTACAAGATGTACAAAGGGCTATAAGGTCCCCCACAACCAAAAAAACCACCATCCTTCTGTGAACTTCAATTCAATATCTCCTTCTCAACGCCAGCTGAATGGTGAATCCAAGAATATTAAGGTGGAGGGCACCATAGAAAAATCTTCTCACTTTCCTTTTCCCTTTTGCCCACTTTTCCATATAAGGATTGGAGGAGCACCACTTTGGTACTAGCCAACTAGGCATTGTGTTGTGCACATGTGCGATAGCAACACCAAAAACCCTCCATTTCCTTTCGCGTGCAGTTAACTTCGATCTCTCTCTTCCCCCCCAATAAATCTCTTCTCCTTTGTCTCTTGTTGGCCAAAACCAAGGCGCAAAACTGATTATCAATCATGAATTTGATTGTGACAAAATTGAGCGATTAAAATCAGTACTACGTTTTGCCTCAGCTTTTCAACACCGTTCAATATCTTCAGCTATTCTCTTGGCATCCATGGATGCACCAAGTAGTCCCCGTTTGGTAAAACCCACAGCATAGAGTCCATTTTCACCTTTCCACCCATTTGGGAATGGCATTCTAGGGAACCCATCTTCCTTAGAGAACATATCCCCTTCCTGCACAAATACCATTTGAAATATATTACTTTTCCTTTACTTTTATACTTTATATCAATTTCAGAATTCATGCAGAGGTGTCTTCAACTCTTTATTCCATTCCATGCTTTCCTTATTCTAAAAATAAATAAGTCAAAAAATCGTTTCTCATACCTTTAGCCAATAGGGTACATTGCTTTTGTAACCGGTTGCCAATATGATGGCATCAAAATTCTCTGTCCTTCCATCAACAAATTCCACCGTATGACGTTTTAGCCGCTTGATGCCTGGACGTACCTACACCAGTTTGAGCTTGACACGCTCAGATTTCACTTGTGTAATGAGTTCAAACAAACAACGTAACGAAAATAATTACGCTCACCAAACATGATTGAAATAATGATCATTCTTTGTCCATTAGCTTTCGGAATTTTTGCTTGTGAAATCTAAAAAACTCCAAACCTTGTGCCTCGGGCACGATTTGATTGAAAAAACACAATGATGGAAAATCTTGAAAATAAAAAAAGGAAGAGGAAAAAATAGGGTGTCACTTCATTGAACATATATATATATATATATAGATATATATAAGGAGGAAATGTGCCGGCATTAGTTTTAAGAAAGAAAAAGCATGGTCTAATTGAGTTCTTGGTAACCCCCAAAAATGAAGATTTGGGTGCCGAGAAGCATAAGAAAAAGTTGATTTTGATTTGATAAAAAGGGGAAGGCAAAAGAAGTACCTTAATGTCTCCACCTTTAATCTTGGCGAGGGTACCCACGTCGAGCACTGGGGTCTTTCCGGACAGGTTCTTGAGCTGAAGGGGACCCAAACGAGGCCGGTCCAATCCGAACCGAGCGGTGTCGCCGAGCATAAGCCACGACACGACGAGCAGGAACCGGTCGACAAGTCGCATGGGTAGCCACTTCTGCAACCACATGGACAACCCGAAAGTGGATTTTCCCAGCATCTCTCGTGGCAAGACGTGTACCTTCAACCAAACCAAACACAACCATCTCTGAATTTTAGTAAATTGTAAAAGAATATAGCTCCACTCCGAAAAAGACTATGGCCCCCTTGGTAGGCCTCGTTGCTTGCAGGCCATGCTCTATTTCACTATTTGCACAAGGGAAAAAAGACTGTCTTTAAGCTTGCGAATTCAGTACATAAAATCACTGATCGTGTTAAGCTTTTAACCCATGCTGCGCATGCTTGAGAATCCCAAGAAAGTGCGAGATCAGGTTTTGATATTTGTGTTCTCGAAAAGAATATTTGAAAGTTTCTGAATCATCTTTGAACGATCAATCCATTGGAACTTGAAGCCACTAGATGCAGGAATAAAACGAGGGTTCTGTGTAATTGGGAAAGCCAAACTTGAGGATGCATTTTACTTGCATATTATGCCTCGGTATCAGGCTGATACCCTTTGCCTTTTTTTTTTTTCAGAATGAACAGAACAAGGCTTACAATTTTCGTTTTTCTAATTGGGAAATAGCGTTTGTTTACTGATGTGAAATTTCATATGAGAACTTTCATTATATTTTGTGAACGTTGAAATTTTTGTATGGGGGAAAAATTCCCCATCTGGGGTTTTGCATAACAAGTTGTCTATATTTCCGAAATTTGACAAAAGTCACAGAACCCATTAAAAAAGAAGTAGCAATCAAAAAGTGGGTGTCTTGTTGCAATACTTAAATTAGCTTTTTTTCATATTAAAACAGAAATTCCAAATCAGGAGGGACATGAACTTTTGAACAAAATAAAAACTTCACAGGATTTTTGCTGCATAACCATTTTTCAGAGGCAGAGAGAGAAGAGATCACAAGCAACAGGGAGAAGACTGAAGAGTTTTTCTTACCGTATCTCTGACCACAAGAGAAGGACTAGCATTATTGTTGCAGAGATCCAAGCACACTTCCATGCCTGAATTCCCACACCCCACCACCAAAACCCTCTTCCCTCTGAACTCCTCACCACTCTTGTACAAGCTCGTATGCCTTATGGGGCCTCCAAATTCCCCTATTCCTTCAATATCAGGCACCACCGCCTCTGCATTCTCTCCGGTCGCCACGATCAGCCACCGGCACACATACTCAGTCGTCGTCTCCGCCTTGCCAACACTCTTCACGCGCCAAAACCCAAGCGTGGGATCAAACTCCGCGTGCTTCACCGTCTCATTGAACCGTGGCCTAATGTCAAACCTCTCTGCATAACTCTCCAAGTACTCTACGAACTGTTGCTTTGTTGGGTATGTTGGGAAATCACCAGGGAACCCCATCAAGGGAAGCTCGCAGAATTGCTTTGGCAAATGAAGGCGAAGGCGATCATAGGTCTTGAGCTGCCACAGAGAAGCTATGCAATTAGATCTCTCTAGTATCATGCTGGGAATACTTTTCTGTTTGAGGCATGCTGCTGCAGCAAGCCCTGAAGGCCCTGCTCCTACAATCACCGGCCCCGGAACCCGCACACATCTCCTAGTGGTGGAGGACGTCTTGTTATTCATTTTCTCTATGAATAAAGGGTCATGAGCTTGCTTTCCTTCTATTTCTCGCTGGCAATAGTCCATCAAGAATGCAATGGAGAAGAAACAGAGAAGAAACTGTTGTTAGCAGCTGGACAAAAAAAAATGACTTGGCCAAACTCTGTGCCTTTCTGACTGTATGGAATGGTCGCTAACTGCTAGGCTCTCGTTAGCTCTGGCGTTGAATTTGTGCTTCAAACGGCAGGTTGAGCTCAAGACAAAGAGCAACAGTTAGGAAGAAACCACGTTGGAGGAAGCTCTATTATTTCTCTCTCTGAGTCAGTGTGTTGAGGGATTAGGCTGAGTTCAGCGGTAAAATTTCCCTCTCTTATCTAGAAGGAGGATTAGGCTTGTGAAGAAATTCCTTAAAATTTGGAGTGGATTAAGAGGGTCTTATCCACTTGTGCGAATCAATATTTCTTCTCTTTCTGTGTTTGTGTTGTGTGTTGGGGTTTCTGTGTATTGTTCAGTGGAGGAGCGTTAAGTGGAAGGATGAGCACCAACTACGGGGCTAAATCAGCATTCATCACAGAGAGAGACTGAGAAGGACGGTGATATCTCTCTCTCTTTGTATATATATGTATATATATTCCCACTGCTTCATAGAAGAATTTATATGCGCGAGGAGAAAAGCCAAGTGGTAAAAAGAGAAGCAACACTACTCTAGTGGGGACATTTTTATTTTTTTCTATTATTATTCTAAACTAAATGCTAAATGCTAAATGCTAAATGCACACATTAATCATATAAATTTCTTGGCTAAATAAAGTTGAGAATTTATACATATTTAAACCCAACACCATTTGGAAACGTCACTATATTAGTCAATATTGGGGCAGATTAGGAGTTTGATTGGGGGGTAGATTGCTGAAAAATAATTCCCTTAAGCACTTGAATTGGTTAACAAAATCCAAAAATGATAAGAATTACATTACAATTACAAAAGTTGGATTAGCAGACAGGGACCTAGAAGATAGCCGGTGGTGATCGCTCTCATTGGGCAATGCGGAGCGACCGATCAACTTGGCCCGGGTGGAGGTGGAGTATGAATTGTATCGCAGATGTCATCCACGTTATAGGTATTTTTTTGAAACATTCAAATACTAATCACAAAAAAAATAAACACAGTCAAATACTATTTTAAAAATTATATCCACATCTCTTTATACATATACCTAATAATATTTTTAAGCTTTCTTTCTTTGTTTACTTTAAATCTATTTAAATTTTATATTATACACACTCAAATAATATGTAGTTATAAATAATATTTAACTAGTTATTATTTAGAGAATTATTTAAAATAATTTTAATTTTTTAAATTCAAATAATTTCATCTATATTTTTTTGTCTTTGGCTAGGATATTTCTCATACCACTACATTAAATATTTGTTCGTATAATTTTATTTAGATTATATTAATGTTTAGTATGTCTATCTTAAAATAGAATTTAAAATAAATAAATATTAGAATAATAATTTCATTTAAATTGTGTTAGTATTTAATATACTTATATTGAAATCATGAAAAAAAATTTGAGTTATTATTTAATATATTTTATCTAATAATATTTATTAGACTAAGTGATAAGATCCAAGAAAAAGTCAATTTTATTATATGTATAAATAGATTATGATTATCGGCTAGTGTACAATTTTTTTGAATAATTATTTAAGAGATCAAACTCATTAATGATGTGGTAATGCATAATTTGATGACATTGTAAATAAATTTTATCTTAATAGTAAATCAAAACAAAACTCTTATAAATAAGTGCAAAATATATATATGTTTAGGAGTAATGTTATATGGATAATATTTGCAATGTAAAAATTCATGCTTTCTTAAACTATTAAATTTGTTTTTAAATTACCTGGCTTAGTAGTAAGTAAGTTACAATTTAATAAGATAAATCTTATCTACAATGGCATGAATTTAAATTTTATTGAAGAACACTTTGTAAGAATGGACAGTCTTAATAGCCCGAGTTAGGTTATATCTTGTAACAACAACAAAAAATTGTCTTTAAATTTAAACGACAATATCAGAACAAATTATTCTTTTTTCATAGATTCACATGTAATTTAATAATTTTACATATTAATTATCTCTTTTATCTTTCTAATGACTATCATATAATATTTTCTTTTTAAATAGTCAAGGATTATCTGTAATCATGGAAAGTAGTTGCAACAGTTTTTTTTTTCTATTTTGAAAAAAAATACTTGAAGCAGTTCTCACTCAGAATCAACAAATCGTTTCAACGAACATATACATAAATAAATATTTTGAAATTGGCAGGGGCTGAAGTGGAAATCCAATTTGAAATGTGGAATATATTAAGTTAGAAGTTAGAACAACTAGAATTCGCTTTTGAATTTATCAGTAAATATTCTAAACGTGTTGAATTATAATTAGACCAGATAAAAAATCACAACCATATAAGAGCTAGTTTGTGTTAATAATCCTTTAAGCGAAAAATGAATTTGGATTCTACCCAAAAAAAAAAAAGAAAAATGAATTTGGATAATGAAGTCTATTAATTGTATTTAAATTTTTTTTCTCTCACAATAAAAATCTTTTATATTCTTCAAAAAAAAAAGAGAATCCAAAATAAGTGCTAAGAGCACGACTTCAAATACAACATCATTTGAGACAAAAGTTTTTGCTTAAAACTAAATATGAAATTGATATCGGTGTGAAAGAAAGAAATTAGGATTAATCAGCTAAGCACTGAGGAAAAAAGTGTCAAAGATAGATGTTTAGAATATTTGAAGTATGAGACGGTTGAAAGTCCCTCTCGAAATGGAGCTGGTTGAATATCTACAAGTCAAAGTGTTTTTGTCATCTCTAAATTTATTGTACTAATTACTTACGTAATTAGAATGTATAATGGTGTATAAATAGGTTATTTATACTGTTCACTAAATAAGTTACCAAATTCAATAAAAAGTTTAAATAAATAATAAAAAATTTAAATTTAATTTTAATTCATTATCAGTATAAGATTTTTTATACTGTTATTCAATTATATGTGACCACATGATTAAAAATATTTAATTTTTTTTATAATTCTTATTATAATTAAACTTATTTATTAATTTAACAACACATGATTAGTTAATAGTGTAAAACTTTTTACATTAACAATAAATTAAAATTAAACTCATAAATAAGTTACCAAATTTTAATAAAAATATTTATATTAAATACGTAATTTATAACTTTTTACACTTATAAATAACAGTCAACTCTAGTACTCTTTAAAAAAATTATGAAAATTTTTATGGGAACACAAAAAATTATCTTTCTTTAACAAATTTTGTTTGTTAGTTGTCACTTATGAATACACCATTAATTTTCAATGATGTACAAAAAAAATAAGGTTGAAAATTCATTTAGTAATTTATTCTTAAAATGATTGATAAGTGAAATTATTTATTTATGCCTCATATAGAGACGCTTTGTTTGTTTCTGCATTGCATTTGCACAACATTGGACCCAAATATGCTTTGTATTACGCAAACTTTGTATTCTGTTGGTCAAAGGTGCCTTTGACTGTTCTGAACGCCGCAAATAAAGAGGTTTAAACTTGTCAAATAACTCTTGTAGTATTACTTTTGAAAATAATGTAACACGCTTAAACTTATTATATCTGTAAAACAGTCATTTTCATGCATGAAAAAAGTAAAAGAAAATAAGACAAATGGGTTAATTGGGTAATGATTTCAGTAGAATTTGATTTGACCCACTGTATATTTTTTAGGTTAAATTTCTCTGGGTTTTGTAAATGTGTTAATTTTCGTTTCGATTATTACAAGTTTTAGTATATTAATTTTCAAAACTGAAATTACAAATGTAATATGACAAAAGACAAAACTCAAAGTGTTATTTCGACTTATCAAATATTGGTTCTCACAGAAAAAAAAAGGGCAATAGAGTAATAATTTTTTTTTGGGTATAAATAGAGTTTATCATTTTTTTGGATATATATATATATATATATAAATAGAGTTATCGTTTTATTATAATAAAATTGAATTAAAATTATAACAAATCGTAATTGTCAAATTAAGGCATAAATTATTAAAAAAATTCTTAGATGCTTAAAAATAAGATATTTCTCTCATTCTACGCTATTTATTAATAATCCTATTGATTTTGTGAGTTATTATTATCTTTAAAAAATTTAAATTTAAATATATAGTAATGTCTCATAAAATTGATACGACTATCATCAAATAACATAAAATAAAAAAATAACTTATTTCTTGAAAGCTCTCTAAAAATCTCTCAAAATTAATGTAGGGTCATTGCAATTCAATAATTTGAGTTTATTGCAAATTGAGCAACTCATTAAATAGTGGTTACCGCAGGCCCTTGAACTCCCTAAATCGCCAGTGACCAATCATTGGAAAAGGATATCAAGACAATAACTCTTCTCAAATGAAGGCCATACAAATAGATGACTTTGAACAAAGAGGGCCGCCCTTGACTTCACATTGTAGAATCAGTGAATGACCTCTTCAAGAAATTATGTATCTCCCCATTCATTGGTGACATTGCAATGGCATTCCCAATGAAGTCATGACCAACATTTATGCTTTACAAATATCCCACAAATACCATAATGTTTTTTTTTTGGGAAAAAGAACATGAGCAATCTACCAAAAAAAAAATGAGCTTCAGAAGCCCAAAGTTCACATAGCTAAAAAGAAAAAACAAAAAAAGAAAGCCCAAAGTTCACAAAGGTACTGTTATGCAACCATCAGATATATGTTGCACGAGTATTTTTTTTTCTTTTATTTTTCAATTGTTTCGTACAAATATGTTTGGTTTTGATTAGTAAGCACAAATGGCAGTATCACGTACCTTCGGCAGAAGATTTTTATGTTTTGGAATCTGGTGTAGGGTTTGCTAACGTAATCCTAGTACTTTAGCTTTCAAATAATCACTTTAGGAAGAATTTAAAATATGCGGTTAGATTTAAAAAAAAAAATTTACTCTAATTTCTTGGATCAAAGCCTGTGTGAATCCACTTGATCATCCTCTACCCCATTAATTGTAATGCAAGAAAAACAAAGTTGTCTCCGTGTAATTGACTCCTTAACATTTAAAGAGATTAGTTAGAAAACGAGATTATTCAATCAAATAAAATGTGAATTTTTTATTCTGAAAAGGAAAGAGTTTAATTTTAATACAGTAAAAAATTTTATATTATCATATAATTATATATTATAAAATTATTAAAAATATTTAATTAAAATAATAATTATTAAAAAATTAAAAATATAATAATATGTGATTATATGATAGTATAAAAAAATATATAGATCGATAGTAGATCAAAATTAAATTAAAAAAATTATTATAATTGTTGTAAAACTAATGTTTTATGTTTTATTTTATGATAAGAGTATTTTGATATCTGCTTTTGCGTTAACCAAATTAAGACCTCTATATGATTTTAATACATTTAGTATATAGTATATTTAAAGAAATTGATTCCCTTATATGTTATCTCAAGATTCGGATTCGAGCCTTTGAGGAAAAAAAATAGATAGTATACCTTCTTAATTATTAATCTTACTCGGGTGTAGTGTTCTGTAGAGCTTTCAACTATGAAAGCTCTGTGCACGCAAACGTGCATTCACACACTTTTTTAAAGAACTTCTATTACAAGCAAGAATATGGAGCATTTCCGGCGTTTCATTCTTGACACAGACAGGCTAGAAATCGACAAGTCACAACAAAACGAAAGGCTTTTCTTGCATGTTTAGGAATAGGGTTTTTTTTTTAAAAATTCTTTTAATAAAATTTTAATTACAAATTATTTTGTCAACGAAATGAGTTAATCCATACCCACAACTCTCCTCCAATCTCTATCAAAATAAGTCTATATACATATTAATTTATAGGAGTTGCCAGTGTCTTGTAATTAATATATCGTGAGGTTCATCTAAAAGCTTCTTAATTTGAGAAGAAGAGAGGGAGCAGAGCACAATATTCTTGTTACAGACAGCCATGCACATACATGCATCTCTAGAGTCTAGATACCTATTCCCCTTCCCCAACCACGACACACAAACACAGAGGAAAAGAAAAGAAGGATTCAGCCAAATGTGAAAGCCAGCTTTGGACTTAATTGCAACCCGTGTATTTTGTCTTTCAGAACATAAAGTTCGTTCGGTTGCGTGCATTTTTATATATGTTCAGACTTACTACCTCATCATCTTAGGTGAAAAATAAACGTAGATATATGGCAAAATAACAGTGCCAATTTTTTCTTTTTTTGGCTTTCTTGAGTAATAATGAGAATAATAATAATAATAATAATATAGGACTCCAGTTGTACAAAAATTTAATTCCAACAGTTTTGTGGAGAGTACCGAGGAGGTGAGAAAGAGATGGGGCTTCTGGTCCGTAGTCCTTTGAGGTTGACAATTCCCGGCCAAAATATTCGCACAGCTTTCTTCACCAATTCCGCATTTCCCATTTTTAGATTGCTTCTTGACTTATTAATATCATATTCAGATTTGAAAGCCTTTCTAGAGGAAGCCATTGCTTCCATATTAACTTCTCATAGCTTTCTTTCTTTCAATTATGATGATAGCAATTGTTGCACGCGGAATTCATGCACCAATATTGTTTTAGAATCCTATCTATCTTAAATTTATTTCCTACAGTCACACGAGAGGTGTCTTGTACATGCATCTTTTAATTTCTTATTCGATTGTATTCGGCTTGGGTACTGTATCTCGTTTTATCTGTTGTGCTTTACGATATTGATGGTTGTGTGAGTTGGATTTGGTATTTGCTAACTCTTTCTCTTCATTATTAATGAAGTATATATATCCGGTATTGATGGTTGTATTAGCTTTGATTTTGCTAACTATTTCTCTTCATCATTAATGAAGTGCCTACCTTTAATTAGAAAAAAAAAACCTTTATATCTACTCCATATATATGTCTTAATTAGAAGTGCATGTGTGTTTTCTTATATACAATATCGATTTGCCAAGGACCTCTGCAAGGTTCAAATCCTCCTGGTCAAAGGCATTGTTAGGAGGGACAATTTTAGTATCAGAACATAATTAGTTTCACACTCAAATGATGTAAAATACTCGAGCAAAGAAAAAGAAATATACAATATTAATTTGCATCATTCTTTCTTTACTTTTCTGTTTGTCTCTGCTTCTTCTATTGTAATGAAGTTGGACTCATCGTGAAGTCGTATAAAATCGGTTACTATGTAAGTATCTATATTATATATGTATGTTTATTATTATATATGATGATATTTCATATATACTTGCGAGAAAAGTGAGAACAAGAAGGATAAGATATGTAAGTGTCTTAATTGATCTTAATCCTAATGGAAGAGAACCCACGAGTCTTCGTATATACAGCCGTTTTTAATTTGAACCGAAGTAACTAAAAAAAGCAGGTGTTACCAAATCAAAATTTCATGCAAGAGAGAAGACAGACAAAAATATATAGAAAATGATATTATGCCTTGTGCAACAGGCAATTGGGCAAAACCATGGGATCGAGGCAGTGAGAGGTGTGCATATTGGGATTATTGGCAGTTGTTTTGAAAGCAACTTGAGATGTTTGTACTTTGTATTTGGAATTATGTACGAAGACCAGGATTCGTAAGTAACCTTCCTCCATGCATGGACCACATATAGGGGTGATATAAATGAATGGAGGGTACTCGCAGTCTCACACTATACTTCTTTAGCTTATTCTCTTTTCTTGCAGCTTCTGTAGTAAGGATGCATTGATCACGTCTTTGCACGTTAGGCTAGGTGGTGGGTGACTGTCGTGCCAGAGAAATTATTATGTAGGCAATGCTTAGCACGCCACTTTTAGACAGTACCATTAATTTGTTGACACATATGTATAGTGTATTATATGTATAAGATTCTACGCATTGTCAAGCCCGTTTGTTACTTAGACGCCTAAAGCTTATCATCTCACATAAACGCTCCAAAATATATAGGATTTGGATCTAAGAATTGAATAATAAGACAGTCTAATATTTTGATAGAGAATTACACAAATTTTTGTGCGAGAGATCTACTATTACTTGTGTAAAATCTACCAATCTTGAATAGAAATAGTTAATAATTTAATTTTTTTCTTAACATAACTATGTAGTATTTAAAAAAAGAGAGAGAGAGAGATGAACCTAATCCTCTAAAAAGTTTTATATAGTTGTCGTGGCAATGTTTTCTTTTCTGTCTCTATTATCCGTCCACCGCTGAAACATACATCTAATAATAAAATACAATAATATTATTCTTATACCAAAATTTTTGCATCTCCTTTGCATATATTTTTATGGGAAAAAAGAGAGAGAAATTTGTCTTTCCTTTTTTTTTTCTCTTTTTTACTCATTAAAAAAAAAGTGCACAAGGAAATATGTAGAAATTTTGTGTAAGAATAAATAACATTGTTGAATAGCATATTTCTCTCCGTTACAATGTAGTGGATTGTTGATTTAGCTCAAACCAAGCCTTAAATAACGAAGTTCAGTTTGGGTTCAAAGTTCAGACACTACCCAAGACTCATAACTTTGTATGTGGATGGCTCGTTTGAAGCTATTAATATATTGAATTTTCTCTTCTCTTTAAAAGTTATAATAACTAAGGCTTGCAAGAACCAATTACCGTTCATAGGGAGTACGTACGTAGGTCGATTTGACCACTAGAGACGATCATAAGAACGCGGACATACCGTGTTTCTTTAGCTCGCGTAAAAATAATTCTTTTGCAAGGTTTAGTTTTGATTTTTGTTGTCAATAACTTTTTAACAGATGATACGTAAATATACGAAGGTAATTTTCGTTGATACTTCTGACATACTTGAAATGAGTTTGACTTCTCATCCCACAAAAAAAAAAAATGATAAGAATGTGCACGACGGAGAAAGTTCAAGAATGGCATGTTGGTTTCCATAAGTCTTGAATCGGAGATCGTGATTCGTGAAAGTGAGCCTCCATGGGTGGACTAACAGAGAGCATGGAGTTAGATTTTTTGGTCTTTTGATCGAGAATGCCCACAAACATTTTTTTTAAGACTAATTCTTTGAACTTGATCGATCTTTAATGTTTTTTAAAAGTGTCTATTCAAATATTTGAACTTTAATTTTTCTTCTAAAAAAAAATAATTAGCTTAATAGAGAGAAAGCACTTGGATAAAACAAAGATAGCAAGCTGAGAGTCAGAAGTACAGACAAAGCATAAGTATTGATTTTTTTCTGATTTTCTCACTTTTGATAATAATAATGTTATTTATATACTGTTTTTATTACATTATTTTATATTATTTTTTTTGAATAATAAAATAAGATAAACATATGTTTCAACACACATTCTATTTTTTTCCAAACAAAAAAGATGTAAAGAATGATATAAACAAAATGTTGTACAACAATTCTTAGTTTTCTTCCTTGTCTTTTACTTTCCAATGTACCCCAAAAAAGAAAATGTTGTACAACAAACATTTTTTCTTTTGGGAGACTATTTTACCAGCTGCTATAAGCTGGCTTACGTTGTTTAGTTATCATTAGTGTGAGAACGAGTGGTAACATGTTTACACATGTTAAAGAAAAAAATTAATGAAAGTAGTGGTAATACTTGAATTGTATCAAAATATGTAGGTCATGAGCAGCGTTAAACATGGGTAAGAGCATTCTATGTATTAATTTCTAAGGTAACAATTTTTTTAAGTGTTTCTATTTAGTAGAGACTATAAACTCTGGTTGAACGGGTTAGAGTAACTAACACTTTTTAACTCATAATTTATTCCCAAACTTAATTTATTGGCTCAATATTAAAATTATGATAATTTAATCATTATAACTGACGTAATGCATATTTAGTGTTAGTGTAATGGAAGAATATTGGTCATCGTACCTAGTAATCTCTGATCTTTCGCATATCCGATCTGTCACTTAATTATCCTCCACAAAGTGTCATTTCGACTATTTAATTTTTCTTCACATCATTAACAAAAGTCGTTTTCCGTATTTAAAACAGAAAATTATTTGAGACTACCTAACTATTTGGCCAAAAAAATGGAAGTGCCATTTAATTAAGGGAAAAAATTATTTGGATCTCTCAGCTATGAATAATTTGTAAATAACTCTCATAAATTATGAAATTTTTCTATTAAATTCTTAAAATCAATAATTTATTATAAATTATAATATATCTTTTCATTCAATTTTAATCAAATTTCTAACTATAGTCTCTTTTATATAACTAACATGCGTCTTTAATTTTAAATTCATAATTTTAAAAATATTTTTTATTTTTTATTTTTATTTTTAAACATTTCAATAAAACTAAAGAAATTGTCTCAAAATATCTAAAAAGAAAAGAAATAAAAAATAATTTTAAAATTATTAATTTGAATTTATAAACATATTCTAGTCACGTGAGAGATGTTGTTATAAAAAATTTAATTGATATTGAATGTAAAAATTTATTATAATAAATTATAGTAGGTCTTATTATAAAGTAATTTATATCTTTTTCTTTTATAATATAACATTTTTATGTTCTTTTATAACATAAAAAGATTTGATTCTTTATTTATTTATTATGAGAATTTGATAAAGGAATAAACGAGAGTGGAAATTTTTTTTAGAAAAGCATGGATGGCTCTAATGACTCCAAAAGGTCCAAAGAATAGAATTATATAGAAATTAAAGTATTGTGGCGAACTGAAAAAAGAAATTGGTGAAAAGTAGCCGAAAGCTATGAATGCAAAGAATGAGATAGCATAGTTTTCTATGTGGTGGCATGGAGTCTATCTCCAATTTAGAGGGAACAGGGCAGAGAGGCCTAGAGGGATTAATCTAATCTCGCACGAAAAAACAATGGACTAACAATGAAATGAAAAAGTTGATACCATGTTTAGAAACATGAGTTAGTCCCTCTCAAATGGGAACTGAATTTAGAAGCTAACCTAGCCTATAACCCTATGCACCTTATTCACAATTTTTTTTTTTAGTCTTCTATTGGTATTATTTTCTTATTCCTCAGACCCTAAAGGGCAAGAGGGTTTGTTCCTTGTGACTGTTCCGAGAAGGGGCCCACGAAAAGTTAGCTTTGAAAGCCCAAACCAACCAATGAAATGGGCTTCCTTAACCACGCGGGCTTCTAGGGACCGTGACCTAATTTATGTGGGCTCCAACCAAGTTCATCTTCATTTTTTTGATATAGAAGATTTCAAACGCTCACTTTAGCGCGTGAAAGTATATATTTTCTTTTAATCAATATAATATATAAAAATAAGATTTTTATTATAAAATTATGTCAAATAATATTTTTTAATACAAATATTTATATTAATTTATTTGTTGACACATGATATTCTCTCACAATATAATTATTATTAAATAATAATAATTTAAATACATATATTTAATACATATAATAATTAACATTTAATTAAAAATTAAATAATTATAATAGATATTTAATATTTCAATTTGATATATCTTAATTATTGATATTTTAAATATTTGATTGATCAATTCATTTTATCAAATTATTTCATATTAATGCATTCTACATAGAGTAATTAACGTTTAAAATATTAATAATTAAGATATTAAAAATATTAATTATATAAGAAAATATATCAATGCATTTCAAATTTAGTATTTAAATGTATTTAATATTTTTTAAGATTTAATTTGTGTCAAATGATAAATAGGTTTCATTTAATTAGTATTATGATTGAATAAAAAATAATCATTTTAAAAAATTATTAGTAATAGGAATGAGTGCAGGTAGTAAATCTTTATAAACACAAAAAACATAGAAAATTCAGTTTTTATGAGAATTTAGATAGCATGAAATAACGGCACGTGCCTCAATGATCATATGTATAGTCTCAGGTCAATCTAAACTTTAGATCTGTCCATCAAACTTTTCTTTTAAAATAACATTTGAATATTTGTAAAAGTAAATAATATTAAGAGTAAAATATATGTTTAATTTTTAAAAAATATATTATTTATTAATTTTATATTTTAAAAATTATTTTTATTAATTTATTTTTTTATTAAATTGTATTATTTTGTTTTTTTAATTTTTTTAATTTAATTTTTTTTAAAAAATTATTATAAATTTAAAATTTTAAAAATTAAATTAATAAAATTAATTTTTAAGAGATAAAATTGATAAAAAAAATATTTATAAGGGACGAAAAATAAAATTTATTCTAATATTAATATGAAGTAAATATTTATATTTAGGAAAAAAATATATCACAATAATAGTAATAATAATTAAGGAGTTTAATTAGCTATAAGATTTGCATGGGCTTCGTTAAACTAGTGACCTGGGATTGCTGTGAACAAGTCTCGTTGTCTGACTTTATTTGACATATACACGAATCTTGACTTTTTCACTTATACAAGTCTCATTTTTTATTTGGTGGGTATACAAGTCTCGTTTTCCTTACTTTATTCGTTGCCAATAAATATTGAAACCATAACAGTTGGAATATGATATTAATCAATAAATAAAAAAGTATGAATTTCAATATATATTTTATAATAAAAAAGCTCAACAATTTAAGAATTAGATTCTCCATAAACTCGTCATTTGAATAAATCTAAAGTTTCACGAGCTTTTTACAAATTCTATGATATTAAATAAAGTTTTAAAATATATTCTCGTTACCAATATAATTTTTTTAATCGTTTAAGTACTTACAAAGAACATTTTGCACGATTGTTTGTGCCATTCATTGTGGTTTGAGATAGCATATGCATTTCACTTTTCTATTATGTTATAAGATAGCATATACAAAATATAATTATATTTTTTATTAAAAAAATTTATATTATTTTAAAGTTTATCTTAAAATTATATGAAAAAAATTATCACTTGTATGAATAGAAGGAATAAGGGTATCATTCAATGAAAAATTATCATTAATTCACGCACTCGCATGCATTGTGATCATGTTTCACAAGAAGATCTTTGTTTTTGAATCTTCCTCTTATTTCCCTTCCCCACCATGAAGTTTTATGAAAAGGGCAATGCAAATTGCCATTGGTTGGGATCTGCGTCCCCTGAACTTATAATATTCTAATTGAATCTTTGTTATTTAATTTTATATATAATAATATAGCTCTCTATTCCCCGGATACAGGTTGGGAGAGTGAATTGTTGTGGATGTCTAATCAAGCATTTTATCTTTATTCATTCCATGATCAATTATTTATGCCTACTTTACCTAAGAACAATTCATATTTTTGTTGGATAACTTTATCTATGACCATTGGTAGAAGGGATTAGTACCACTTCATAAAATGGTGTGCAGTTTTTATATATATATATATGTATATGCAATCTTCTTAGGTCGTCACAAAATGCATATCTAGGCTGCAAGCCCGCATGAAATCTAATGATGGTCATAAGCTATGATGACTTGGAAGCTTCATAAACGTCTCATTCACTCAATCTAATAACACTTAAATTGCCGCTAACTTCCCTTCTGCTATTTACTTTTGCCCCTAATCACTTTTTTTTTCTCATTTGGTTTGGTCAAAACATTATTACTTTTATAAGACGATTATTCCTTTCTTGAATCATGCTGATCTGACTTAATTGGGCCCTTACAAGAAAATTATCTAAGCATATTTAAGCTTCATTATAAGAAAGAAGGAATACTAATCAAAGTCTGTTGTAATTAGCTATGCAATCCTCAAGGCAAGAACACTAATTATAAGGATTTGTCAAAGATACTCTTAAACCCCACAAGGGCAAACACTTAATTGACCATAAAGTACCCACAAAAGCCTCACTTTTCTTATCATACCCAACTCTTAACATTATTATACATAAAAATAGGATTACTTTCACATGGACACCTAGCAATGCCCAAGAACATGTCAATGACTCGACAAGTGTTGTACAATTACAAGCTTGAGAGCAAAATTGGGTCCTGGGAGTCATATATTTTAGCCTATTCCATTTGCAAGCCTAGGATCATCTTCCCTGTGCCTACACTTTCTCATTCACATATCGTTCCTAAGGTCATAGTTGAAATCAAAAAGGGATAGTAGCAAAACAGTACCTAATCCTAGTACGAGCATACGTCATTACGCAATGAAACTTAAAGAATTTAACTCTTCTGTCGTTTTAATTAAGTGCCGATAATTTTATAAAAAAATTTAATTAAAAAAAGTCAATGTTAATTAAAAGAAAAATATATTTTTATGTTGAGTTGTGAATGCTTAATTAGAGAAACAGAATTAGAAATAGGAAAAGAGGATAAAAAATTTAAATCCGAAACTTGAATCCCCCAACCCAAAAAAAAAATTAATTAAGTGCTTGTTTAAGTGGTGAGATAAGTAATTATGCCAATAATTATATGTATAGAAAACTGAGACTCGCGTGCGCATACCAGTACTTTAAGATGGTTTAAAAATATAAGTTGGTGTTTGGGTTGACATTCTTAAGCATTTCAGTTTGATTATGCATTAATAAACCGAAAGCATAATGAAATTATCCTATAAAATCGCCCCTTTTAATATCTTAATAGTTTTAGTGTACTGGAAACTACATTATAATAAAATCACCATAATCATCATAGAATTAAGTGGGGACGTGAGCAAAGGAAAAAAGTAGAGCACATGTGGCTTTTGGAAGTACTTCAAAAAGGTTTAAGCACTTGAACTGTTTAATATGTTAAGGGAGATGGTGTCTAGTGTGACAAGCAAGCAGCTAGGGAAAAGTCCAAAGATGCGAAAGTAATTAATAACTTATGCTCTGAAGTTTTGGAAACAATGCATAGCACCCTAATTCTTGCACTAGTACGTAGTATTGTTATTATTTGTCATTAGTATTCGGGTTTTTTTTTTTAAGGTTTTAGAATATGCTTTTTTCAGCAAAAGGAGAAGGAACATTTGATTTTTGATATTTGAGTGAGTTAAGAAACCTGAGAAAAAGTATAATATGTCGCTTTTAGGCTCAAGGCTTATATATAAAATAACGTTCAAGGCACAAAGAAATCAGTTGTCTTCTTCTATTCTTCCTTTACCTTTTTCTTTTCCATGCTTTTTCTGTTTTTTCCCCCTCCAACTATGCTTTTTTAGTATTTTGATGACTTGTATTTATTGGCATCTAATTGTAGAATGGTGTCTCGTTTTCATATTATGCACGGCTCTTTTTTCCTTTTCCTTTTCACACCTGAATAAAGCTATAGCCTGAGTGGACTCAATTTTAATTTCAATTTAGTAAGTCTTTAAATTCACATAGGTTAAAATAAATAATAAATTCTTTTTGAATTTTGATTCTTGTAATTTTTTTTATTTAAATTTTGATTTCTATTATTAAAGTATCGAATTTTTATATTTTTTATTTATTTAAATTTTAGTCTCTACAATTTATATTCATTAATGTATTAGTCCTTATTTTTTATAAAAAAAATTAGTTTATATAATGTTTAATTATTAAGGTATTAGTTCATTAAAGATCAAAATTCAAATGAATAAAATTATAAAAATTAATATTTAAAAAAAAATATAAGAACTAAATTTTAAATTAAGTAAAATTATAAAAATTAATTATTTATTTTAACCATTTACATATTATTTGACGTTAAAGGATTCTACAAATTCAGATAATCTGAGTGCTGTTTTTTTTTCTTTTATTTTAGTAAATATTTGAACTTTATTTATATATATCTCACAGTGATTTTAATTTTTACTATTATTTAAGAGTTAAAAATTATGGTCGCTGTCTAAGGGATTTCTATTTTCCCTTCAAAATTTTACTATGGATTTTACCGTCCCACGACACTTACTTATCTCCATGGGTTCTTCCACCGATGATTGCAGACCGCCCATAAAATAAGTTCAAATCAGAGCTTTTTAAGCACTTTTCATACAACAAAACACTTTATATTCCATCAGGTATCATTGTGCACATATGATTTGTATCTTTATGATAAAGACATTTTGATATGGAATAGCCAATTTATTTTTCAATGAAAGGAAAAAACAAAATTAGAAAAAAGTGAGAAAACTAAAAATCAAGGCAAAGCATATCTATTGAAAGCAAAGGGGTAGGCATTCCACAAGTCATGGTTAATTATAGGAAGCCAAAGGATGTGACTTTATGAGCAAAATCATTGCATCCACTCTCTGTATAAGGAGCAACTTACATATATATTAGACACAGAATCAGTGTGGGTCACGCTCTCCACTTCTTCTCATCAAGCTTTTGATCATCAACAGCATCAATCATTACTACTATAGTATAAGCCCTCAATCAGTGTGGATGTAACTTTTCCATTATTTAAAGCACATTTGTCCAAAACCCTTTCTGCGACTAGATGAGAATAAAGGATTTCAGGTAATAAATTAGTGTCACAGCAACTTGATATTTAATTTGTTCATAATTAAGTTCAGTTCCATATGATGGCATGCATTCTTGCTAAGAAAGAATATTCTTCCCAATTAGTTTGGATAATAATTATAATCCAATGAGTTAAAAATCCCTAATATCTGGTTCCCCTTAACCTCAACTATATATACAAAAATTATATATTATTACATCCAATAAAGTTGAACCCCATCTTCCTAATTCCTCTAAAGAAAAATGTAATGGATGCATACAATGTATACAGCTACCTGCGTACCTAGCTTATTCTTGCACATTTCTTTTCTTTTTTTATTTTGGTCTTTTGACTAATAATAGTTGTGAGATTAACTCTTCCATGTAAGGAACTAATGGTTAGATAAAACTCTCTTTAAAATAATAATTTTAGGATTCGAACTTATGATATTATAGATAAAATTCACCTAGAGTCTACACATTTCTTTTTCCTTACACTATATTGTAATTACTTTCTATAATCCTATAAGGATTTAATATAATTAGTTTAAGAGTTTAATTCTGATTCACTGTCAATATTAAAAATTTTATATTATCATCTAATCATGAATTGTTTAATTATTAAAAACTTTTGATTTAAATAATAATTATTTAAAAAATTAAATATTAAATAATATGTAATTAGATGATAATATTAAAAAATATTATATTAATAATGAATTAAAATTAAAATTTTAATTTAATGCAGTTTTGCGTTCCATATTATTCCTCATAGTAATTACACGACTTCAGTGGTTTTCTATCTTCTTTTTTTTATTTATTTGATAAAGAGAGTAAAAAAATTCATGATGGGATAACTAGCTAGCTTGTGAACGTACACTTGTAAGGCATTCTTAATTAAGAGAGGAAAGCACTTAGAGCTAGTGTAGTTAACCAGACACTGAGAAGAGATCTTCCAAGTCACACCCCTCAAAAAGTAAAATGAAAAATGAAAAAGAAACACAAACAAGAAGAAAGTTGGCTAACTCTTCGTTAAAACAACAAAGTGTACACATAAAAGGTTACCAATATTGAAATTGGCTTTCAATCGGCTTATTAGTACTTGTTGATCATTTAGGCCAATTAGATGCTCTTAATATGCTCGATAAGCATGTCTATGCCTGTTTCGAATTAAAGAGAGCTTGGCAGAAAGTCATTCTTTTAAAGTACATAAAAACTCTTTTTAAGTTTCGAACACTTCGATTATTAATAAAAAAAAAATACGATAAGAGGTTGTTCAAAAATATAATTGTCCAATAAAGACGTATAGACGATTCCTTAATATTCTACGAAAATGGGCTTATGGGTAAGTCATGGTGGACACTGAAAATTCTCAACAAATGTTCGAAGGATGGACACAATTGAAAGCGGCCCCTATTTTAATTTTTTTTTCTTTTTAATTTCTTATGAAAAATAATAACCTTGTTTTTAATTTTCCTTTATAAAATTATTTGTGGTAATATAATAAGACCCAACTGGGATCTAATCTCGTCTTTAATAAAGAAAAAAAATCAAAATTTAGAAAATATAAAGTTCCTTTATTAATTTCAGATAATAATTACTTTTAATTATTGCCTATAACATTTAACTTGTACCTGCAATATCTCTGATGTCCAAATCAAGATTAACAGTAAATGGAAGCAGGCTTCAACATTCTGTTTGTGTTCCTCAGAATTAATTAGCTTTCGCTATGCACAATGATGCTTCAATTATACATATCCTTCTCTGTGTCCACATTTGATAGGGACTTTCAAACCAAGCTCATTGCCAGCAACGAAGGTGGGAACTGTTCAGTAAGTAAACCGCCCCACCATTGTTGGCTTGCCAAGTGTCAACAAAGACTCGCTGAAAATTGACTTCCTTTAATGACCCACACCAGTTGACTTGCTCTCATGAACTCATGTGACTTGAAGGGAACAAAAATCAGCTTTAATTAGTGGATGCACACTTTTCCCCGCCAAAGATTATACCCATTAAAATAGAGGGTCTTAACTAAAGCCTGATAAGAGACATACTAGCGGACAAAAGGGATGGTTTTAGCTAGACTAGATACACCTCATGCTATTGCTTACTTGTGAGTTGTGACCATTTATAAGTAGAAACTTGAAGGAGAGAGACAGGAAGGAGGAGGAAGGATAGTGCGCACTTTGGAATACGATAAGAATTAAGAAAATATAGTTTTATTGAAGATATGTTTGGATTGGATAAAATTTGAAGAATAAAAGAGAAAAATAAAAGATTTATTTTAAAATTATAAATTTAAAATATTAAAAAAAATATTTTTTTTTCTTTTTTTTCATTCTTTTTGATCCAAATATAGCATAAAGTTAAAAAAAAAAAAAGACAAGACTAACTTTTCCTCTCAAATTTAAAAAGAATGGCAGACCAAAAATTGCCTAACTCATGCCTTGACCACGTGCTTTGGGTTTCATTTGGGGGCAAAACCTTGAGCCATCTATAACTTGTTTGGTCTCGTCTAGGGTGGTCTCAACTCTCAAACTCAGTATTAGCTTTCTCAATCAATTGGGATTAAGCAAAAACAACTTTTGATTCTCCATGCCAAACAAACACAAGCGGAGGGAGAGGGTGGGTGAGCACTCACTGTGTTATCTTGTAATGTGTCTTTCTTGTGAATGACCCTCTGTTAGTGTTAGGTCCATATTGAATGAGTTTTTCAATAGACTTAGGCCGAACAATAATTTTCACGCAAGATTTTATATGTCATAATGTTATTCATATACCTTTTCATTTATACATTTTTTATGAAAAAAAAAACAGGAGAAAAGTTTACTTTTTATCTTTCTCTCTTTTTTTTTCATAACAAAAAAAATATAGAAAGAAAGGTGTAAATAAAAAATTATAAGAATATCATTTTCCTATAGGAAATTAGGAAATGCCCAACATGTTTGCTTTCTTCCTTGAATAAAAACTCCTTGGAGGTTTCTTCATTCCCCTCGTTTACAAAACTCTTCTTTCTTACAAAATTGTAGAACATAAATTAGGATCGGTGGAAAATGATAGAGTAATATTTTATTTTATTTTATTTTATTGGCCTTCGATAGAGTGATGTTTTGGTTATGAGGTGGTGCCCGACTACGGCCTTCCATGAGTGTATGGACCTCAAAAGTGTGGGCCCAAAGAAAAGAATGGGCTATGACTCCTATGAGCACCTAAAAGTGTAGACCCAAGAAAGCATCGATTATTGAAGGTGGCACGGAACAAAAATTTTTTTAATCCACTCCTAGTTTCAGGTGAGCATGTTCTGAAAACCATTTGAAATTGAACCAAAAATTTGGTTTGGTTAAATTATGAAGTATAAATCTGAATCATAATTATGGAGGTTTCTCTAGGATTTTTCTTTTTTGAGAGTATCAGGATTTAACTATGTTTTAATTAATTGATATTAACTACTCATTATTAAGAGGTGCCGATGCTCTTGATACTTCTTATGAAAAAAAAAGATATTGAAAAAAATCTCTTATAATTATTTTAATAGTAAAAATCAAACTTAAAAAAAAACTGATTCTATTTCAACGAGCCTTAATTAACTCAAGCAGATACTTCAAGTCGTTAATTGATTTTTTTTTAAAAATTTTAAAAAAAAGTATTGAAATAGATTCAATTTGAAAGGGGTAACAGTTCAGTTTGATTACCTGTATAGTAGCTTAGAGAGTAAATTATATATTGATAATTAATTAATAATGAAACAAGTTAAAAGAGTTAATTTTCATAAAATTGTAATGTGATTTTTTGTGCTTTATACAATTTTATTTTGTTTAAACAAAAAACAATAAATCTCAAAATGTAGTTATTAGGCTTTTTGAACTCAAGTTCTTACTATGATACTAAACCTAAGATTGTGTCTAGACTAGAACATCATTAGTGCTAATGACTTAACCTACGCCTACCATTTTTTTTTAAAAATTTTTCAAATCAATAACACCAAACAAGATAATTATAATTTCGAGACAAATCGCTCTTACTCTTTTTCTTTGGGTCAACATGACACTAGGTTTTCTCTTTAAATGCAAGCTAAAAGGGCGTAAGGCATCAAGCCCAAAGTAATGATACCCAGCCCAGAACTGTATGAAAACCCAAATTTTCGGTCTGGTCTTCAGTCAGCCCACTACAGTGGGCTCCCATAAGTGTACCAACACTGTGTTACTTGAACAGTAGCATGAGCGTAAACCAAAAACAAAAAAAAAAAGAGGACAAAAAAAAAAAAATAAACACCCCAAAGCTGGTGAAGAGATCCAACAGCATGCACACTGTTCTTCGAAATATCAAAGTGACTCAATAATTATTCTAAGTTGTTCGCTAACTTGACATTGGATAAAATCAGAATTCTGCATATTGTATTATATTAAATATTGTAAGGATTTAATTTTAATCATTGTCAATGTAAAATTTTTATTATATCATATAATTGTCTTCTACTAAATATTTGACTTTTTATATATTTATCATATTAATTAAATTTTTTTAATAATTTAATAATTTATAATTAGATGATAGTATAAATTTTTTTACAATAACAATGTATTAAAATTAAATTCATATTTTAATCAAAAAATATTTTGTAATATCAAAGATAGTGCATTTGATTTATTTTTATCACATGTCTCTTAGTCATAAACTTTATTATTTTTGTTTGTTTTTAAGAAATTGGCATTTGTTAGTTAAGAAAAGGGAGATTGAAAGTTTTTCTCACCTTTAATCGTTCAAGTGGCCTTTATTAGGTTTGAATTGACATGATATGTCAATAAACAGAAGAGTGTTGATTTTGTACTACAATTTTTTTTTATTTATAACCTCTATGTCACTTTAGCTTTTATATAGAATTTAATCACAAATTTATCAAGAGAACCTACAACTACAAGTACGTGAGAGACAACCAATCCTCTACAAAATTTTGATATAAAAAATACCAAGTAACATGCATGGATCAATTTTCCAAATAGTAATAGCTCAAGCCGAATCATGGTGGACCACCTATTTTTTTTTCCCACTATAGCTGGTCATAGGCGGAGCCTAGTTTTTATTAGCCAAATGAACTAGTAGTCTTTAATTTTAGTCAATAAGAAGCGTATAGAAAGTAAACATAAGCGAGTAAAGGGGAGAAATCTTCGATAGCAACAACGGTCAATCTCACTTCAGCGAAAAAAAAAAAAACAATGGCCAATCTCAAATTATGGAGTTGAAGATTGATTGAACACTTCCAAATAAGTATTAGAAAATTTTTGCCCCAAAATTGTATTGGCCAAAATATTTCATCAATCAAACCAAGCAGGCAAACGACAATAAGGTGGAAAGTTGCCGATAGATATCAAATTAGAGTGTCTCACTCATCTAGGTCACCCATCTGTCCCATTTATGAACATGGTTAAGAGGAAATATTTGGTCCATACTGACAAGTACGGCAACGTAATAGTATATAACAATTAATTAGCAGGTGGTTGAATAGCCATTTTCAAATATACTTCCGTATCAAGCTATTGGTTTTTGTAATAGCCACGTCCTTCAATCATGTCTACCTAAACTTGACCTCCATGACATGAAGGTTAAGCCCAGCACGTTATTTTCACCTATTTCACTGCCCAGAACCTTGCCTCTAGGCTAGCCAAGGTTTAAACTTCAAATAACTTGCATAAACTCAAACACGCTAAGCTAAGAGAATGCAGCTTCGTGGGAGTGGCCATACACCTAGTCTCATACGAGAACGACACTAGTTTTTTTTTTCTTTTTTTTTTTTTTGACATGGAGAACGACACTAGTTCTTCATCCCTTTATATTCGACCTTTTCAATAAAAAAAACTTCAATTATGAGATTAGGGTTAAAAGCATCTTTTATGTATTATACGGAGATAAAAATAATGATAAAAATTTTTTGAATAGGTTTTACAGTTCAAAGGTGAAAAATTATATATGAAACTCATTCATAAATTTTTCTTTCCCACACTAAGGTGACCATAACAGTTTTTGATAAAGTAACTGCCAGACAGGTTTAAATTTTTGTTTTGAGTGTACATTATTACGCGAGTTTACCCCATATGTTTGTTGAATTGTGTAGTCCAAACTAACTCATGTAAGTTACTTATCTGTTATGTATTTTTAATGGATTGCCTCTAATGTTAGGTGGTTGTTCGTAATTCCAATTCAATAAAATTATTCGTGCCTAATTGATAGTTTTTATTTTCCTGCGATAGTGCTCTATCTCTTCTCATTTCTCTATTTAGCACTCTTTGTCTTCACGTGCTCTCTCCGTTCTTTATTTTTTCAATCGTGACAGCTTTTTTTATGATAATTTTTTCTCTTTAATTCCTCTATTTATTATTTTCTCTATTCTCTAAAATACCATGACTTTTTCTCTTAAAACCAAAGTTTTAAAAATTGGATTGATTATTAAACTAATAAAAAGATTAATTTACAGCTTAATGATTAAACTATAATATAATTAAATATATACGTTATTTAAATTTATAGAAATTATTTTAAAAATAATACAAATCAAGAATACAAAAATTTAAAATAAAAATTTAATTAATATCATAAATCCATGCATAATTTCTCCAATATATCAACAATCATATGTGTAGGCTACAAGTGGACAACAAAAAAGTGCGAAGTAAAACTTCATTGCGAATCCATCCAAAAGTGCTCTAATCTAAAACTTCATTTCATTATGTAATAGCAGTGATGGATATTTCAGTTTTCAAAAAAATAGCATGGCAAAGCAAAAGAATGGGAGCATAGAATGAAACCATGTTTAGGGATGGCTTTCCCAATTTTAAAAAGTTAGCAACAAATTATCATTTGAATTTTGAAGATCAAATGGAATGGAGGCAACTGTCATGATTTGGACTGGCGGGTGATGATGAAGGCTATTAAGTATTAACCAACCTTAGCGGGCCGTTTGGACTGTGGTCCGTCCGGTTCATAGCCGGTTCTCCCATTTTGAAACGGTTTGTTTGCTGTCCAGCTTGTATAACTAGACCAGACCAGTAAGATAATTATGGGTTTAACTGGTCGGTCCAGTTGATTTTCATATCATTGATAAAAACTAGATTAAATTATTCTAACTTCCCTTCTATTTATTTATTTTTGTATATAAATTTTTTTATTTTTAAAATCTACACATATCTTTATTCTCAAGAGAGATATTTGTAGTGTATTTTTAAAATATAAGAGAGGTCTATATTAATATTTAAAGAAAACGTATGTAGATTTTTATAAATATTTAGGAGGTATGTGTAGATTTTAAAAATAAAAAAATTTTATGAAAAAATAGATAAATAGATAAAAAATTAGAGTAATTTATTCTAAAAACTATCTCTATATGTCAAGGATAAAAAATATGCGAAGGATAAATGAAAAGAATTGTTATTGTATTTCTTTTTTTAGAGTACTAAAATAATGTTTACAATAAAAAACAAAGTAAAAAATATCCGTAAAATTCGCATGATTATTGACTTGTTTATTTAAAATAATTTTTATTCACACTTGCGTCAAGTTGCCAAGTAACTAGTTTTTTTTCTTTTTTTGCCAAGTGACTAGTTAAATGTGAAAGAAGAAAACCAAAATGTGCCCGAATATGACTCACAACCTCCAGCGTGCCCCTAATAAATTTTCAGTAGTTGTTTGTTATTGGATCCAGCCTAATATCCTATAAAGTCAATACAATTTAAAGCATGCTTTGATATCTTTATATCTCTAACCAAGCAATTAGTGACACATTGCCATTTGCCGGTTCGAGTTATAAGAGGTAACCAGTTATCAAGTTCGGGCAACGTACAAGTTTTCAGTACATGTAATTTTTTAATTATTTTAATATTATTTTTATATTAGTGTTCAATTTCTAGCCATGAAATGTACCAAGAAGTTTGACTTGGTTAGACTATCTTTAATAACATTTATTGATTTTAAATTTATTTAGTGTTCAGTATTTATCTTAAAATTATGAGAATTTTAAATCACTTAAAGAATTATTAACAACAATTTTAATATTTATTCACTAAAAGAAATAAAGTTAAAGTTGAAAATAATAGTTTGATCTATATTAATTAATTATTCAATATATTTACGTTTAAATATAAGAAATAATTTGATTACTTAAAAATATTATTAATGAAATTTATTAAATTCAAAGTGAATTTTATTACATGAGCAGATAAATTCCAGTGTTTCACCGTCCAAAAATTCTATAAGAAAGAATTTCACTTTATTGAAGCCAGTGATAGATTCCGCCGCCCTCCCATTCTCTCTATTTCTTTCTCTACCTACCTGTCCAAAAACACCAATGACATTAAAGTCAGTGATCCAGGGACAGTTGGAGTCATTAAACTCGTTGATAAAATTGGTGGTAAGTTGCTGTTCAAGCAACCGTTCTAGAAGGCATTCCCTAATTATTAGCATAACCATACTATCTTGGCTATATAAATGCTGCAATGCCACTTTGAGCTCTTCATTCTCCCTTCACCCTTAATTCTCTTCAGTTTCTCTCTCCCCTGGCTGTCATTTCCAAGCATTTGGTTGCAGCTAATTTGTTCCCAATATGGAGTATCATCCTCTCCTACCCATCTTTACTTTGCTGAATGTGAGCTTCAACTTTCCAAACAACTGGAGCATGCTTAATTGCTTTTTTCCACTTTTCCTTATGTGTTGTGGTTTCGTTTTCTTCGTAAACTCCAGAAGCTCGAATTTCTTCCTCTGCATGCGTGCTTGACTGGGAAGTGTTCAGTGTTTATGAGAATTGATGCTGATGAGGTTCTGTATTTAATTTTGCAGCTTGCGCTGGTGGCAACCCATGCTGCCTTACCCCCTGAACTTTACTGGAAGTCCGTGCTCCCCACTACGCCTATGCCAAAATCCATCACAGATCTCCTGCATCCTGGTCAGTACATAGTAGTTCAGCTTCAAGGTTACCTTTTTTCGGATCCTATGAGCTAAGATTTCTCTTAAAGCTTCACTTGTTTCAACTTCAGACTAAAATTTAGTTTATATCATTTTATTATAGTGTCTAGTTTTTCATTTTAATTGTCGTATTAAATTATTATTGATTAATTATTTTAAGTATATATTCTTAATTCATTATTATTGAAAACTCAAAGACTCAAAATTTTTAAAAAGATATTTATCCTTTATTTTTACTATTACTTCCAATATAACTTCATTTGATATACTTTCTTTTTTTATCTGAGAATAAATTCTATCCTAAACCCATAACAAGTGAGAGTAAAATTGTGACGAGAAAAACACTGCATATTCACTATCTCAACGTCTCAAATTTGCTCTTCCTGTAAGATTATTACTATGTTAGTCTGGGTGGAAATCCATTTATGAAATTAAGATGTCGCAATTTTTATTACATCTTTGGCTCAGAGAACTGAGAAGTATATATATATATATCTGGCTTATTTGAAGAACAGGGGTGAGGTTGATGGGAGGGGATGGGATACCCCACCAATAATTGTAGCTCGAATTACGTAGGACATAAAAAAGGGTAACTACTTGGGAGTTGCAGAACCTAATTTTGGCCTCTGATCAACTGACATGAATCAACTAGCTAACTTTGCAGATTGGACGGAAGACAAAAGCACCTCTGTGGGTGTAGGGAAGGGTGGAGTAAATGTTGATGCAGGGAAAGGAAAGCCTGGAGGTGGCACCAACGTCAACGTTGGTGGTGGCAAAGGTGGAGGAGTTTCAGTGAGTGCAGGCCACAAGGGTAAGCCTGTGCACGTTGTAGTTGGCGCCAAGTCCCCATTTCTTTACAATTATGCTGCGACCGAGACCCAATTGCACGATGACCCGAACGTGGCCCTCTTTTTCTTGGAAAAGGACTTGCGCCCTGGAACAAAATTGGACCTGCACTTCACCAAGACCTCAAATGCAGCCACCTTTTTGCCTCGCCGAGTCGCGGACTCGATACCCTTCTCATCAAACAAGGTGGAAGACATATTCAAGGAGTTCTCTGTCAAGCCCGGGTCAGAGGAGGCTCAGATCATGAAGAACACCATTCAGGAGTGCGAAGAGCCCGGCATTAGGGGTGAGGAAAAGTACTGTGCAACTTCGCTTGAATCCATGGTTGATTTCAGCACTTCCAAGCTTGGGAAAAATGTCGACGCTGTGTCTACAGAAGTAGACAAGGAAAAAAAGTTGCAGAAATATACCATAACGCCGGGGGTGAAGAAGATAGCAGGGGACAAGGCCGTTGTGTGCCACAAGCAGAGTTACCCTTATGCTGTCTTTTACTGTCACAAAACAGAGACCACCAGAGCTTACTCTGTGCCTTTGGAGGGCGATGATGGGACCAGTGTCAAAGCAGTAGCAGTGTGCCACACAGACACATCAGAATGGAACCCCAAGCATTTGGCCTTTCAAGTGCTCAAAGTTAAGCCAGGAACCGTTCCGGTTTGCCACTTTCTTCCTGAGGACCACGTTGTCTGGGTTCCCAAGTAGAAATACTGAAGGCCCCAAAATAGTCTCGTCCTTGAATAATTAGTTTCAGTAGCATGCATCAGCTACAGAACTCGATCCGAATACTTGCATTATTTAGTTGTAGCTACTATACTATATATATGTGCTTGATTACACGCTCACTTGGCTGCCTATGTATGTATATTTGCCCATGGTGCATTATGTATGTTTTGAATACTATACTATATGAAATATTGATCTCTAGTGGATTGTGAGGTTTGGCTTAAGAAGATGCACAGCAATCCCTCTCTGCTTTTGTCAATTTTTTTTAATAGAATATTTAGTAGAAAAAATATATTTCTAAGATGGAAAGCAAATATCCAGACCTAAAATACAAAATTGGACTGTAGGGCATTACCCTCTTGTATGCGAGATAGTACGCAAGACACAATGGGTATCAAAATCTAAAGTGTACTTTAAAAACTAAATGCATAGTTAATGACTATTTGATTGAAGCATCAGCAATTTAAATTTTGATTAAAAAAATATAAAATTGTTAATATCTACTTCTTTCAATTTTTTCATAAATAATTAGCACTTACATTTTAGTATGCTCTGCATTTTATTTATTTATTTATTTTGTCTAGTATGCTCTACATTTTAGAAAATACAAATTCCTCACAAAAACCCACTTTGGGCTAAGAGCCTGGCAAAAATAAGCACAAACTAGAATCCCATCAAAAGGGAAAAGAAAAAAGAAAGACACCACTTATCTAAGAAAAAATTCTCACATATTCTTAGACTGTTATTAAAATTATATTCTATTTAATTATATTTTAATATTTGAATATTTATGATTAAAATATACATTTTTTTAAAAAAATACATCAAGATAAAATAATTAATTTTATTTTTAAAAAATATATTTTTAAATTATTAAATACTAAAATGTTAAAATAGACTTAGAGACCACAGGCATGGGGATGCTAAGAAAAGGAGACAACTGGCCATAAACATGGGTAACCAAGGACAATTTATGACCCTTAGCAAGCGCGTAGCGTAAGACCATGAGAGACCATCGGGGGAGCGCACTTGTCACTCAATCACAAAACCCTGTTGTCGCTCTCTGAATTAATTTAGTTGGTTAGAAGCTTGAAGAAAGAAGTCCTCCATTTCAACGGCGGCTACTTCTATGAATCGGACCGATAATTAACCTAATTGGAAAACTAGGTCAGCAGTCAGACAGTTTAATTGGAAGTTTAATTGCCAAATTAATGGTAAAGGTTAAAAAGTTTTTTTCATTTTCGTTACAATAAACAATTTGATGATTTGAAATGTAAATTGATGGATGTTGAGTTATGACAAAAGCATTAAGTATCCAACTATCCATCACTTTTTCAGTTGCATAACTTGGCAACATGTTAGCCACTCAATAATTTATATCCTTATCCACATTAAATCTCCAACCATGTATTAAATCTATCTAACAGCTCATAATTCTTGAAATTCTAAACCTCATTTTACAAAAAAAAAATATGCACACAAAATAAACACATCTCTTTTTCACTCATATCCCTCAACTGGAACTTCTCTGGTTCTCCCCCCATTTAGCTATCTTTCGATCTTTCGTGCTCTAATTTGAGAGACACAACAACTACAATATATGAGAAATGCCTTCTGCTATGATGTGGTCAAATGGTATGGCAGCTTTCAAATCCTTTGGCATCTTCTCCACCAACATCTCCCCCCTTAACATATGCGTGATGCTTGCACTAAGACCATGTAGTTGTGTTCTAAGGTGCAAACATGGAAGAGGACCACGAAACTTGATCCAACTAATGCTATATGCATTTTTATTTCATTAGTGCTCATTTGTCTTCTATTTTCTTCGTCTTTCCATTATCTATTTTTCTTTTGACAATAATCACTAGGGACTGGGAGTAATAAAACTGAGAGATTGGTAAGTTGCTGGGATGGGAGAAATGGGAATAACCGATTCATAACTATTCGGGTTGTCCGGTTTTATGCCAGGTCAAGCGATTTTGACCAAATTTGATATTTTTGAGGAAAAACTGTCCTGCCTCTTTATGGGCTAGTCTAATTTGTATAACTATGAATGAAAGTGTAAGGTTGTTAAAAAATTCTTAGGAATCAATTTTGCATGGAGATATTTTTTGAAATCTGGCGTCAACTATGAGAGTATATCATTTTCATGTAAAGATTCTCAAGAATGAAAAACATATTTCGTGAATTAGAGATAAATTCAAGAAGATCAGCAGAGGCCTTGGCCCCACATATTGATTCAATTTTCTGTAAGATGTTCATGTGAATGAAATGACTTATGTAATAATTTTTAATTGGCCCTCTAATACTTAAAAATTTAAAATACTCATTGGGCAATGTATTTTAATTTATCGAATTGATAAGTTTGTGCATTTTACAGGGTATATTAATCCATTAACTCAATAAATAAATAAAATAATTTGTATATAAAAGGATACATGTTGAGAAGAAAATAATATATAGACAAAGTTATAATATCAACAATATTTTAGTTATGACAAGCATTAGTGAAAAAAAATCTAATACAATCATTTGATTAATTGTTTTCTTCGTTTGATGTTGACTTTTATTGCTTGACTATAAATAATATGACAAAAAATGAGTTTTTTATTGACTGTTTAGTTACTTATATTGAAAGAAATATTGCTAAAAAATTAAAATTAATTTGGTTATTGATGTATTTTATGATAAAAAAACTATCGTGCTCAACTTCAATACAAATATGATATATTTAATTTTTACATTAAAATTTTTTATTTAAATGCAACGACACTTTTAACATGTTTAATTTTTTGATAAAATTGCTTACGTTGCATTTTTATAATTAAACTTAAAAAATAATTTTAAGTGATATTATAATATATAAAAATTACAAAATATAATTTATTGAATTTATCTTTTAACCATGTTTTTCAAAAAATAATTTTTTATTAATTTAGATACGAATAAAAAGAAAGGGTACTAATTAGTGTAATTTTATGTAAAAAAATGCATTTAACATTTTTGGCTTTTGGTATAATTACTTGTGCAGCATTTCACTTCTATTGCTGTGTCTATATTAAATTTCTCCCACTGTCAACGAGCATTCCTTTTAAAAGATGCGCCTTAAACTTTGTACCCATAGTATTTGTGTTGTTTGAAATTTTATCAAAACACGCTCTAGATCTAGCCATGCAACGAAGCGTTCAACATGTTTGATTTTTGGTATAATCGCGTGTGTTATGTTTTTTTATAATTCAAATTTAAAATTATAAAAAGTAATGTTGTCAAAACACAGACAAAATTTTTTAACAAAATTATGTAAAAATTAAAAAAATTATTAAATATAATTAAATAATAAAAATTACTCATTTATTTTTATTAAGTTAAAATGAATATATTAAATTATTCTGTTAAAATTTTTTTATTTATATATTATTTTTATTAAAATTAAGTGACATTATAGTATATAAAAAATTATGAATATTAATTAATTATATCATACCTAATTAAATATTAGTTATTAATTATTAGGTCGTAGAAAAAAGAAATGGGTACCGGTTTGTGCAATTTTGAGTTAAAAAAAAATGAAAAAGAAATCCAATGCAACGTTGCGTTTGACATTTTCGGCTTTTGGTATAAATTACTGCCCGCGTAGCGTTTAAGACTCTAGGTCTAGGATAGTCGGTGATGCGGCTCTTAGGTGTGGGCTCTTCGTCCAGCGTATTTTAGGGTTTTGCAGAGTTGCAATTTGTCTTCGTTTCTTCACGCTCACCAGCGGCTTCCACACATCAGAGCTCCAATTACATCTCTTCCATAGTATCGTTTCGGCAACTCGCGGCATCGACATTGTTGTGCGATACGGTACCGCATTTTGTTCCTTGGTTCATGACCTTGATGCTCCATTTCAAGATTGAACTCGCTCCGATTAGTTTTTCCACTTTCTTTCTTTTTTTTTTTTATAAATATCCTCAAGAATGATTTGCTTTTGATTTTCAGACAATCTTGGGAATTAGTTTGGGGGAGCTTGATATCAAAATATGGCAGAAATAGGCAAGGAAGAGGATCTTGAATTCAAGTGGGGCAAAAAGAGAGGAATTGGTGGTAAAAAGAAGGACGTGCAATTTTACGAATCTTTTACCTATGATGGCGTGGAGTACACCCTTTTTGATTGTGTATATATGTACAAGGAAGGTGAACCCGAGCCTTATATTGGTAAGCTCGTAAAAATATGGGAGAATCCTGATAAGACCAAGAAAGTGAAGGTTCTGTGGTTTTTCCGTCCTTGTGAGATTCTAAACTTTTTGGAAGCAAATGAGACACTTGACAATGAGTTGTTTTTGGCATCTGGTGAAGGCGCAGGCCTTTCAAATGTCAATCCTTTGGTAATTGGAACTTTGAATTATTTCTTGAACTCTCGGTCTTTTACATCTTCTCAACTGTTGTGTGTAATTTTTTATAGAACTAATTGCATCTTGACTGGATCTGGGGTTATACTATGCTCTTCTGATGTTGGAAAATTGCACGGTCAAATACTTGAATTTTCTTTTTTCTCTCCATTGTTTGTTTGGGAGTTTAAGGGTGATATGCTATTGAATTATTGACTTTAGTTTCTCTTGTTTGGGCTTTAGTGATATCATTCTGGTTCATGCTTTTAAACCTGTAGCGGCTGCAATATTGTGGTTGTGTCAGTTCATACTTATTGTAAAGTGTAAATTGTGGTAAGTGTCCTATTCATATTGAAATGTTGAAATTGTGGCTAGAGTTGAATTGATGATAGGAGGATGTGGTTCAGGGATTAGTATTAGAAGTCTAGTGTTTTTATGATTCCTACTTTATTTGGATTTGAGGGGGGATGCTACTTTATTATGTGTGTGTGCATGTCTTTGTTTTCTATTTAGAGGTAAAGGCTTTATTATGTGTTTTACTTTAATCTTCAGTAATAGTCTTATTGGAACTAGTGTTTGCTTTTAATGAGAAATTATTCATTAAGTACGGGCATGCAATTTTTCTTTGTTTGTAGCTGACTAGCAACATCTACCTTTAATTGACTGGTCATGTATTTACTTATTTTGTACATCACATCAGGAAGCAATTGCTGGAAAATGTAATGTTATTTGCATTTCTAAGGACAACAGGAATCCGCAACCATCAGAAGAACAACTTCGAATGGCTGACTTTGTATTCTATCGATTCTTTGATGTTGGGCAATGCAAAATATTGGATAAGATAGATGATAAGATTTCTGGAATTGAAGGTATGTCATCTTATTTCTTTGAAAATTATGCTGTAAAATTCCATGTAGTTTTAACTTTAAGATGGAATTACACTTACACCTGCTGTGTTTAGGGATTTCTCACACACTCCCGTATGAAAATTTTTATTGCAATTATCTCGTGCTTTAAGAAATTAGCTAAAACATGGCTTTTTTTTTTTTTAAAAAAAAAAGATTGTCATATACAGCCTCTTCCATAGTCTTTTACAATTGAACTTAAGTTGTTTTTTTTATTGTTGAATGTAATTGGAGAGATATTTGGAGAAATCTTCAGACTTTGACAAATTATGAAATTAACTTTCAATTTCTATTGAATGTTTTTCTTGTTTAATGAGAATTTTCAGTTACGTGGGTCTATAATTTTTTTTGAAAAAAATGAAATTTTAAATTATTTTGAATGTTTTTATTGTTTAATGAGAATGTTTCAGTTGTTACTGCACTGAAAAATTTCATAGATGTTAGTGACCCTAGTCCCTAAATCATATGGAATAAGTGTAATTCTGCCTAGTTTTAAATTGTTGAATATCTTATGGAGTTATTTTTCTAATTTTTGCAGTTAAAAATATATTTAACAATTTAGATAGTCAAAAGCCTGTTGGTGTTGGTAAACTTGGTTTAGACAAGAAAGAAGGTAATGGGAATATCATGACAAGTAATGAAGTGGTGGCTCTTTTGAGTCAAAAAAATATAGTCAACCTATAGTTGAAAAGGCAGATGGCAAGTGTGTTGATACACTAGTTAATGCAAATGCTGATTCTAAGCCTTCATTGGGAGAGAAACCTACCTCTAGAGTTGGTGTAAAGGAAGCGAGTAAATCTAATGATGGATTGCATACCATGTCTAGTGACAAGACCATGCCACAAGCTAAAGTTAAAGAAAATGGGGTTTCTAAGGCTTCTTTGGTTAAGCAAAAGTCATCTACAAAACAATCATATGGTTCTTGGGCTGGTTCAAAAATGGGGGTAGCTAAAACGGATGATAGACGCAAAAATATTTCTACTGAGAATACTGCATTGAGGTCTAAGGTTGATTCGGAAAGGGGCGAATGTGGCGTTGTTGGGGTTGAATTGGATGATAAATCTACCGGGGATAACAAGGGGTTAGTGGAGGACAAGGCTTCTAACAAGGAAAAACTTGGTGGTTCTAGTAAAGTTTCCAATGAAAAGAGGAAGAGTAGCATGCAAAATCGAAGACTTGTTGTCAATGATGATGATGTGAAGACTATAGCTCCAAGTGCCATCTCATCAAAGGATAAATATAAGCTACAACGTGCAAAGGATTTTGGTGATGCAAAAGAAGTCCCTACCAAGAAGTTAAAGCTTGACAAGAAGCCAACGGAACTCTCTAACAACAAGTTGCATAAAGAATCTTCTAAAGACTTTCCAAATGTGGAACACAAATTGGATTGTCGTGCAACGGAAGTTACTCGAAGACCCAATGCTGTAAGTTGCATTGCAAGGACTCTCACTCTGTGTTGATAGTTCTCGTTCTTTTTCCAAGTCTTACACCTTACTACTTCAATACATGACCAAACAAACAAGATAGAGCTATCATCACAGGTTCAACCTGTAATGTAAGGTTGGCGTTAAGCCTAACCACGCCTTTAAAAAGCTTGGCCTAAACCATGTTAGTGTTGGCCCATTTGTTTGACCTCAACTAGGCTCGACCAATTTGTTTTGAGTTTACAAGAAAGTTAGTTTGATGTCACACTAAAAACAGAGTTGAAAATTCTATGATGAGCTTTATATGAAAAATTGTTGTATTTTGTTGAGTATATGGTGGTTAATTAATTGAATTTGGATCCTTTCCTTTTTCCTAGAAGAGGAAGAGTCCTATTATTAGAGATATTGGTATAAATTTTATATTTGAGGGACTCATCATGATTGGTTATGGGACCCACTAATTTTATTCAAAATTGCTTTATGTTCTTTATCATAGCAGGACCCTCTCATGTTCTTCAAAAAAGGAGAAAATCCAAATCCTAATTAATTAACATTTGAGGGTTAAAAGTTATTTGTGCCTTTATGAATATTGAACATATGAATTTTATTAATTTAAAAGTTATAGAGATTGTATCTATATATTTTTGGTTGAAAAGTTATAGCAATTTGTAATTTGTTTATTTTGGTGGAACAAAATCTTTTTGATTATCATTTATTTTTTTTAAATTAATGTTTGGGTGTGTGTTTATATACATATAATGTTACTTCACATTTTTTCCATTTTTTTCATAACGTTTATGGGTCCGCATGCATGCATACCAACCCTAATAGGATGGCACAAATTGGCCAACATAAAAGCCAAGCTCGTATAGGTTAGGTTGGGTTAGCCCATTTGATAGCTCTAAAGACTAAACTGTAAAACATTCAAGTTTGGAATGGTATGAGTTTTGGTGCTAGTACTTTTTGACGGCAAAAGCTACAAATTTACGATTGGTAAATTTCTCATTTGTGTGCTTCCACTTTGGTTTTAGAAATTTCGATGACTTTCCATATTTTGAATATCCACCGTTTCAAATTCATCTAAAACTTTCCATACAAGTGAAAATACAATGACAACGTCAACTCAATTTACTCTTATTACTTGTATCAAGTTTTGTGGGGACACCTGTCAGAGAAATGTCCCTTTCGAAGAGGGTTATTCTTGTTTCTATAATTTATCTACTTTGCATAATGCCCATAGAAAAATTATATTTATACTTAGTGTTCTCATTTAAATTGGGTTTTCACTTTTGCAAAATATCGAGCGATAAAGAAGTTAGCAATTTACTATTGCTTTTGCTTATACTTGGATCTATTCACTCCTTTGCAAAGTCTAAGATGAGAGTTTGAACTTTGGACTCTTCTGGAGTGTTTTCTTGTAAGTCTCTTTTAGTTCCTGACTCACATTCCTAACCATTAAGGTTTCCACCTTGACAAATCCACGTGGAAATCCAATGTTCCTTCTAAGCTCATGTCTTTTGTATGGACCACAATACTTAATAGGTGTTATAATTGGCTTTTATTTAGTTTTGGGCTTGACCTGACATATGACCCAACAAGGAAGCAAAGGGACTAGGCACCTATAAATATCTTGTAAATTCAATAGTTGGGTTAACACATAATATCTTTCCCACAGAGCGTTGGTTGTATTGGGATTAGAGTTTAAGTGTTGAGTGGGTGCTCCTAGCAATCTTCAACTTTCATAATGATTTTCTCTCTGTTTTGTTGGTGTGCCTCTGCATACAATTCATTGCAAGTTGAGCCATGTTAAATTCTGTGCATGTTTCTCTTGTTATTTCCCTCATTGCTTTTAGTAATAACAATATGATTAATACAAATGACTTGTTTCGAGTTATTAGGTCTCACCATGGTTTTAAATTGTGGTTGTGGAAGAGTAGTCAATCGTGACCAATAGCGTTGCTATAGCGTTGACGTGGAGCGTAGCGACCTTCGACAAATCGCAGCTTGAATAGCAGACTTGAGAGACCGCTCCACTGAAGAAATGCGAAATCCATATTTGCCCATAGTTATTTGTACTTTCCCTAAAATTGGTGATTTCAAACCTTTTTTTTACCTTCAGATGGTGTTTTTGGGTTAGAGTCATCCTTTCCTTTGATTTCCCACTCTATTTTCGAAGTTCCAACTAGCGTAGCAAGTACCCACTATATGTACGACACTACCGGTGCCAGTTCCCACCAGCCGCCCCATCTTCGACCAACCCACCCTTTCTCCAGCCAGCCCACCCCGATTTCTAGCCAGTTGAAGCTTAAGGTGGTTCTTTACTTCTTTGCCTTTGTTTTGTACTTTTGTATGCCTTGTTCCCTGTTCCAGATGGTAGTTTATTTTTTTTTTCTCCCTATTTTTGCAATTTGCTTCTATTTTATACTTTTATTTAGTTTTGAATCCATACTTCTTCCTTTTTTCATTGGATAGCCATATAATTCAATCATTTTTTGCTTCTATTTTTTTTTTCTTCTATTATATTTGGTTTGTTACAGCAGCATGTCATCATCATAGCCTACTTAACAAAGCACTGCAATAGTGCAGCCTCGTCCTCTTCTTGTTCACTAGTAAAACCTATTGGTGAATGTTATGACCCAATTGCAAGGTATGGGACTTGAGTCCCACATTGGAAGTATGGGATTCTGATGTGGGGTTTATATGGCCTTGGGCTCTCTCACCTCAATAGCTAGCTTTTGGGGTGTGGTTCTCCAAGGTTCGTATCAATTGGTATCAGAGCCTTCCACAATGTCTCTCGGTTGCAAACGAGCGGCGCGGGTGTTGACGCCGGCAATGCAGTGTTCGCCCGGGACTAGTTAAAAAGGGCTAGTGCACAGCCAGCCCGCATGGGCGCCGGGGCTGTGGAGCATGGTGGAATGTTATGACCCAAATGCAAAGTATAGGACTTGAGTCCTACATTGGATGTATGGGATTCTGATGTGGGGTTTATATGGCCTTGGGCTCTCCCACCTCAATAGCTAGCTTTTGGAGTGTGGTTCTCCCAAGGTTCGTATCAGTGAAAATATCGAAATGGCATGGCTGTGGAATTGAGTCGTTTTTCAATTTTGAGCATATATATATGTGTATTATAAATTATTTGTATTGTATTTGCTATCTTCGGTATAGCGGCCACCTCGCGATTTGTTATACTGCTGTAGTGTTTTTTGGTCGGCCACTCTATGCCACTATCTGGGATTAACTACTATGGGTTGCGGTTGCAATCCGCAATCGTTGGGTGATGCCGCAACCAAGATGTCGTGGTCGCATCGGGTGATGCAGATTGAGGTTTAAATCCTTGGATCTGACATTTGTTCCTTTTCTAATGTGGGTCTTGTGCAAGTCAACTTTAGAAAGAGTACGTTGCATTGTAAGGAAACTTCTTTCCTCTAGGACAATCTTTTTATGGTTCTTAATGAGTAATGGTGTCTACTTCCTTGGAGCTATCTTTGATGGTTCATTATAAAGGTTCAGGTAAGACCAAGAAGCCAAAATTTAAGTGTGGAGTTTATGCGACTCTTTGGTGCATTGAAGATGGGGTCAATGAACCTACTGGCCCGGTCCCTTCGCTTCCATTACAAATCTCCTTGAAAATTCCTTATCAGGTTGCACCTTGGGCTTTTTAGGTCGGTTACATGTTAGCCCAAAACCTACAATTAAATACAAGCCACTTTTTAACAATGTTTATTTGATATAGGAGTGATTGGCCAAGTTATACTAGTCTCTATGTTGTGTTGGAGTAATTGAAGATGAAATTACTCCACTTTATAAAGCTTTGCATATGTAGGAAAATTTCTATAGGGCATTTATTGGAGAGTATTGGGTGTGTTCTACCTGGAGTTGTCTTTGATCCTTCATTATTAGAAAGATTTGGGTAAAAACAAGTAGGCCAAAATTTTGTGGCAATGTGCATTGTTATCCAACTCTTTGGTTCATTGAAAGTTTGGGTCAAAGAACTTGCGGCCCAATCCCTCTTGCTTTCGTCATAAATCTCCTTGAAAATTCTTTGTTTGGTTGCACCACAAGTTTTATAGGTCACATGTTTGTCCAAAGGCCCTTGATTAATTACAAGCCATCTTATAACCGTGTTGACGTGGTATTGCAATGATTGGCCTTTATTTTATGGGTTACAATGGAGTTCTAAGACCCAGTATGAGGAAGGAGAGGGTATGAGTTAAGGCAAAACGACTTAGGTGGGATTTGATTATGATAGACCCCTACTATTGAGGGGTAGACCAAGGAAGGGAATGGCAGCAGGGAATGGGAGACGTGTGGGCCGGTACCTGCTGCACCTACTGCAGTACCTGGCATAGCAGAATGGAGAGGAGAGAGCAGGGGATGTGGGCCGGTACCTGCTGCACCTACTGCAGTACTGCTGCCTGCATAGCAGAATGGAGAGGAGACAGAGCAGGGATGGGCAGAATGTTGGGCAGGTGGGAAACTGGATTTGCCTTTAACAACCGCTGAAGTGACAAGTGGGCAGAGGGCAGAATGGGGGAGTGGGAAGGGAATAAGAGGAGAAGAGAGAGGAGGGGGGAGGAATTGAGTAGGGGAATTGGGCATTTGGCTGGGAGGTTGCAGACCCTCGAAGCTCTGCATTTTCTGTTTCTGTTCTTTTATTTTGAGGCTTTCTTTCTATTTTGCTGTTTCTTACGAGAGAGTGTGGGGAGTGAGAAATCTGTATCTACTGGTTTCTGTCTTCAAATTCAATAAAATCTATTCTGATTTCTAGGTTCCTATCAGATTATGTGATCAAGCAGTCTCCAAAGAGACTTGGTGCCAGTTGAGTTATGGTTATTTGGCCACTTTATAACAGTGTTTGTGTGACATGAAAATTACTTGATTTTATATACAAAAAAATATAGCTTTGTATAAAGAGGAACATTGCTAGAGGCCATTTATTGAAGGTTTAAATTGATGCATTATCCTTTAGATTAGGTTTATTTTTTTTTAAACACTGTTTGTAAAATCAGAAGTTTGAAACACTGTTTGGAACACAGAGATAATAGTGTCCTATCCATAGGAAAATTTGGGCTTATTCTTCTAGCGTGTTTACTTATAAGTCATATTTTTGGATTCTCCTTATTGACAAACCCATTTTTAAGTCCACAACTCTCTTTAAGGTCAAGTGTTACTTGATAGGATTAGTATAAATGACTTGCTATATTCATAGACCTCAGTCAATTATTTCTCTTGATATGTGTGTTATGTGCTAGTTTAGTTTAGAAACGTTAGGACATTTATTTTTGTATCATAAGGTGGCTACTTTTGTATGGAATAATTTTTCTGGGGTTCTCGATGTTCACACTGGATGTGTCCTTTCACCTTGGAGCATTTTCTCATATGTTTTGAAGGATTTGGAAGAAATGATTAGGTTATAATTTTATGGTATTGGAGACAAATGCCCATATTTTCAATGGTGTCTTTTTTCCTTTACATTATGCAAAGATACTAGATTGTTTGGTTGTATTTTTTAGCCAGTTTGGCCACTTCTACTCTTTTTCTAATTATATTTTGGATCTAGGTTGTCAAATTGGAGTGTTTAACAGTTTAAGTAAACTTGCGGAGGGAGAGTAAAATAATATGTAAAAAATATATCCTAGTACCCAAACATATTTTAATATCATATCCATAATTAAAATTTAACCTTCCAACTTCATATAAAGCAAAGAAACGTAATAAATTATGATAGTACAAATAAAATTCATACCGAAGCTAGCAAATCCTAATGTGAAAAGGAAAAAGTTAAAACTTAAAAATGAGTCAAGATCTTTAAAATTCAAATCCCATTAATTATAACCTCCATTGATTTCATCATCATCATCATATAGTTTTTCTTCCTTAAATGACAGAAATTCTTCCCAAGGTCATCTTAATTCACATCTTGTAAACTTCCAACTAGTTCAATATAGTCTAATTCGTACCCGAGTTTCTTCCCTCAGAACATTATCAATCCCATGGCAAGCCCTAGGTTTATTCCCAAGAGGTCAAACAACCTCTTCTTCATTAGAATCATCCCCTTTTTTCAATTATCCATTCATCATCAGAATGGATATCATCAAAGTTAAGAATGTGATTTCTCCTTGTTTACTTTTAAACTTAAAGTTGTACATCATAAGAATTACGTTTTCTGGTGCAAGCAATTTCTTCTCTTCATATGAACCTAGAGAAAACAAAAAGGTCCAGAATTTCTTGATTATCTTATCCTAATTCCTAACAAGTTAACAAAGCAAATTAGAAGCTACAAAGATAATTTGTAAAGTGAATTAGCATTTTACATGCACTCCAATTACACTTGCGCGTAGAAGAGCTACAAGTTAAGCTAGGAACATGAATGACAATTTTCTTTAATTCTGGACAGCCTTCATGATAGTTGTCCCACTATTCTGCTGTAGCATTTTATGCCTACTTTCGTTAGCAGCTTCAAGATTAAAAAGCTCTTTAGCATAATGAAATTCAGCAATATGCAAACTAATCTTTCATCTCTCTCAAATTTGCCACCAATATTCTCATATATTTATATATATACCTTGTTTAACCTTGACATCATCATCTCTAAAAGTAGGACCATAATGGTAGTGAGGATTGAGGTAATAATAGCTTCATGTATGGGCCTATAGATTTGGTCTTCTCACCTTTCATCAATAATCTACTATGTAGGTTCATAATTACAAATACAAAATACAAATTATCAAGGCCTATTACTCTATTGTAAATAGGGAAGATAATTACATTACAAGTGAAATTGAAGTATACCTTTTCTTAGTATTATTGAAGTTGGCTTTTGTCTTTCCCTTGGTACAATCCATTCCTTTATATATGAAACCCATGTTGGGTTTATCATCTGAATCAACCATGCTGAGAAATGTAATGGGAGGAACAGCACGGCAACATTGAGATATATGATGATGTTGCTATATTCTCGTGAAGACAAGTTAGAGTTGAATATGCAATGGCAAATCTAGTCACAACTAGCCTAATCAAGTCCTTCCCGAGTAAAATTCTTTAACATGCTAATGACTATTGTTCTCAAGCACATGGAGTTCGATACAATTACTTTTGTGTTTGCATTTGGGGCGAAACTAGAATGGATTCTTTGTGGGGGCCAAAACAAAGTTTTGCATGCGTTGAAACTAAATTTTAATATATTAAATACTGAAACTTAAAAGGAAAATTTTGAGATGACACAATTTTGCTCCTAGTCTACATCAAAACTACTTGGATTACATTTTCCTTTCCTACATAAGCGACATCATCCAACATCTTTCTTTTTTGGTTTTTTTAGAGATGAGAAGTGTCCAATGAGTAGAGAAAATTATTCCTCTGGGAATATTCACCAAAAAAGTTACAAATTAAATGCCTTTTTTATTTGTCTATCCATCAAATATGATTGATTAACCAATTTACTTTGACTACTCCCTAAACTCCTGAAGCATTCTATCAGTATGAACAACTTCCTCTTTCAAATGTTTTTCCCTAATCTCATGATAAGGAGGAGGTTTTTAAGTAATGCCATTTGTCTTTGCAAACTCTACAATAAAAGAATTGAGCAACTTGTTGATCAACTTCTCCCTTATACACATCATCATTTCAATAATTGTTGATTGAGTATTGCTTCTCAATCATTTGGCATGTGATAAAATGATAGAACTGGATTAGAAATGTGAAGAACACGCTGGAATATTTACTAAACTTCCTCTCCTGATGCTAATATCAGTATGATAACAATCTTAGTGAGTGCTGTTTACAGAACTGAAATGAAGAAAAAAAAAAAACAAAGGAAAAGAAATACAAGATAGCCCAATCTTTCGAGAGACTTGGTCTCTCATGCTGGTCCTTAATCTCCCCTTCTCCCTTATACACATCCATTTCAATAATTGTTGAGAGTATTGCTTCTCATCTTTTGCTGTGATAAAATGATAGAACTATTAGAAATGTGAAGAACACGCTGGAAATTTACTAAACTTCCTCTCCTGATGCTAATATCAGTTATGATAACAATCTTAGTGAGTGCTGTTTACAGAACTGAAATGAAGAAAAAAAAAAAAAAAAGGAAAAGAAATACAAGATAGCCCAATCTTCGAGAGACTTGGTCTCTCCCATCCCAAAATCCTTAATGTCTGCCTACCTTCCTATCTTTTCTCCTCTCTTCTTATTCTATTCCCACTACCCATTCTGCCGTTTGTAACCACCTGCCACATAAGCAGGTTGTTGCAAAACAAACCCATAATATGTTGATCACGCACCTTTTCCACATGCCTACACGTGCCCCCCCAATTCTCTGTTGCTATTCTCTTTTCCCCTTACTATATATCCTAGTTATGTGTGGGTACCTATCAATACTCCTCCCCAAACTTTCACCTTGTCCTCAAGGTGAAGGTGTCAACCGGGGTTCCATTGTTTGCAGGATAAAGGCTAAGTGCTGCGTAGTGCATAAGAACTTCCACTTGGGTCCCATTGACCTCTTCCAATTCCCACATCAAAGAATAGCAAAGAGGATAACCCATCTCTTGTCTTAAGATTATTCTTTGCACCGGTCGATTCAATGCAAACAACATGAAACTTGTTTGGGAGTGATGAAAACCCAAGAGCAGCTATACTTAATTGGTTCTTGTCAATATCCACAGCAATTGCACTACAAACTTCTCTAAACCTCCATTTTCAAGGACCCATAGCAATAACTTGCAAGAATAACACTTCAAAAGCTGAACAATAGTTTCAGATGACCATGAAAGAAAGAATATGATAGCCTCACTCACAGTCTCATCATGCCAGCGAAATTGAACATTTGAAAAATTTGCAACCTTTGGTATCAGTATAAGCCCTTCAATTTCTTTAGGCTTATCAAACTTTACATATGTGTAAATGAGCTCACTGTCCATCTTGGGTGCTTCAATCTTCCACTTAACTATAAGAAAATATTTTACCAAGTTATGGTATGCATTTGCCTCTATCAGAACAGCAACAATGCACAAGAACCAATAACCACCTAACCAGCCTTGATAGACATTTGCCTTCCCAAGTGCATCAAAATCTGTTGGTGGTTTATCTCCCACCCAGATCTCCATCTAATGTTCCCAAATGCTGCTACCCATACATGATGGTAATTCCATCTGGTAGCCATCAATTCCACTATCTATATAACATGTTGCTTCACCTAAATCAGCTTCAATAGTCATTGTTACCATATGCCTCCTTTCTCCTGTGATACCTGTTGCACTAATGCCCCGCTTCTGTTGCCTATCTCTTTTAGTAATTAATCTAAGCCCCACTTGTCCAGCATTTATACCATGTTCAGAACCAGCCTCATGAATTTCCCAACAAACCACCTTCTAAAACTTGGTGCCCCAAAGGACTGATAAGACCAAATTCAAGTTGAATTAACAGTGCAATGGAGAGGCTAACCTTTTGACTTTGACTTAGACTGTAATCGTATGGCTTATCAATAAAAAACACAATCAAGATTACAAGTCTAGCTGAAATGGTCATCAACCTAAACACCTCTATAAGGCCTACAATGTGAGCGAAAATACCACTAACGGAGAGTCCCAATAATGCTTCAACAAAAGAACTGAAGGCACATAAACTTTTCATGTCAACAACAAGGTTCTCTCCAATATCATTTCCAATATCTCTAAGTCCAACACACACAACTGCAGTAGCAAGAGAAAATGATGTATACAACCTGCCAAAAGAATAAGAGAATTTCGAACCAACCTCGAGATTGAAGGAAACATGAAATCCTTTGTGATGGATCCAAGTAACCCATTCCCTCGGTGACTACTTTCTCCCTGATTGAAACCCATTCGACAATTCTGTTCTAGGCTCCCACAGATTTGCTGCTATTAAGCATTTCTTCAGCATCTTCAACTTGGGGTTCAAACTCTTCCCTGCATGCCCACACTTTCTCGTCATTTTCAGAGCTTTCCTTGCAAACTCCTTTCGTCTCCTCTATTGGTCCTGCATTCTATCATCTAGCTGTTGCCAACTGCCTCGCTTGAATCACACCAAGTTCCTCAGTATATGGTTTCCACCCCGTTTTTTTAATCCTCTGTAAGTGTCGCATGCGTGAAGAGTGAAACAGAGTGTTGAGGCCAAGTTATTCTCCCCTAGTACCTTGAGCCCATCCGTCTAGCCTATTTATGATCTAAGAATAGGTTTGATGGTTTGTACATTTTCCAACTCTGAATTAGGACCAATTTTCAGCCCTAAAAATGAACTTTTAATCTCTGTTTGCCTCGACCCATCATGCCCCTGTTTTCTATTTGTTTCAGCCCCTTCATCCTTTTTAATACAACCAACCTTTAACTCATCTTTATATTTCTAGAAACCATAGCCCACAACTTGCTCCTCCATATTTTGGGACTAGCCCATTAGGGTTATAAAATAATTCCAAAATTCCATTCTTGTCCCTCTAGCTTCCTTCCTTTTCACGCAAGCTTCAATTAGGGCCTCTTCGACAAAGGCGCATGGCAGATTAGCATTCGATGGCTCTAGCGGCTCTATTGACGGTGGGTGGTTGGCCGGTCCGGTCAAGATGCATTCCTCTGTGGCCATCTCAAGCCACTCTGCTCCCTTTTGTTTTTCGCCACATAGTGGATTTTCAATGGTGCACACTGGGCTAGCGTCCAGTGGCTTCGGTGATGGTGGCCTGGTCGGAACGCTCAAAAACCACAGCTTTGCGACCTTGTCTGGCCATTTTTGCCCCTGTTCGACCTCATCCAAACACAGCCACGTTTGTTGCGCCTTGCACCTCGCCGTCGTGCTACTCATACAGTGTCAATTCTTCTTCGTCCCTCTCTCCCTTTCCCGCCCAATAGGGGGTCGTCCACCACTGTCGTGAGCTCTTCCTTGAGTTCTTTCGTGGCTTCCATTTCTAGCTTCTCCATCCCAAAACCCATAATAAGTTGCTTTTAGGTTCTGATGGGTTTCTTTTCTTCCTTCAGCACTGCATCCTCAGTCACATTCTCTCCTTTCAACCCCTCGAGTAGTCCCATTTCTTCCCCTGCAATCTCCTCCTCAGCCACTTCCTCCCACTGACCTTCCTTTGGTTTGAAAGCCTCTGATTCCTCTTCTTCAAATCCCACATTCTCTGGTTCTCCCTTTATGTCTGTCTTTGAATCTTGATCACAAACATTTGTTTCTTCCTTATCCTGGACCCAGACCGGTTGGTCCAGATCATATTTTGGCTGAAACCTCTTTATCAAGGCCTTAATGAAGGCTACCCAAGTGGCGTTCGGGTTGCGCCACTCCCACCACAAGCACTAGACGAAAGCTCGACCTTCTAGAGCCTCCACGGCCTTTTTGCAACTTGCCTTCCTCTCCTCTATCCCCTCTGCGTAGAAGTGTTGCTCCACGCTTATGAGCCATTCGTAGGCATCATCTCCTTAAATACTAGAATTCCCTTCCTTTGATTGATGCTCATGGCTGGTCTGTGTACCACGGCTCCCAAGATCGGGAGCTCTGATACCAATTGATAGAACTAGATCAAAAATGTGAAGAACACACTGGAATATTTGCTGAACTTCCTCTGTTGATGCTGATATCAGTATGATAACAGTCTCATTGAGTGCTGTTTACAGAACTGAAATGAAGAAGAAAAAACAAAGGAAAAGAAATACAAGATAGCCCAAGCTTTTGAGAGGCTTGGTGTCTCCTACCCCAAAATCTTTACTCAATGTCTACCTACCTTCCTGTTTTCTCTCCTCTCCTCTCTTCTTATTCTATTCCCGCTACCCATTCTGCTCTCTGTCCCCACCTGTCACATAAGTAGGTTGTTACAAAACAAACCCATAATATGTTGATCACACACCTTTCCCGCAAGCCCACACGTGCCCTTGCCCCTCAATTCTTTGCTGCTATTCCCTTTTTCCCTTATTGTATATCCTAGTTATGGGAGGGTACCTATCATAAAACAACGCTTGAAGTTGGATTTAGCTTTTACATCTCTTTTGTAAGTCTTCAAAGGCACCAGCATCTTGTCAATTTTGATTGGTTTTTTGTTTTAAATCCTCAACCTATGCAGTTTCTGCATGTTAATTTAGAAGGTTTAAAGGCTTTGTTTTAAGTTTAAAGCTTTTATTTGTTTTGCAGTGCATAATAGAATTAACATGAATGATTTGTTGAGTGTCTTACAACTTTGTATAGTTCTTTCCCCGGATATTTATGTTATCTATTGCAATAGTTTGGAAAACCACAGCAATTTATTTTTACACTGCTCTTTGGAATGTAACTTGTGGCATAGGATGTCTGGTACTTTTAAGTTGCGTTGGCTGTGTAACCTAAACGTTGATGAGTTTTTCTTTTAATGGCCTTGATATGAGTTTCAAAGAGGATAAAGGATGGTAGATTTCATGCTGATTGGAGTTTATAGATTGAGAGTTATAGAATAATTTTTGTAGTTACAGGTTACATCTTACTTTTTTGCAGGATGATTTGTTCCATCTTTTTTTCACTATGATGTCCATTCATGGCTCCTTTTAGTGGGGATTCCTCTTGTAAATTTTTCTTAGGAATTAGTGAGTTCTATAAATATTGGTTTTACAAATTTTATATAGTCAATCTAGGGAATAGTCTATTCTCAATTTTTTTGGATGATTTACTTGATTTTGATGCATGTTTCTTCTTCTTGACATTGACTCAAGCATTTTAGAGATCTTATCCATTCTATGTTTCATTTGGTGACAGGACAGAAGCAGGTGGTTTAAGGGATTTGTAAGTTCTTTTTTCTCACACTTCTTCTCTGGTAACAAATCTTTATTTAATTTAATTTGCTTGTGGTCTATAATGAACTTCATAACTATCATTGACATTGCCTTTTTCTGTCTGATGGTGCTTTTCACTGAGATCAAGTGTAACAAGGCTGACTGAAGCATGAATGATCTTGTTTCATTTTCAGCCTTGGGAAGAAAGAATGAAAACTGCTTATGAGCAAGGAACACTTGTGCTACTTGAAAACTTGGACCCATCTTTAACTTCACAAGAGGTAGAGGTAATATTCATTCCAAAGTTCTGGATTCTTGTACGTCATGCGGAGAATTTGAATAAAGTACCAATATCTCATAAAAGCACCCATTTACCACAAGTGTGATTAATCTTGTTACTTGAATAAATATTGATTTATTTGCATTTATGAAATTTAACTATGGAATTTGAGGCCTTTGAATTGCTGCAGTTTCATGGGCTTATGGTAGGTTTTTCTTTTTTCAATCTCACTTATTTCCTTGGATATAGTTTACTAGTGTGAGTCTCTTTGATTTTTATTAAAAAAATGGTTTTGTAACTTCAAGTAATCACTGGTAACCATAAATACCTTTTTTTTTTTTTAAGGTTTTAGCATACATTGGAGACACCATATTCAAGCTGCTGCCTGAGTCATATAAATTAAACTCTCATTTTGGTTCTCCAAAGATACAAGTGTCATCACTTTGGTCCTCCAAAGATTTTTGTCATCAATTTAGTCCCCGAATCTAAAAAAATGTCGTCAAAATTGTCCTTTTATGTACAGATAAAAACTATATTGACAAAATTTTAATGATTGATGGACTAAATTGATGATAATTTTGTATAATTGAGGAACTAAATAACATTTTTAAATTATTGAGGGACTAAAGTGGGATTAATATGTTTGAAGGACCACAATAATGACATGTTTTAGATTTAGGGACTAAATTGATGACAAAAATCTTTGGAGGACTAAAGTGATGACACTTGTATATTTAGAGGACCAAAATGAGGGTTTACTCTATAAATTAGTATTGAATGATAGTTGATGTATTCATTCAGTCTATTGTTATTTTTACTTAGTTGCCTTTCTGATCTAATATGCTTGACACAGTGTTCTAAATTACAGGATATTATTTGGCATGGGTTTCAAAAAAGTTGCACTGCAAGGATGATCCAGGAAACTGCTTTTTTTAGCCCTCATTCTGGTTAGAACTAGAGTCTCTGATCATCTTTTTCATAAGCTGGTTAAGAATGTATTCACGTTGCCCTCTCCCTCCAGTGATTTTATTTATTTGGATATTTTTCAAGGGCAATATTTTTTTGACATGCCTCTTGTACAACTGACAATGATATGATGATTGTTCTTTCTAGGTCAAGCTTTTGTTATTTTTAAAAGAAAGGAAGCAGCAGAGTTGGTTGTTAGAAAATTAGATGAGGGTTGTTTCTTAATGTCAAATGGGCGGTATGTACTCACCTCCATATGCATGATAAATGCAGTGTTGAATATCATAAATCCCACTATGATGTTGCATGCAAGACACATTTGCAAAACAGGATAATTATATACAATTTAAATATTTTGTATTGAGTACATCTCTTTTTTCATAATTCTTTCATTGGTCTTTTTGCTTCCATGATTGAATTGCATGATTGAATGGATGAAGTAGTCTATAGTTGAGCTGGATGAAGACAAGTGAAGCTAGGGCCAAGGGGATTGGATAATAAATTACTCCAGAGGTGGTTGCCAAGTTTTACTATGGACCCACACTTGGGGGTTCCTTTGGGTTGTAACCCTAGGGCTACCTCCTTTTGGTGTCATGTCCTAAGGGCGCTTTCTACTTCTTGGGTGGGCTAGATTACTCTAGTTCAAATTTGGTTTAGGTGTGAGCAAATCTAAAAAGAGATCACCTTGTTAGCTGGGACTTATGTTGCAAACCAAAAATGAAGGGCGATTGAGTGTTAAAAATTTGTGTTAATATATTGCTTAAGTGGCTAAATGTCTATGGTTTTCTCCTCTAGAAACTACCTCTTTGTAGCACCATGTTATCCAGAGTAACTATGGTATAAATCGGAATGGGTGGGATACCAATCCTGCGATTATTGCCACTCATGTGAGTCCTTGGAAGTTCATATTCAGATAGGATTCGTTTAGACCTTTGGTTACTCTGTCTGGGTGATGGGACCCTATTAAGTTTTTGGACAAATCCTGGATGGGAAATGTCTCTTTCCTAGAGTTCCTTCCTTGACTCTACAATCTTTTTGCTTTAGATAATTTCCGTATAAACACGTTTTATTCTTTTCATGGTTCTCATTTAAATTAGAATTTTCACTAATGCAAAAGCTTGACTGACAGAGAGGTTGATGAGTCACATTCCCGGTTGTCTTTACTTGAGTCAACTTGCTTCTCTGCTTTTCCTGAGAGAAGAGTTTTGGACTTTGTACTCTTATGGTTTATTCTTTTGTAAATCCCTCTTCTATTTCTCACTCACTCCCCTAACCATCAAAGATTCCTTCTTGAAAAAATTATCTGGAAGTCCAAAGCCCTCTTTAAGGTGAAGTCCTTTGTTTGGGAAATGCTTTTTAACTAGATTAACAATAATTTGCTACAGGCGCAGACCTCACACTTCTCTCTCCCCTGGCATGTGTGTCATGTGTAAGTCTAGCTCAGAAACATAACAATACTCATCTGCATTGCAAGGTTGACACCTTTCTTTGGAGTAACATGTTCAGGATTTTTGATGAGCACTGGGTATACCCCCTCTACCCTTGAGCAGTTCTTGCTTGTTCATTTTGAAGGTTTTGGCAAAATCAACGAGGCTAAAATTCTGTGGTTGTGTGCAATCTTTGCTTTTCTTTCATACCTTTGGTTGGAATTGGACGCACACATCTTGAAGGGAATCCTTGCCCCTAAATTTGCTTTGGGATATGGTTATGTTCTTAGCTTCTTGTGGGGGTTCGGTACTTCAGTCCATGGTTGTTTCAAGGGTGCTGTCATATCTAATTTGCAAAGGAAATGTCCTTCCCCTCAATTTCCTTGTTTCCTTAGTTTTCTTTTATTTTTTTTCAGCTCGAGGATACCTTGTCCTTGTGCTGGTGTAATTCTTTTTAATAGTATTTCCTTTTCTATCAAAATAATTATAATAATAGGGCTCTCATATGGCCTGGTTGGAGAAATGACTGAGGCATGTAATCTTTTTATTCTTTTAAAATATTTTTAATTATAAAACTTGGGTTATGCTGAAGAATGATTTCTGTTTAGGTCATGCATTTAATTCTATATTTTCAGCAATAGGATGGGATATTTTATTGTTTTACTTTTGGTAATAAATCAGATACACCTTGTGTTATGGCCTTTCCTTAGGTTATTTTGTGGTTTGAAATATGTCATTTTGCACCCTTGAGGTTCATTCCTTTTGTACTTCACTTCACCCCCTATAGCTTTATTCCAATTCCATCTATTTTGTAACAAAATCAGCACATGATTTGCAGATGCTTGAACTGGATCGACCTTCCATATGAAATACCTCAAGTCATTTGTGACAAAAACTCTTGAGATCATAATTTGGCAAATCTGCTAAATAAAAGGTTGCGAGATTAGGAATTACTGAAAGGATGGAGGACTTCAGGAGATTTGGGAAATTATGGTATAGTTTTTTCCACAAATGATTTGAGGAATTATAGGGAAGGGTGTTCAAGTGCTACTGTTGTAGCCAGATCTGCTTTCCTTGGCTGAAAGCATTAAACCTTCATCCCCATGAAATCACTAATTATTCCTTGTTTGAATTTGCCCTAAATCCGATCAAACTTGAAATGCTAATTTTGCAGATACTGTTGACTGCACCCTAACGGCCACCAATCTAACACCGAATTGCTCTCCTATGGCCTACAAATCCCCCTTACCATCACATACACCCAATGAACCTTCATCAACCCAATTTTCACCCCTAATTCTCCCAATAAATCCTATGCTTCTGTTGTCCTGCATCATGAAGTTTAGGTGTTATAGACTAATTTACTTTGTTGGTTAGACATTAAATCTCTTAATAGTAAAATTACTTTTTTATTATGTTTGTAATTTCCCTTCTTATTATTAGCTCTTTTACATTGTGTTACTGAGGCTGTTTGATTTTATTACTTGGTAGCCCCCTTGTTGGAAGCATTGGACATCCTTGCTTCCCAGAAAAGAAGCCAATATTTTATGGTCATCATATTGTTGATCAAGTTCGAATGCTAAAAATGCAACGTGAGATGGTACAGTCCCTCTTTCTCGTTCATATTCTTGGCCAAACCTTGGAAAATGTTGGCTTCAATAGGTAGTACATTTTCATTTATTTGCCAATCTGATTTTGGTTGTACAGAAAGTTGCTGTCTCTACTTCACATTGTTCTCAACCTAACAATATTGAATATGATATGGCCATGGAATGGTGCTTACTACAAGAAAGAGCCGAAAAATCATGGAGAAAATTGTATCAGGTATATAATTTCTGGTTTTGCCAGAAATTATTTTTAAATCTGCTTTACTTTAATCTACATTGGTTTGTGATTATAATGTTCTTATTTCTTTAGCGACAAGGTGAGGAGTTGAGAAAACTCAAAACAAAGCTGAAGTCTAAATGACCTCTAGCAGCCCTATACCCTTGGTTTTTGGTATGTTCTTCCACCTCAAACAAAATTTTCCTACCTTGCATCTCTGATTCTGTAATTTTACTGTGCTTCAAGATTTTTACGAGGCTTGATTCTTCGTAGCTTCTCTGTCTGTTTTCATGCAGCGTGGATACAATACAAGGGGTGAGCTCATTTCTGAGATGCGTCCAAAATTTGTTGTTTGCTTTTGACTTTTGGTTTCTAGAGTTCATCGAATCAAAGCTTTCCTGCTTTGGTAAGTATGCATTTACTGGTAATCTCATCATGCTATTTTTAGTCGATTCTTCTTGGTAGTCTCCTCTTCCCAGTTTGTGACTCCTTAGACTAGTTGGGGCGTTGGGCAGCTAGGTCTTCAAGTAAAATGCAGGTTTGTCTCTAGATATAGTCTCAGCATGCTATTTACATTAAAAATCCTTTTTGTTCCTCTCTTGTCCAGTTTGTCACTCAGTCTAGGTGGTCGGCTGGGTCTTTTTAAATATTAAATGCTAGTTTTTCTCGAGGTATTAGACATGTTTTTAATTCCTTGAAAGTAATAGATAGGTTCAAATAAAAGTAAATTACAGTACGAAAATTCCTGCCAGAACAAAAATGTTTTCTTTCCTTACCATAGGTCTGGGATTTTTCTTTCCTACCATACTATACTTGATACATTAGAATATTAACATTATTTACATAGCACATAGATATTTTTGCTATTTTAAGTAATGGAAGGATAGCCCCCAATGTTTGGCTGTCTGGATCTAGGCTTGGAGAGCATCCCATTTATTATGAACCTTTGTTTTCAATTTTTGAATTTTGAGTAGCATTAGTGTTTGGTCAAACACCTGCAGCTGGGAGACTTTGGTGGGTTTTGAAACTTAAAATCTGTTTCAATCTTTGCTTGGCAGAAACTGAGGGCGACATTGTTCATTAAGGCTTACGTCATGTATCTGGCAATTTTTTTGGTTCAGCAGTTGTAAATATTTTTGAAGAGTCCTCGGCGTTCAGCGTAAAGAATGAAAGTCTTCCTGACTCCTGAGCAAGCTGTTGAGCATTTGATTGCTAAGAACGAGTTCACTGTTACTAATACACTATGTCTTCTCCTGATGTTAAATGTGTAAAGTCCAGTTATATCCTAAATTTGCCTTGCTTTTCTCATCTCTCAATCATATCCCGCAGCATGAACATATCGAGCAAACGTGTAAAGTTGGGAATATATAAGAGACGAGACAAAGTGAAGGGCCTGAATTTTTTTTTTTATCTAGTATATTAGAAAGATTTTTAAGTGTACAAGGAGTAAGATATTTTTTTTTATTTTATACCATTCAGTAATAACCATATTAATTTTGTGAGTTACTATTATTTGTTTAAATTAAATTTTTTTAAAAACATCAATTATTCATAAAACTGGTATGTCTGTCATTATATGGTATAAAGTAAGAGAAATGTTATACTTTTAATGAATTGTTAGATATTTATTGAATATTAGTTTTTATAAATTAATAAATAATAAATAACAACTAATTAGTAAATTATTTGACAACTTATCAAGTATCAGTACTTGAGAAAAAATGGGTCTTAAAATAATTTGTTGCGGTGTTTGTGGGTTGGATTAGGTTTGTGATATATTTACTCTCAATTCATTCATAAAAGTAGTGAGTTGGATTGAAAGATATTTTTTTTCTTCTAAAACTTGGCTAAATTCAACTCGATTCACATAAGTGGATAGGTTGAGCTAAACCTTATAAGTCAAAATATATTAAAAGAAAATTTTTACTTGTTAAGATAAATGTTAAAATTAATGTAAAAATAAAAAATTATTATATATGTTTAATAAAAATTAACATATTAAAGTTTTAATAAGTTTAAAATAAATTAAAAATTTAAATATAACATTTAAAAAAAAATTTAAGCATAATAAGTTTTAATTATTAGTAAAAACATATAATGAAAATGAAAATAAACAAACAAAAACCGCTTTATTTTTTTCAGGTGTTTGGTATTGGGAATAGTAAATAGGAGACCTTAAAAGTTGTACCAAATCCAGTAAAAACCCAAACTAACCTGGATCTCTAATAAGCTTATGAAATCTAATTTATTTTAATCTAGTGGTTAAATGGGTTGCATATTTATTAATCCAATAAACAATGTGTCTTTGCATATCAAAACATGTTCCTTTTAATCAATATTGTTAAAGTCGGATTGGATACTAAACCGGTAAAACTTTCGATTTAGATTCAATGATGGATCAAATGATATCATAATTATATATATATATATATATATATATATATATAATTAAATTAATAAGATATCAATAATATTTTCTCATAAGTTATTAAGCATAAAATACATTATTAATAATTAAATATACAATAAGGTTTTGATCTTATAATCACATAATATCAATCACAACATAATAATAATTAATTAAAAAAAATTGGTAATGTTTTGGTTAAAAAAAATAAGAAAGTAAAAAAAGAGTCATAACTGGTCTAATTCAGCAAAAATCAGTCAGTTTAGAGGTTATGGCCAGTTTTTGATCGGTTCAAAATGATTCAATTATAAATCTGGTTATGATATTGAATCATAACCAAAAAAGAGTTCGGTTCACGAATCTGACCAGTCCAACCGATTAATCTGATTCAGTTTTGATATAATTGCTTTTAACCAATTCACTAATTTAGAAGGATATCTGTGCCAACCACCGCGTTACCATGCATTAGCTGCAATTGGACCTACTTTGACCTTTGACTGGTTGCTTCTCACAGGTTTGAACCTCTTCGCTGGTTATAACCCTTGCAAAATTAAAAGGATCCTATCAAACCTATTTTGTAACAAGATCACGCGCAATATGGTAGACATTGCCGTTGGTGTCACGTGAACTATTTGTAGAACAGGTGACACCTGCGATATGATTGTAAAAAGAAATTCAAATTTTTTTTCATGTGAACAATTCCCATTTTTTTAATTCTAAAAAAGTGAATGTCTGATTTTAAACTGTAATATATAAATAATTTAAAAATTCTTCAAAATAGAAATGGATGTAACTAGTAAGTTTTGTGGTTAATATAGTGAAAGCTTGTAATTTATTTATTTATTTTTATGTTAAATACTTTTCTTTTTTTAATTTTTAGCCTCCACCGTAGTTTTTTAAGCAATAGTTTAAAAAATTCTTTTGCTCATAACATAAAAGTGAAGGTGGTAAAAGCACAAAAGTTAGTTAAACTATGCTCCCAATAAAAAAAAATTTCTAAATAAGTTGAGAAAAACAAATTAAAAAAACATGTTAGTTAATGCAGAAACAGAGTTATCATAGTAATGGAAAGGAAACAGAGTAAGAACTTGAATTTTAACTCCAATTGAATGAAAAAAATTGAAAAGGAATGTCAGTTAATCCATAAACACAGTTATCACAACAAAGGGAGAAAACGAGGGAAAAAAATAGAATATAAATAACGACACTGAAAGATTAAGTAATAACTTTTTTTCATTTATTTAAATATTTAAATTATCTAAAATTAAGAGAATTTTAAAATATTCATGAAGATAAAAAAATTGAAATAACATATAATATTCCTTTTTTCTTCATACATTATAAAAAACTCTCAAACAAAATAGTTATTTACTTAAAATCTTCTCGTCCTTAGAAAAAGTGATGCTGTAGCCAATGTAGAACATCATGCTCTTTGGACCTACTCTATGTCCGGAATTTGTTTTAATTTTTCTGTGCTTGTTTGTTTTCGGGCTTTGTTCTCTTCTGTACTAACAAATATGAATATAAGACTCAGTTTTGTGTTGACCCAAAAAAAAAAAAACCTGTTTTGTTCTTCAATCTTTTTAGTTTTTTTTGAATTTTAAATCAACTAAAGATATTCTTTTTAACAAAGCCAAGATGTTTATTTTATTAAGTTGAAAACTAAGTAATGTGTTGAGTAGTTCTCTGGTTTTGGTGTTTTCTGTTGCATTCATTTGATATCTTTTTAGTTTTTTTCGAATTCAAAATTAAGTAAAGATGTTTCTTTTTTCTTTATTTTTAACAAAGTCAAGATGTTTAATTTATTAAGTTGAAAACTAAGTAATGTGTTGAGTAGTTCTCCGGTTTTGGTGTTTTCTCTTGCATTCATTTGGAAAATGTGAAATCCTCGGATAAAATTTGTCGCAATAGCCTCCTGCTTCCCCAAGCAATTTAACACGGTAAGCACTACATCTTCTATGGCTTTCTCTCAAATTCTCAATGCTAACCATCGATTTAGTTGTGAAGCAGGAAAATAAGAGAGAAGAGAAGACAAATTTTGAATGAGAACATTTAAATGTACATTATCTAAAGTTTTTTAATTATTTTATCTATATTTAAATTTAAAAATTTTGAAATTTTCTCTCTCTGTTTTTTTCTTTCGAGCTAAACACTCTGTAAAAGTGCTCCACTGAATCGGGATCTAACAGCTACAGTCCACCGGGTTCTACGCACCGCGCTGTTCTTTCACCAAAGAAAGATTAAAGTAATAATATTTTCACTTTTTAAATATATATTGAAATTAATTTATTTTATATTTAAAATAGTTTATAAATAAAAATTTTTAAATAATTTTTTAAAAAATAATTTTTTTTGAAAAAAACTTATCTAAAAATACTGTAAATACTTTCTTTTTTTTAAAAGTTCCCAAAAATTTAATCTATTAATTTTAAATTAATTAATCAATCAGATTTTAGTCATTAAATCTTTTTTTGACTGTCACATAAAAAATAAATTTGACTATCATATTAAAAATAAAGTTTAACGACCATATTACAAATAAATTTGACTATCAAATTAAAAATAAAAATTGACTATCATATTAAAAATTATAATTATTTTAACCATTTTGGAACACTTCTTAAATTGCTTTGGATTTTAAAATTTTAAATATGGACCATGAAATTTTCTAAACTATAAATATTTTTACAAATCCTTAGAAATAATTCTCTTTATTATTCTTTTTTTGCCAAAAGCACTGTTAAGAATTTAAAAAACTTGTCTAGGGGACTGGACTCGTACGAGAAAGTGATCTGCCTCAAAAAAAATATAACCGTTATTTTAAAACAGGCTCGACAAGGACACCTCGCCTCGTAGCCCAATGCAGCGAGTACCAAGAATTTTCATACTCTCAGCGACTGAGGGAATTTGTGCTGCTCTCCGACTCTGCGCTCTCTCACCCTCTCTGTGCTCTCTGTGCTGTACCCCCTTGGCCGCATTCTCACTTTCCTTCGTGCTCTTCACAGTGGCCACCCTTCTCTTCTCCATCAACAAGTTCTTCTTTTTCTCTCTCTTCCCAAACCCATCACCCTCACAATCTTCCAAGCCGACGCTGTTTTTGTTTTGGAAGCTCATCTTCTTCGCATGACCCATTCTGCATTTTGCTGTAAATTAAGCAGCTTTCTCTCTCAGACAAAACCCCGAGTTCTTCTTTTTCAGAACCTGGAAATGGGTTGCGCACAATCGAGAATAGACAATGAGGAATCGGTGGCTCGCTGCAAGGACCGCAAGAGCTTGATGAGAGATGCGGTGGTTGCTCGGAACGCCTTCGCCGCCGGCCATTCCGGCTACTCCATGGCTTTGAAGAACACCGGCGCTGCCTTGAGCGACTACGGCCACGGCGAAAGCCAGGTCGACCTCGAACTCCACCAACAGCCTTTGGTCACCCCTTCAAACCCACCGCCACCGCCTCCGCCGCCCATGGAGGACAACCTCCCGCCGCCCCCGCCGCCGCTGCCGAATTTCTCTCCGAGTCCGCTCAAGCGCGCTGCGACCATGCCGGCCATCACCATGCAGCACCCAAAGCCCGCCCGCGAAATCGATTCCGTCGCCATTGCTGAGGAGGATGAGGAGGAAGATGTGAAGGTGGATGAAGGCAATGGTGGGAAGGCGCTGAAGAAGGGAGCCAGGGCCGTAAGGTCGCAAGCTGCGGCATCTTCCCCACCGCGGACCCCGGAGATGAAGCCGGTGCCGCCGATGCCTGAATCAAAAGGCATGGCTTGGGATTATTTTTTCATGGTGGATAATATGCCAGGACCATCTTTGAGTGGGGAAGATGAGATTGAGGGTGAGAACGACGAGAGTGAAGCAATGGGTATTGGTGAAGCTGAGAATGTAGACGATGGTGGAGGTAATATGGGTAATGGGGTGAGTGAAGTTGAGCCCAAGACGCCGGAGAAGGTGCAGGAAAATGTGCACGACCAGGAGGAGATAACGGAGGCTGTGAGGGAGGCAAAGCATATTGAGCATTCTAAGACAGCGCCGCCAGAATTTAGGAGAGCGATGAAGGTGGCTCCAAGTGTTACTCTGATGCAGATTCTCAGTTTACTTGACGATCGTTTTTTGAAGGCCTCAGAGAGTGCCCAGGAAGTTACCAAGATGCTTGAAGCTACTAGGTTGCATTATCATTCGAATTTCGCAGACAATCGGGGTAATTTCTTTTTCTCAATTCTCCTCGGAGGGAATGCAATTCAATGTGTGTACTCGTGCTTGAGCAGTTGAGGTTGGCATTTATCTAAGTTATATAATGTTGTATGTATTATGTACCTAAGGTTTGTGTTTCACTTTCTCATATATTTTGTAGAATCCGTTTCCCTCTAGCTTTGAGAAACATATACATGCAATTGAAGCATCAGGTGATTTTGAAAAATGCATTTCGTCAATTCCCCTCTAGATCGTTAATCTCTCACTGAACTTCTGTAAAAGCCCTACCTAAATTGGTGAGCTTTTACATTACATGCACTGTTTGTGTGTCCCACATTTGCTTTCCGAAAAGATCATTTACATATCCTTGTTTAAACATAACAATTACCAATTGGCAATTAGTTTCCTCCATTAAATTACAATTCTTCAATGAGACAATGACTGTATATAGATTTTGTATAAGTTATTTATCTTTTACCTTTTCCATTTTCTTTTATTGTGCTAATTTAACCTTAATTTTTACCACCAGTTTCCCATTCTATACTCAATGTTCAAAGGAAGAAACAACTAGTTTTAGATGAGACTTTCACTTTGTTTCATTCAAGCTGACATAGTAGCAGCAGTTAAACTTTTTCAGTTGCTTGTTGGACATAATGCTTGAGCTAATTTTTAGTGTCATGAGCAGGTCACATTGATCATTCTGCTAGAGTTATGCGCGTGATAACATGGAATAGGTCATTCAGAGGTGTATCTAATGGTGATGGTGCAAAAGATGATTTTGATTCAGAAGAATATGAAACTCATGCCACTGTTTTGGATAAGTTGTTAGCCTGGGAAAAGAAACTCTATGAAGAGGTGAAGGTAGGTATCATCTTCCATTGTGAAATATTTACATTCATTTGTCATCATAACTCTGTCAGTTTTTAAATGGTAAAATAAACAGCTGAAGATGCGACATGTTTTTTTTTTTTTAAATGTCGAAGTAGAGGTTTGTTTTCTCCTTGAAGAATGTCTCTATGCTTTAATGTATGTTTCTTGTTGATCTATACTTCTTTGAATCACACTAATTGTTTAGAGCTGATGATTTATGCTATTAACATGTAACTTACCATAAATGCCTACACCATATTGAGCTTCACGTCTTGTCAACAGCAAGGTGAGCTTATGAAATTTGAATATCAGAGAAAAGTTGCAATTCTACACAAGCAGAAGAAACGCAATGCCAGTGCTGAATCCTTGGAAAAAACCAAAGCAGCAGTAAGTCATTTACATACAAGATATATTGTTGACATGCAGTCAATGGATTCAACAGTTTCAGAAGTGAATCATATCCGTGATGCACAGTTGTATCCAAAACTTGTTGCTCTTGTTAATGAGTAAGTATTGCCAATTAGAAATTCAAGAAATACGACAGTATTGGTATTGCCTCATTTGATTATATGTGGTATTTGATATCTTAGGTGGTGCATAAAGAGCTATGCATGAATGAAGAGTCCTAGAAGAACCCATTATAGTTTTAGGTTGAGAGTTGCTTCAAAAGTGGACCATTATGAACTTCCTTTCATGGTTGAACAAATGCTGAACTTTTAGCTTGTTGGCCTAAACTAGTTTTAAATGTGAAACCATAGAGCAAAATTTAATCCAGCATCCTAGTAATTAATGTTTCAAGAAATATGTACTAGAAAACAGGATCTCCTGACCTAAAAAAGCATTTTATGCTGCATTTTACTGCTTAGAATTGATTATTTCAATTGATGCACGTCATTTAAATTCTGAACCTGGACGTTGTAGTGAAGATCAATTAATTTATTATAAAAATTATTTTACTTTACATGTTTACTGTACTGGTTTTCAATATGCTCTGATCCTGACTTCTACTAAAACCTAGATTTTGGATGTGTGCTGTGATTGTTATATCTTGCTACCATATCCACTGTGTTCTAGTTTTTATTCTAGAAAAGGGGGAGTGTACTGGAGCAAATAATAGTGTAAATGAGTAATTTGAGCCCTGAATGGATCTTAATCATGAACCTACTTGATTTCTCTTCAGGATGGCCAATATGTGGGAAAGTATGTACATACATCATGACAGCCAGCTGAAAATAGTTACAGACCTCAGATCTCTTGATATTTCTCAAGCTCCTAAGGAAACAACCAAGCATCATTATGACCGTACCGTGCAACTTTGGAATGTTGTCCAAGAATGGCATTCACAATTTGAGAAGCTTGTGACTTACCAGAAACAATACATCCAAGCTCTTAATAGCTGGCTAAAGTTGAATCTCATTCCTATTGAAAGCAGCCTAAAAGAGAAAATCTCATCACCACCCAAAGTGCAGAATCCACCAATCCAAGCCCTCCTCCATGCATGGCATGATTATGTTGACAAGCTTCCAGATGAGCTTGCAAAATCTGCTATTTCCTCCTTTGCTGCTGTGATAAAGACGATCATACTTCAGCAGGAGGAAGAGATGAAGTTAAAGGAGAAATGTGAGGAAACCAGAAAGGAATACCTGAGGAAAAAGCAAGCATTTGAGGAATGGTACCAGAAGTATTTACTACGGAGGGGACCTAATGAAGCAGATCATGAAAGAGGTGAGGAAGTAAATCCGAACAATCTCGTCTCAGAGAAGCAGTTTGCTGTTGAGAGCTTGAAGAAGAGATTAGAAGAGGAAATTGAATCTCACCAAAAACATTGTGTTCAGGTGCGAGAGAAGTCATTACAGAGTCTCAAAACTCGCTTGCCTGAGCTGTTCCGTACATTGTCAGACTATGCTCATGCCAGTGCTGATGCTTATGAGAAACTGAAGTCAATCACACAGTTGCGAGGTGGTGCAGCATGACAATGTAAAAGCTTCTGTTTCTCTTGAGAAGTTTATGTATTTCAAATCTATGATCTGCTGTCGTCCTCACACAAGAAGGCATATTCTAGCTAGGAATGCAAATTTATCAATCTTCTGTGAAAATTTTGCCATAGCTTTTTAACCATCCTTGTATGCAAGGATATTGCTGAAGTGTGTATGATATGCCTTTGAGAAGAATCACATGTAATTTATCAAGGGTGCTGAGCGATGGAGTGATTGAAAACTCTTGAAAAATCTGGTCCTTAACGGTAGTTACTTAATTACCCCTTAAAATAGTGATTTATTGGCACCGCAAGTTTATTCAAGTCATTTAGTGCAAGATACATAGGATTGTCGACTTTCATCTAATTTGTAGAAGAAAGCGTTTTCACTAGGGGAAGAAAACCTACCTTTTAATCGTGTGCACTCATTTTGCTGCTGACTTTTATCTAAATCACAAAGTGCACGGTCAGATATGTCTGTCCATTACCATTGACTTGTGAAATATAATGATGGAATCACCACTACAGTCTACAGCTGACGTTTTTGATTTTGCAGCATGTACAATGGTAAGATAACTTAAAATTCATAGTAATGTTCAGCATAATCCATCTGAATTTAAAATAAAAGTAATATTCTTAAGCTTACATTTCAAAGGACCTGAGTGAACAGAGGGACAGGTAAGCAGCTAGCAAAGGATGACTCTTTCGGCTGCTTTACTTTGACCATTAAATACCCGTTTTCTTTTAGATGCACAAGCTGTTGTTACTTGTTACGTGGGAAACCTGCTTGCTGCCATGGTTGGCTGTCCAGGCTTAATTTCCCCCAACACACTATTATATTAGGGATAAGAATGAAGAATACCACATTATAAAAAAAATGGGACTTGAGCTTCTAAAACTGGGTTGTTGGGCATTGGAAAGCTGCTTCATTAAAAAAAGGCTAAAGGGGTATTGAACACCCCCTCTCCCCCCCCCCCCCCCCCTGGTCCTCAATAATATATATCCACACATACAGAAACTGCATCATATTGTCATGTGGCATGCTTGATGCCCATGTAAAAAGTGTCACCTTGCTTTGAAGCTTTTAGTTGTGAAAGAGAACTTGGTACTCTTTCCAAATGGATATCAGGAAGTACTGGTTCAGTTCAAGCAGGCAAACAACTCAGACCATCCGGTTAGGTCGGAGCTACACAAAACCCCACTATCTGAGTTATTCGCCTAGCAGCTACGATGGCACAGAACCGGTGTGGCGGAAGCTTTGGAGAAAGCTCAAAAGAGAGAAGAAGAAAGTCTTCAGTTCTGCAGCTACAGTGGAGGGCATCTATGATCCAGAAACATACTCAATGAACTTCGATCAAGGAACAGGATGGATGGAGCCCGACAACCTCCATCGTTCTTTCTCTGCTCGGTTTGCTGATCCTTCTAGGATCTTGCCGCCAAGACATTCATAGGACTGATGGTCAGAGATGTAAAACCATATCTTCTTCTTCTCTCTTGTTTTCAGAGTCCATATTTTGGGTAATTTTGTTCCATGACCAAATGCTCTCCCCCACCTCTTTCTCTTGAGGTGTTGATCACATATTTCTTTTTTATTTTTGATGCTGTTGTGGTTTAAAATTTGACCCAACTCAGGATGCATGCAACTTATGATATATATCTTAACTACAAGAGAAACAAATATACATATAGGGAGCATAAAACACCCATTTATTGCTTGAATGAATTATCTTTGCTTGTTTCAAATTCCAAACAGTGGATCGAATTGCACTGAGACCCATAATTCCTTTCATTTGAAACCAAGAAGAATAGAATTCGAATTATTGATCCTCTGCTCTTCTGGTACCTACAATTTATGGCATGTTGTTTTGAGTGTTGATCTCAACTTGGTTTCTATGTCTGTTCTTTCCAGCAATTCAATGTTTTGTTGTTCTGAAGGTTTGACCACATGATCATCATAATGAAAGGAAAACAACAGGATACAAATAAATAAATAAATGCATACATAAAGCTTGAATGTGTCAAACTTCTGTACCTTCCTTTCGCCTCAAGTAAACGAAGATGCTGACAGAACTCCTCACCCTTATTCTTTAATAAATTCTGTGGAAGACGCGCTTAAAAACAAAAGAGAATCTTATTTACCCAAAACAAAAACAAAAACAAAAGAGAATCTTGCACTTCCTAATTGTTTTTATTATACATAATTTCTGTTTTTTTCTTTACAAAAAATTGAGTGGGAAGCAATTCCACTTGACATTTCTTTACAATAGGGAAAATCGAACAAAAACTTTATAAATGAAGTGTGTCAATTCTCACTAACCAACCGCTTGGCATCATTTCTAGTCTTCTTTTGTTTTTTTTTTTGCCCGGGTTATGAAATTAGCTCCTATTATTGGACCAAAATGTGCTTTAGAAAGAAAAATAAATAATTATTAATTATAATTTTATAAATTGTTAATATATGTTTCTACTTTACAAAAATATAATTTTTTTATTTTAATAAAATTTATTCATCCCATATTTTATTTTCTAAAGTGTACGTAATATCATTTCATTACTAGTAGAGGTGTTGTTTTTATTTCTCTCTAAAATTAAGTGGCCTTATATTATAAACATCAAGTGAAGCACATTTGAATTTAGATGAGAAATCATTCTAACAATATCTCTTGAATTCAAACAATGGCCCTGTTGCTGAAAAATAGCAGGGTGCTGTCCTGTATTTTTTTTATTTAAAAATACATGCCAGTCTACACGATTTTTTAAGTGAAGCTCATCACCTAGAGAAAGATAAACTCTTTTTTTTTTTTGTTAAAGATAAACTCAGAATTTAAAAACAACATCCATGCTGTTTTCTCAACAACAGTAGTAAATTTAAATCCCTCAAACCATTCATACTTATTTAGGGTAGCAATTATTTCTTTCTTGCAGCTGACCCCATAAACATAGAAACAAATCAGATTCTGCTACGTTCACAAGAGTGACTAATGTATGCGCAAATCAGGTAGAAGTGGAAGGACACAATAATAAAGAAAAACATTTGCTTCCCATCACTTTCATACATTAGTTTTGTACAACATAATTCTTAAATATAATTGATTTTTGTGAAACACACATATTAACAAACTTGGTGTACATAAATTAGGACTAACTTGTGTTGAAAGAAATTGAAGTAGTGTAGAAATAATGTAAACAAAGGTTATTGCAAACATTAAAAACTACTTAAAAAAACAGAGGGCACAACACGCCCGTTGTTTCTAGAGAACCGCAAGGATTCAAAAGTAATCAAAATGACATTTGATTATAATTATGGAAAGGGTGATCACGTCGATGACATATTTTTCGTTGAATTCTTAGACACCGAAGACTTTCCCTTCAATGATAGCAGCAATTAGAGAAAAACCACTTTCTGCGCTTACGTCAAAAACAGTAATTAATAGTGATTGTATCTGCATTATATGAAGATGAATCGAATCAGCCAAAAGGGGCTATTCCCTTTACTTCTTTTCGTTCTATATCATTTTTTAAATGAAATTGGAACTATTTATATTATTTCCGATCAAGATCTGTTCATAACTTCATATGGTTGGATGTTCAGACAACAAAACGGTTAAAAGTTGTCGTGAGTGAGAAAGAATCATAATTTCCAGATTATGCTTTACACTTTCAGTAGATTGGACCTTCTGTCTCCGTACCATGTTGCCACATACTGCCAAACATTAGCCGAAAGGGTTTTGAAACCCTGTGTTGTGCTTTACGTGAACTAGATCATTATATAGGTCTTACTTTTCAAATTATTCATTATCATTATTCGTTAGTGAGCTAAAAGCACTTCTGCATAGCTCCTTTTTGTGGTTTTTAAGCGCCAAAAGTAGAAAGTACTTTTCAGAGATGAAACAAATTTTAAACGCTGCAACTTAAATTGCGCAGCATTACCAAAAAGGTTAACAGTGAGAGAGCAATGGAGTTTTAACTCCTTGGCAACCCAAGTAGCTAAATCCATCATCATATATAAGATATAAAGTCTTGAACAGGACGCTTCCTATGAACATAGGCTTTCACTCGTCTCCGTGCAGACTTTAATCATTCTCAAACCTTCTGCAATAGCACTAAAACCTAGTTCCTCCATTTTAGTTTTCAATGCAAAATTTCAATGATTTTTTCAGCCAAAATGTGATTATGCAAATTCATCCAACAAAAGCCTCAATAAACAGAAGAGTTTCCTCAAAATTTGAGTGTAGCAGAACCACTGTACATTTCAAGGTCTAATTTCTGGAATCACTAAAAATTCCAATCTACAGAATGTTTCTTCTCTTACTGATTTTAGTTAGTAATCCACACATGCACACCTATTACTCAACCATTGTGAACTTCCATGCTTATGTTAGGTCAGGGCTGTTATCTCTGTCTGAAAGCATTCCAATAAAATATTTAGTGCGACTTATTAGTTAAGTATTGACTAAAATTAATACTTCACAGTCCATTATCAGAGGGGTTATTGTCTTAATTGTAGTAGATGCTTTGTTTGATGAAGATGAAGATCGTTAATCTGCTGGAGGTTGGGTAGTACTTAATGAAAATTATGACCTGTTAGCAATGAAGTAAAGTGTTTTAAACTGCCTCAAATCCATTTAGTGGAGGCAATTACATAAGGGAAGCTCTTCATGGAGATGCTCTTGCTATGTTACTCCTTGCACGAGCAAAAAAGGTACTGAAAGGCCAGGGGATTACTTTCCAACGTATCCTGGCTTTTATGATTTTATCAGAACATTTTCATACTGGCTACTTCGTGTATATATCAAAGGAAAGCTGCTGAAGTAACCCATATCTTGTTCTCACCAAAATATAAAAAATGACGTAGCCCGTATGGTTTCTAGGGTCATTTTGGAAGGGCAGATATCATTGTCAATGTCTAATATTAGGCCCTTTACTAGCCCGGTGCATTATATAAGGAAGGCATTTCTCGAAGACCAAATCCAGAACAAATGAAGGCATTTCTCTCATTTTCCCACCAAAAAAAAAAAAAAACAAAGGGTACTTTTCCTTGTAGTACTTTAGAAAGACTTGCAATGAACCAACAAGTTGAAGCAATTTTTGCGGTCATGCTTCTCCCCGTGCTAACGAGTTCTCTAGTTATGTTTGTGTTTGTGAGTAGGTGGGTGTCAAGGATGCATTAAAATATATACAAGAACAGGAGCATATATATTTCAAGAATTATCTGAGTTGACGAAGTTTAAAAATTGAAGAATGATACCTCACTCACTCTTCTCACTGTCATATAACGAGAAAAATGCTGAAATTTTTTTGTACGGTGCTCCTTTCCAACGGCATCCTTACATGGCACCTGTTGGTTTTGATTCTCTAACTCATCTCCTGCCACCAGAAATTATGCAGTGTGTCTGAAAAATAAGAGTATTGTGCATGTCATCATCGGTAATAATTTGCTAGGAAGTGTTACTTTGGAGATAATAAACCTGAAAAAGTTCATTTTGATCTTTGAGTCATCATCTATCAGCACTGTCCAATGCTTGTTGCATGTGATGTAACCACCTCTCTGCAACTTGATGAGTGACAGGAAATGGCCGATATCGAGCAATTAGCAGGATGCCCTGCCATATATCAAGAAAGGAACTAAGGTTTAAACTCTAAAGCTGCCTGGTGATTAGCAGAAGCCAGTTCTCTCCTTCCCGTGACCAATAACTCTTTGCTCAGATCTCCTGATCCTTTTTGTCTTGTAAGTATAAGATTCAATTTTAATTTCCATCAAGCTACTTTTAACTGGAAAACACAAGATTTAACCATGCCATCAATAGGAGGGACAGAGGACACTGGAACACTGGATGGAACTGCAAATAAACAAAGTTATAGAAACTAGTTCACAATGATATAGACATTGGATTTTAATCAGTAAATTAGTTGACAAGTTGCTAAATCCCACCTAGAATAGCTTCATTCCTAATAGGATAGCCCAGAGAATACAAAGTTTAGGAAGTTGCCCGAGTATCTTTTCCTAGGGGAAAGGGGAAATCGTAAAAGAAAAGTTACTGGGAACTAAAGATTTTTCTCAGGAGAACCTGTATGGGATGTATCATGTAAGTAGAATTCAACTAGAATAGTCCTCTATTATTTTGAGTTTCCTAGAAAGTGGATCAATCCTATGATCGCTTCACGCTCGAGTCAGTACTTTGGATTCATATTTTACCTTCCTACCTGCTCAACCAAATACACCACAAGTTCTACCTATTTGACAAGGCAAATATCTTCCTTCCTACGCTGTTTTCTTAGAAAACATAATTTGAGGATAACATCGGGTCAGAAATCAGCATCTCATCGATAAAGACAGGGAGGGACAGATCTCTTAACTAACACAACAAATTCAGGAATATCTTTCCACTAGAAAGGTTGACCGCAAGGGGAGCTCCATCAAGAACCATAACATCACTAGGAATTACTATAATCTTTCATTTGTTCTCCCTGATCATATTGTGGAGAGGAGCCCATTCAAATAACACTTTCTCAAACAAGTCACACTGCAATGCATATGCTTCAAAGCTATGGGAGAAGATATGGTGCAACAAGTAGCAGGTTAGCAGCAGAATCATACAGGTTTTCAGACAAAGACTAGCTCATACAAGCAGGCCACCTTTTAAGAAACTAATCTTGGGGGCAAAATGGATTCACAATTTTCTAAGAATCACTATAGTAGCAAGTAGCTGCAGTATCAGTGGTTTTCATAGAATCAAATAAAATGAAATCAAATACCCTTCAGCATCTCGATAGTTCAGTGTCATGTACCATCCACTCATCACTAGTTAACCCGTCAAGCCGTCACAATATATTTTTAAAATAAAAAGTAATGCAACCCTTTCCATTTGATAAAAGATAAAAAGAATACTTCATTCTTAAAGCATAGAGGGCAATCAATTCAACCAAAAAAACTATTGTAAGGAAGCTCACCTCTTCTCCGAGAATACAGAGGAGGGCCTCCCGTTGTTGGCACAAAGAACTCGTACTGGTTTTGAATTGGGTTTTCTTTATCAGAATTCGCAAATGTTGAACGAAACCCATTCTTCCTCGTCATCATACGCCCTGGCTCCAAGTCAAAAGCACAACCCCAGAAACCAGAATACTCAAATCAGATACAGGGCATAAAATAAAAGGCAGCAAACATAAAAATAGAGTGCCCATTTGGTTATATAAACAGAAAATAAAAAAAAATCTAGAAATCGGTAAGTGGTATCTGTTGTAGAAATTGGTGCAGAGGTTTAAGGAAGGTTTGAGTTGAAGGCTCAGCTTCTGAAAGCGATTGGTGCTGTCTATGGCGAAAGCATCGTGTATCTGAAATCCGCTCCATTCAGAAGCCTTCTGTTGGGTCTGCATCTCTCTTTCTTTCTTTGTCTGTCTATGGCGCTGTCAGTACTCACTCCGATAGACATGCAGAGCTTGTGGAGTTGCCGTAGATTGCACGCTTTTGGGAGAAACGAAAGTGTGCAACCTGACTCTTGATATTTTTTATTTTTTTTAGTAATTTACTGTAACTTTTATTTTTTTATTTATTTTTAATAAAAAAATTTCTATTTTCAAAATTTATCGATACCTCTATCTCGTTTTTTTTTTTTGGGGGGGGGGGGGGGGGCAAAATTTGTCATAGATTTTTGTAAGCGTATTTTTCTAACGACAGTTACAGCTACACAAAATTTATATATAACTATAGATGTTTGACTAGGGTTACACGAAAAGGGTGGAAAACGTTACAAATTTTGCAATATGGCGGGAAAGGGGAGTTACGTATACATGGTCACATGGGGAAGAGGGAGGGTTGAATAAAAAGGCTCTTAGTTGGCTTTTTTAAAAAAAATTCTTTCAGCTAGACATTATTAGGATAAAAATATATTTAAAATAATTTACTTTGCATTCAAAAAAATGTAATCAATAACTCTTTTTTAAATATACATACTATAAACTTTTTTAAAAACAAAATAAGTTAACCAAAGTAAGTATTATATATTTGTTATTAAATAAAAAATCCATAATCATATATATCAAATTTAAAATAACTTGTAATTTCATATGCAAGATAACTAGTTAATTAGTATGATTTTCATACTACTAATGTAAATATCTTTTGTATGTGTTGTTTAATATAAATTTTTTTAAAAAAAGTTATAATATATATTTTATCAATAAAAATTTACTCATATTTTTATTTTCATACCACATATATCCTAAGCTAATTCAGAGTTATAGTGATGCACGAATCTTGAGACAATATATATGTATACAAGTATATCTATTACTATATTTGGATTTCCTTCCGAAAATCATGGGAGAAGTATTTTTTTTTATTTCTACTCAAACTATATTATGATATTTAAAATTATGTTCAAATACAATTTAATCATAATTTTTCTTAATATATTAGTTATAAATAAAAATCAATTAGACACTTCAAATTGAAATTTAAAATGTGTAAATTGAGATTCAAACATGCTATATATATATATATATCAATGTTATTTTAATGATACAGTGCCTTGTCACGTGATTTGTAATGTATTTACCGGTGCGGCTTGTGTAGTATTTACGGCAGGGAGAGAATGCATTGAAAATAGTCACTCCCAACTCGTTAGAGTAAGTAGAAACTATAAAAACTTATAAATTTAATTCCTAAATTTTAATTTTTAATCCAAAAAAAGTATTGAAAGTAATGAATTTCAAAATGTGCATATATTACTCACTGTTTTAAAATAGGCTAGAAATTTTGTATATATGCGTGTCTCGCTGTATGATCCAGTTTGTACAGCAGAAGAGGAAGAAAAACGTAGTAAACGTAATTGGCAAAGCGATTGGTGAAAGGCTGTGCCTTTGCATAAGGGCTTCAAGAATTAACCAAGAACACCACAAATTAAAATTGGGAGAGTCAAATACGTAACAATGCATGGATCATAAACAATATGGGACCAGTATCTTTGAATTCCCTTCGCACATATAGACATGGGCGATCCAGCATTAACAGCAATCAACAAACCCTGCTCACAGCAATAGGGAGCTTAGTCTCTCATAGCTTTATTGGGGCTTTCAAGATAATGTCTTTTGACTGTTGCAAGAGGGACACTCTTTTTTGCTCATTTAATTTCATTTTCAATTTTTTACATTTTCTTTTTTATATAGAAGTATGAATATGCGTTCAATTAAAAAGAATCTGTTATGTGGTAGAATTTACATATAATTGGTGGTATTAATATTACTAATTATTTTAATTAATTTCTTTTTTATGTTAAAAATAAATAATTCAAATGATTAGTAGTAAATCAAATGATTTTATAATTATGAAAATTAATTTAATTAAATTGCATGTACCTAATCTATCTATACTATTATAAAAAAAAATTCTCCTATTTGATCTCAGAAATTTTAATTTTTTAAAAAATTATTAATAATTTGTTAAAAAAAATAAAAAAAAACAAAATTATAAATACAAATATTACATTCTATACTTACAATTAATTTTAAATTTAAAGAATTATCTTTTTATATATACTGTTATGATTTTAAATATATTTTTATTTTTTTTACAAAAATATGTTTATTTAAGTAATTGATTTATAATTATAATAAGATTATAATTAGGTAATTTGATAATTATAATTATAAAAAAATATTTAAAAAACTTCAAGATAATTTTATATTAAGATAAATCTTAAGGAGTATAAATTATATTTTAAACGTTTAACAAACCATATTAAGGCTCCCGAAGGCTAAGCAACTGCAACAGAAATATTGGCAACACACAAGATTATATTGGTCTTGCAACATAAAAGCAAAATACATGGCCAGACAAGTTTAAAAAGGCATGCCCCTAGATACTGTTGGCAAGCCATGGTTTAGTCGGCTGGTTTGAACAAGAGGAGTATTTTTGCATCATCTGATTTAACTCAATGTTTTAATTGATCTGTTTATCCACTGAAATGGTGTCATAATCTCAAATTTGGAAATGTAAAATGTCTGAAAGAAAAATAGAAGATCGAGCCATATGCATGCAGACATGATGATAAACCGCCATAAAAACAAGTTTATTAGTGGTCGAGAGGGACATTACAAGCTATCGAAGCTTTGTCTTTCATCCATAATAAATAGTAACAAGACCTATAAAGCATAAAGTCTGATAATAGATGAGCAAGTAGCAACCTTTGTAGCATAAAAATTATAGGCATTGACACTCTTTTTTTAAACAAACAGTATAATTTGAATGACTCCTAAATACCACTTATCAACTACCATACTGCCCTTACTGGCCGCCCCCAGCTCCAAATCCGGCACCTCCGCCCGCGCCAAAACCTCCACCAGCTCCAAAGCCGCCACCTCCACCAAACCCCCTCCGCCACCCCACCCACTCCACCTCCAACGCCTCCACCTTTTCCAAACCCACCACCAGCTCCAAACCCACCTCCAGCGCCTGCACCACCACCAAACCCACCTCCTCCACCCGCACCACCGCCCAAACCTCCACCAGCACCTGCACCACCGCCTCCACCAGCTCCACCGCCAAACCCACCACCTGCTCCGGCACCACCACCAAGTCCACCTCCACCTCCTGCCCCTCCACCAATGCCACCACCAACACCATGACCTAATCCTCCTCCATGACCAAGCCCCCCACCTGCACCGCCTCCCAGACCTCCACCGGCTCCGCCACCTGCACCGCCACCAAGTCCACCGCCGCCACCTGCTCCTCCGCCAATGCCACCACCAGCTCCCCCACCGATTCCGCCCCCAACCCCATGGCCTAACCCTCCTCCATGACCAAGCCCACCGCCTGCACCGCCTCCCAGACCTCCCGCCGCACCTCCACCTAAGCCGCCACCACCGCCCAGTCCACCACCTGCTCCACCCCCAAGACCTCCTCCTCCTCCTAAGCCTCCACCATCACCCCCACCTAAGCCGCCACCACCGCCTAGTCCACCACCTGCTCCACCCCCTAGGCCACCTCCTCCTCCTAAACCTCCACCAGCACCTCCACCGAAGCCACCACCACCGCCTAGCCCACCACCTGCTCCGCCCCCAAGGCCACCTCCTCCTCCTAAACCTCCACCACCACCGAAGCCACCTCCACCGCCAATCCCACCACCTCCAAACCTTCCATGCTTAAACCCTTTCTTGTAAATCCCATGCCCCAATCCACCCCCTAACAAATGTGGTGGATGAATAAAATGCTTGTCATCCTTAACTTTGCTAACATCAGCCACTACCAACGAACCAGTCACAAGCAGAACACAGAAGGCAACCACAACCACAATGCCATTTGAAAGAACTCTCATTGTAAGCTGCGGAAAAGAAGAAGAAGAAAGTGCTATAACTGGCTGCGTGTGGGTGCAATGAAGGAGTGAGGTATATATACTGAAAGAGCAGCTAACACAGTGAGGACGAGTCACTCAAATTACTCAACTGCCACTTCTGACGGAGTAAATGAGGTTCATCTGTGATTGGTGAAGTGATTTAATTGTCCACCTGCCCTCCTCTCCTACCCGCTCTGAAATGAAGTCACTGTTTCTGGATGCCACAACAGGGTTTTGACCAGTGAGGTGGTCCTTGTTATTTTGAGACCTTTGGGTTTTGGGTATATATCGTCTTGTTACGTCCAAAGAAAAGTTGTGTGGGTTTTTTCTTTTTCCTTTTTGGAAGGTCGTTTCTGTGGGTTGGCCAAAATGCCCAATATCAATCCCATTGTGCATTATATTGGGGTTTAATTAGTATGCTTCAGTGACCTGTATTAATGGCACGCTCTATGCACATTAATGCTGCAACCAAACAGCGTCCTCTCTACAATGGAGACTTTTGTACGCAACTCTCTCTATCAGACAAACATGGTCATAACATGGAGAAAGAGGATGTAGATTTGCATCATGATTACGAGGTTCACATCAGATTGTACTGTGTCTACGCGTAAACTACGGTAAATTTAATTCCACACTGCCCCATTGTTACTCTGTTCAATTACCTAAGAAAAAGGAGCTTCCAATGTACCAATAGCTAAGCCATTAATTGGATTGGCTACTATTTATTCTATCATATATGTAATATTTTGTGTTGACATGGTTTTGGTTTTGCCCAAAGTTACGCTTGTTTGCATATTGTTCGTGGCGGTGTTGTCTATTTTTTCTTAACTAGTGGTCATCTCATTGATAGCTAGGTTTCATGCGATATCCATTACTTTCATACAGGAACTAATGCTTCTGATGGCAATGGGCAACATGACATTGAGATCAATTCTACATGGTTGCACTTGCAGGAGACAAGTGCCGCTAAGAGTGTTGAAAGATTAAAAGTAAATTTTAATATGAGGTCTTTAATTTATTTAATAAAATTAATATAAATTTTTTATTTAAATTTTATTTTTTGTTTTTTTATATGCAAAGTTACAAATTAAATTTTTATAATTAATTTCTTTTAACATTTCCTTTAATTGATAATATAGTTAATCTATTTAATATTTTTTGAGACATTGTTGATCCTAGATAAAATTTTATTAATTTTAATTTTAAAAAACTTTTTTTCGCTGGCAACAGTTATAAAAACTGTTAACATTATTCTATATATAATATATGTATTTAAAAAAGAATAAAGTCATTTTATATAACTGAGTACATCAATTAGGGTATAATATAAATCATAAAGTAATTATTATATTTTAAGGAATATTGAAAGTCATAGCAATGTTGTTTCAAATTTTCATTGTCTAATTATATCAATTTTTTAGATATTAAATTAAGAAAATTAAATTAAGTATATGTTTAAATTAGTTTATTTCGTAATCAAAATAACTTATAATTTAAAAAATTTTAAAAATATTTTAAAAAATAAGTGATTTTTTTTAAAAAAATAAGTGTTTCCAAACATGCCCTAAATACCTTAATTTTATTAAAATTTAGAGCTTAACATTTTTAGAGTCTCAAGGAAGAATTTTATTAGCCTTATCCTTGAATCACTCTGAATAAGAGACGAAGATGCATGTCCCAAAGGACTGCAAGGAATTCCTTCAGCCGTTTGATGGCGAGTATTGTGCTGTGTTCTATATCTCATCCGGATTACTTTTAAATGATTCAATATATATGCATGCAAATGCCTTGTCAGATTTTTTTTTTAAGAGAAATTAACCTTCTTAAATAGTACCAGTTAAAAATTACAGTTTCGAAACATCCTCTAGCTATAGTAATAGTGGGTGTGTGTAATAAATATCTCACTTACTTTGTATATATTTAGCGTTTATGAGTGCGATGCTTTGTTGGTCTTTTGCATACACGTATACAAAAAACAAGAATTGATATCTGGCAATGGCATGTTAAATGTTGCCAAAACTCTGTGCAAATGCAGTTGAGGCAAGCAGGCGATCAATCTGGCCTAGCTGCTTCCTACTTTGAAGAGAAGGCGCGTGAAACCTTTCAACAGCAGTATAGCTGTCCAGGTAGGTTGACACAGGACAAATTTTAGAGTAGGCTTATTAACTAATGTATATAAAATTTTATAAGTTATGAACATTATTTTTTTAAAAACTATTTATATATGTCAATTATTAATTAAAGTATTTATAATTATATGCACACATCTCAGCATTTTATTCTTTACTTTGAAAACCAAATTTGCATGTGCTATTAATTAAACTTGCACATCAGAACCCAGTATATAACTTTTTTTTTATCATTTTCCCATACAGGAATTAGCCTATGTGCTAAAAAAAGAATAAATAAATTTGATTAAACTGTTGCAAAAATAATACCAAAGTTTTAATATGAAATAATACATTTATTTATCCATTATTTGAGGGAGACAAAAATTACATTAAACCTGATTTCTTGTGCTCACTGGAATGTGATAATGCATCAACGTGCACTGAAATCGATCGATTTGATTTCTAGATTACTTGGTCAAGGAGTTTTAATTGTCAATAAGCCTGATCGAGTTGTTTGCTTTCTTTCTTTTTATAACAGGCCTGGATTAAATGGAAAACAGAACTATAATTTTTAAATAAGTTCAAGGATTCTTAACCTACATTACATTGGGACTTCAAAGTAGGTAATTGCATTATCTGTTTTTCAACTTTTACTAGTTTAAACAAGACAGTGAGCTTTGTGTACAATTTTAAAGATATTTTAATAAAAATAAAAGTAATAAGAAGGGAGGAATAAGGAGAAGAATACCCGACAGACATAGATAGATTTATTTGTAATTTGAAAGTAGCTTCAAGAGGTGTGTGAATAAAGATATTCCAGCTCTATTCTTAATATGAAAAGGTAGGGAGGTTCATGGGCTAAATTTGACCAGACTGGATTTTAGTTTGATATTTTGATTTAGTTATATATCCAACAACTCTTGACGTAAATAGATCATGCTTAAATTTATGTGTAATTCGATCTTAGGTCAAGACTGTACTAGTCTAAAGTTTGAACATAATATAAAGTTTTATATGTATAACTAATAAATTATTTGTTTAATTAAACTCTTTTAAATATTATCACTCTTATTTAAATGTTTGTTCAAATTTCATTATCATTTTACTTTTTTCTTATCACTTACAGAAGAACATGCAAAAGGTTTAAAACATAGACAAAGTATATGGTACGGGTCCTCTTCGTCTACTTGATTAAAACTACACCAATAGGACATTGAACCAAATTGGCAATGGTTACCACAGATGAATCAACGATAGAAAAAAAAAAAAATTGAATGTACACCATGTCAAATATGTGAGTTTGTATGAATCAGAAGTATTTTTATTAGATTTAACTAATTTGAACTATCTTACAAGCTTAATCTTCCCAGGTTATAATAATGTTTTAATAATTCTGATAAAATGTAACTTTCAGCAATTAAATTATAATTTTTATATTTAAAAATGTATTTCACTTTGCTATACCAACAACTCATAGGTTTTATTCCACTTTAATAACAAAGCCTTTGTTTGGTATATATATTTTATGACTCAGAAAGAAAAGGAAGAAACCCAATAATTAGGTTCATTCCTTATTTGGTAAAAATTTAAGAGTGAAAAGGAATAAATTTGAAGTGATAAACTCTCAATGAATCTTACATTTTTGCAACCCTCCCTTACTCAAGGAATTGAGAGGGAAAATAAAATTTTAAAATTTTATTTTTTTATTTTATCTATACTAAATTCAAATGATATAATAAATAGTGAAAGATAATAAAATAATTTAATATTTTTTTACAAGTATTCCCATTCATTTGTTTCATGGAATCAAACAAAGGACTCCATTTTTCCCTTTCTTTCTTTTTTTTTTTGTTTTATTGTCTCCTTTTTTTTTTCTTTATTCGTTGTGATACCAAATAAAACAAAAATTTAATATTTAGTTGATGTGATACATACTCAAGAGTACAATATAACAAGAATATTTTACATTAAATATACCTCATAATCTCTCATCAATTCAACCAAAATATAAACAAAAAAAAAAACTAGCTAGAATTGAACCGAATTGGTAATGGTCATCACAGAATTAACGATTGGAAATATAATAATTGAATTGATTATGCTTATATATTAATATTATACCAATAAGATCACTAGTGTGACGCACCCAAAAAAATTATAAAAATAATAAGTATAAAAAACTGAAAAAAATAAGAAGATTAGAAAAATTAAAAAAAATTGTTAAATAGAAAGAAGAAATAAAGGAATAAGAAAAAAGAAGAATTTTAAAAGATCAATTAAAAGGTTTGACACTTATACTCATTGAAATTTAAAATCATGATCTATCAATTATGTGAGATAATAAATATACTACAACATTAAAGATCCATATTAACATTACTTGCTACATAATTATTATTTATTGGAGTCAAATATTATTTTTTTTCACATGACAAAGGTAAACTTCATATGTCAAAATCAAACCATACTTCTCATTTTAAATATTACTAGTAAATCTACTTGTATAATGCATGGAAAAAATAAAAAAAATTATGAAAATAATAAATATAAAAAACTGAAAAAATTAGAATTTTAAAAAAGAGAAAAATTATTGTTAAATAGAAAGAAGAAATAAAAGAATAAGAAAAAAAATATTTCTAGAAGACCAATTAAAAGGTATGACCCATGAACTTCTTCTTATTGAAAATTTAAGATTATGACTTATCAATAACTCAAGATAATAAATAAATTATAACATTTAACATTCACATCAACATTACTCATCACATATCTATTTATTCACATATCATTTTTTTTTCGACGTAAAAGAATCAAAATTTACATGACAAATTCAAACCAATTTATTTACACACCGATTTATTTACACCATCCCCTATACCTTCTTGTCTAGGAAGAAAAATTTAGAAAAATTTAGGGAGAGTGTGTTAGATTGTAGATTCTAAAAATCGGAACGAACTAGTCAGTTGAACCGGTTAAACCGTGAATCAAATTATTGGCCGGTTTAATCAAGCATCAAGAACTGTTTTGCTTCAGAACCGCTTTTGACCCTCTAAACCAGTCATGAACCGGCCAAACCATGTGAACTGATCACGATTTGATTAGTTTCGATTCAGCGTTTGAGAAATTCTAAAATTAAACTTTAATTGCAAATGATCGAATCTGGATTACTAGGAAAACGGCTGAAGATGCTGTCACTAAACTAAGCATTTTAACCATAATGTCTCCATTCTTATTTATATACAATACACAAAGATATATATATGTGCAAATATATAGCTTATATACTTATATTGTTTTGTGTTATCATTTTCCAAACAAAAATATATGTGTACACACCAATATTAAAATTAAAAGATGAGCAAATTATTTCCAAATTTAATAAAATTATACATATCAATATTTCATCAAATTAAAAAAGAAAAGTATTATAGCATATTAAATATAAATAAATAGATTTAATGTAAAATATATTTATCAAGAGATTTTAATATAGGTTAAGTATTAAGAATAAAATAAATGTTCAAGATGGAATAAAGCATGAAGAGAATGGAAATGAAATAAATATTCAAGATGAGTTAAGTATTAAGAATGATACAAATGGCATATATATATATATATATATATATATATATATATATTTATTGTATATAATTAGTGTATGTATGCGTATAATTTTTAATTAGTATGCATATTAAAATTTTAAAATATACAAATATAAATACATATTTAATTATATATCAGTTCAATCATAGTTCAACCATTGAACTGTGAATCAGTTCATTTACCAGTTCAATAACCGATTCATTTTTCAGAATATTAATTATAATGTATGTTTATCTTATTTTATTACAAAAAAAATGGTGTAAGAAATGTATAATAAACATAGTGTGTAAATAACATAAAAATTTAGAGAGAGCGTGAGTTAGGATGTGTATTTATTTTATTTTATTATAAAAAATAAATAATTTTAAAATGGTATGATAAAAATGATAGCAAATATGTAAAAAAAAAATAGTGCTAATAATATTGTTGTATGGAGTTCTTATTGTAATAGATGCTAGATTATACCACGTTAACAAACGACGTCGTTTGGCGGTGACACCGGTGTTGTATAACTATAAGAGTGAACCCTAACGCTTTCCTGTCGTACCAAACAGCAAATCCCGTGTGTCTATCTGCAACTGCATTCTTCCTCCTAGCCGGATAATTCCCTTCTAGGGCTGTTTCTTCGCCGGAATTTCAGATTTCAAATCGAAGAGCTTGCAAGAAGCCCTAACTTACTTTTCTGAGATCATTTTTCCGTCGCAGATATTTCTGAAGGAACCAAGACATGCCCGGAACAGGGAACTGAGGGGTTTCGTTCTGTTTATGGTAACTGTGGAAACAAAAAATATGGAAAGGGAGCGAACCCGGAAACGGCCTCGCCTAGCGTGGGACGTAGCCCCATCATCAGCGCCAGAGGTTGCTCATTGCTTGCTTGCTTTTCTTGGATGGATTTCTTATTTGCAGTTAGGGTTTTGCTTTGTTTCTTCATCACCTGACATGGAGCTGAGTTGACATGGCTATTCGCTGCTTGGTTTCTTTGTTGTAGGAGCAAAGGGGTCTGGTGGTGGGTGATGATGGAATCGAAAAAAGACACGCCTCGCCTCCAAGAAGGGACGACGATCGCGAAGGGCATTATGTGTTCAATCTCGGCGAAAATCTCACTCCTAGATGTATGTTCGTTGCAATTTATTTACGTTGTTCTATTTTTATTTTTCTAAGTTGTTGTTTTGTTTCGATGGGTTTGGAAAAGCAAACAGTTATTCGAGTATTTGTTTTTCTAATAACTTTGTTGTTTCTTCGGATGCATGCTTCAAACAAGTCTCGACCAAATTCTTTCTTTTATGCATGCTGTCCCGGAGCAATTTTAAATTTTAGCCTTGTGCATTGCTCTGTTCATGTCTTCTGTGTATGTAAACATATTTTTTTCTCCTGGGTTCATTCTTTATTTGCTTACTATTCTCTTTTTTATTTGCAAGTTATTAAATCTTGCTTGCATCAAACTTCTTTGAGTTATGTCGTTCGGTTTTTCTTTGTTCTTACATTATTAAATATCAGCGTCTGGTCATACTAGATGCTTTAATTCATTCCAAATACAATGCAAGCCCTTTTTTGTCATAGGCTTTTCTTTTTTATGCCATGCTGCTTAATCTGTGCTATTCTTTTCTCCAAGTTTTGTTATTTGTCTTTTTTTTTTTTTTATTTCCTATTGTGGTTTTAATATTTTCTCATGACAATATTTTCTCGCTTGCCCGACAATTTTAACAGATAAAATCCTCAGCAAGATGGGTGAAGGTTAGCGGTCAAGCGCCCTGTGAATACAAGATTTTAATTTTTTTGTGACTGTGCTTGTGTCATTCAGCATGTTGCTAGTGCTGTAGGCACATTTGGTCGAGTTTTGGAATGTTGGGATCGCCAAACCCGAGAATATGTGGCTATCAAGGTAGTGAGAAGCATACGGAAATACCGTGATGCAGCAATGCTTGAGGTTGATGTGCTTCAAAATCTAGCTAAGAATGATAGAGGAAGTTCACGGTAAAGATCTTTTAGAGTAAAAGGGCTGCTAGAACTCGGTTATTTATATCAGGGGATGACTAATGTATACTCCATCATAATTCCTCTCTGCAGCTGTGTGCAGATCCGGAACTGGTTTGATTACCGAAATCACATTTGTATTGTAAGTATTTCTTTCAACGAAATGTTTTTTTTTTTCTTGATATACCATATCCATGACATTTGTTTTGAGAAAAATAGGATACTGAGTTTTGCTGTTGCTTTTTACTATTCTTTTGGGGGAGGGGGGTTGGGTGGGTTAGTTTTTGCATTGATACAAAATGGCTGGGATAACTGGAATTTTGGATAAATTTTCATTTAGTTTCTTTGCTGTGGGTAGTCTGTTGGTCACTGCATGGTCAGTTGTTTGCAGCTCTTGATATGGTTGTGATGTATGTGCATGTCTTTATGTTCTTTGTTTCTGCTTCTTTTGATACAGGAAGGATATGTGGTTAATTTTCATTCATGTTGCAAGTGCATAGAGTTGTTAAGTTCAGCTGTAGTGGATTGTTTTTATATATGTCCATGTGGGCTTTATTGATAGATTTGGGAACTAAGCAGAAACATTCCTTTCAATGCATTTTAATGGTGTTATCAGGTCTTTGAGAAGCTTGGACCAAGCTTATTTGATTTTCTAAAGAGAAATAAATACTGCCCATTCCCTGTGGATCTTGTTCGGGAATTTGGACGACAGCTTTTGGAATCTGTAGCATGTCTGTGGATTTTTCTTGGCCTTCAGTTTATTTCTCATGTTTTATTCTTATATCTCTTGCTAGCAAATCAACCAGCTCTTTTTCCTTGGCCTGCTTCACTTGTTCAGGGATACATTGTATCTTCCTTGTGTCTGCTTACTTTAACTTGTTTCTTGTGCTTCATCATATTCAGATATGCATGAACTACGTCTAATCCACACTGACCTGAAGCCAGAAAATATACTTCTTGTTTCTTCTGAATATGTAAAGCTCCCTAGCTGTAAGGTATATTACAATGCAAACGTAATGACATTTTTGGATTTGGGTATAGACTCAATTATAATATGTTTAAAGAAAATGCTTGAAATGGTACAGAGGGTTTCCTCAGATGAAACGCAATTCAGGTGCTTGCCCAAGTCTAGTGCTATTAAGCTGATTGATTTTGGTAGTACTGCGTTTGATAATCAGAATCATAGCTCCATTGTTTCTACAAGGCATTACCGAGCCCCTGAGATTATTCTAGGTAACTAAATATGGTTTTGGCTGGTGAGAATGTGTTGCTTTACTTGTTTCTCTGTTGCCCTGTCGAGTGTAACGTAGAAAACATTTTTGATGGTTGGGGAAAGAAAATTCTGGATGATGTGAAGGAGAAATATTTTGACCCTTTGAAAATGTTATCGACACCTTGCATTGCAACATCTCTGCTCAAATCTTCCAGGACTACTTCCCATTTGCTTCTAACTTAGCATTATCCTGGGTTTTTTGCAGTTCACTGTTATTGGTTGTTCCAAGCCTTTTCTACTGTAATGAATGCCGTTGACTTTGGTGCCCTTGAATTTTTCCCTTATACTCTTGTTACTCTATGTTTCTCCTGTTAATATTTACGAGGCAAGATAAAATTTAAAATGTCAAATCTGTGATATAATGGTATGAGCATTTCAAATCTTAAATTTTACTGGTCATGCTTAAGTGTATACCGGATTACTTTGGTTTATGGTCCATTAGGATTCAAAACTGTTTATCTGTTTGCCTTGGATTCACTTTGACGACAACGCAATGTAATAGGGTCATTTTGGAGACTCTGCTATTTGACTAAGCCTTTTTTGACTAAATGAAATGATGAAGACTTCTGGGTTTTAGCATCTATCATGTACTAAGTCGTGATATTATATTCTCCCCTGTATCTGACATGATAATTGCAGGTCTAGGATGGTCATACCCATGTGATTTGTGGAGTGTTGGATGTATTCTCATTGAACTATGCTCGGTTGGTCATCCATCTATTAAGATGTATTAGGCATGGTTTGAATCTGGAACAGCAGGTCATATTGTACTAAATGTGGATCTTTTGTCAGGGCGAAGCATTGTTCCAGACTCACGAAAACTTGGAGCACTTGGCAATGATGGAGAGAGTGTTAGGACCTCTACCAGAGCACATGGTTCGAAGGTCTAAGTAAGTAGTGAATTTATTGTATGTGCTCTAATTTTTTCCCCCTTCCAATGTACTAATTGGTTTGAGGTACATCCAGTTCTACATTTTCCAAGTTATGAATCAATGACTGGTAGATAGCCAAGAGCTGATTAGTTAGAGTTGAGTTCTTTAATTTATGTAGTAACATCTTTTTTTTTCCGTTTGCTTCACAACATGCAGCCGAGGTGTAGAAAAGTATTTCAGGTGTGGATCACGACTAAATTGGCCTGAAGGAGCTGTTTCAAGGGAGAGTATTCGAGCAGTGAAGAAGCTTGGTCATCTTAAGGTTTGTTTTGTGTTTCTTCTTCCCCATCTATAATTGCTGGGCTTTTTTCCAATTCTTCAATCAGTTAATGCACTCATTTTTTTTTTTAAATTTTTACTTGGAATGACCAGTAATTATGCTTTGTGCAGGATATTGTATCACGTCATGTGGAGTCCTCAAGGTCCTCTTTCACCGACTTGTTACATGGCTTATTGTCATATGATCCCACTGAACGTCTAACAGCTCGCCAAGCCCTTGATCACCCCTTCTTCAGGAATCCAGCTTAACAGAAGTCAAATGTCCTTAGTTTTGGATTGCTGACTACCATCATGAAGTTAGTCAGCTGCACAGGCTAGAACCTTGTTTTAAATGTACATCTATCTGTGATTGTAGTGGCTAATGAAATGTTTTCGATTTGTATTTTTAGTGGCGTTGAAAATAGAATTTTATTCGTTCTTTCTTCCTTCTTTTCGTTTTGTATGATTCGTACCTCGTCTGTTTTATCTTCAAGCCCACCGTTGTTAGCGTTTAAACCCTAGTAAACTGAACACAGTTTATTATTGCCTAGGAATTATGGTGTGCTCGGGAAGGTGAAAAATAAAAATGGGATATAATTTAGATTGTCTCGAATTATTTGACCACTCAGTTGGCACTCAGGCATCAGAGGCTCTCTGGATTCCCTCCTGCTTCTGTTGCCTAGTAATGAAGAAAGGTACATACATGAACAGAGTCTGTAATTTTTATCTTCAGTAAAATTCCTGATCTCCCCAATAATTTTTTTGTTAAAAAGAGATACAAGAAACGTCATTTGATTACAACAATCAATGCCAATAGGGCTAGACTTCGATTCAAGAAATGATAGTATGACATACATCAAGCCACGGTGTTAATTATTTGGCGTCACCAGTAATCCCCACAGGAACACATACCGTTCTCAAATCTGTGAAACCTACTAGCATCTCTCACTACAAATACCATATTCAAAACCTTTGACAAGCCTTTGATGAACGTATGGCAATCCCCGCAAACTCTCAAGTTCTTGAAAATCTGAATCATCCTTTCTCCTTTTAGCCCACCACGAACCAAAACCAACCCAATGGCCAATTTCTCGCTATGAACCCTCAAGCTCTCCACTTTTGACTCTTCTTCAACGTCATGCAATGCAAAACTTACGTTATGAACGTAACCTATTTCTTCTTTCATCCTCTTCTCCATTTCTTTCAACACTTGGTGAATTTTCTCTGTAAGTGGATGGGTGTGATCTCCATTGTAGAAAATGTGGACTTCCTTATCTATCTCTACCCAGCTACGTCCTGCCTCTTTCTTTAATCCCTTTCTCTTCGCGGTAGCTCTTATTCTCTCACTCTCTTTCCAATATCCAGCATCAGCATAGATGTTTGACATCATTACATAGTTGACTGGATTATTACCATCCAATCTCAAAAGCATCTCTCCCACTTGTGTCCCCATCTCCACGTCTCCATGCATTCTACAAGCACTGAGTAATGTCTGCCATATACCCACATTCGGCTTCAGGGGCATTTTCTCTATAAGATCCTTCGCTTCCTTTAAGCGTCCAGCTCGTCCAAGGAGATCAACCAGGCAAGCGTAATGCTCTACTTGTGGCTTGCTCTGCTGATTGTTACAGAAACTAGAGAAGTATTGTTGACCTTCTTTGATGAGTCCAGAATGGCTGCAAGCCGAGAGCACAGCCAGGTAGGTCACACTGTCAGGTTCTATTCCATCGACTTGCATTTCATCGAAAAGTTCAACTGCCTTCTTCCCAATACCGTGCTTTCCATAACCAGTGATCATAACTGTCCAGGAAACCACATTTCTTGCAAGCATCTCTCTGAAAAGTGCATCTGCCTGATCTATTAACCCGCATTTCATGTACATATCCAAAACTGAATTAGCCACCGATATTTCTAAACCATATGGGACTTTGATGGTATAAGCATGCATTTGCTTCCCCTGCTCTACAAGGGCGAGATCAGCAAATACGCCAATGAGACTCGAGAGTGCAAACCCATCCACTTGATGCCTGCTCTCTTTCAACTGCTGAAAACAAGTCCATGGCTTGTGGCAAATTATCTTCTTGTGCATAACCAAGAATTAATGCGCTCCAAGATATCACATTCTTCTGTTCAATTCGATCGAACACCCTCCTCGCTTCTGCTATGTGCCCACATTTCACATACAGATCAACCAGAGCACCTGCAACAGTTGATTGAGCCAAGTATGGAAATCCTTGTCTGATCAAGGCAGCATGTATTTGGGTTCCTTCTCCTACTGCACCAAGACAACTACATGCCTTTAAAGTGCTTGAATATGTATATTCATCAGGAACTTCCCCTCTCCCTTGCATTTTCCGAAATAGTTTTAAAGCCTTTTCACCATTTCTTTCGAGGGTATATCCAGCAATCATTGCATTCCAACTGATAAGATTTCTTATTGGCATAGAGTTAAATGTTCGGGCTGCCTCACTAATCCTACCACATTTGGAGTACATGTCAATTATAGAATTGCCCACAACGGGCACCAACTCAAAATTACATTTTGCACAAACCCCATGAATCTGCATTCCATTCTCAGCGATGCCCAAAATCCCTGATGCTTTCAGACTGGTAGACAGTGTGAACTCATTTGGCTTAACACCTGAATGACCCATTTTAGAGAATAAGACTAACGAGGTTTTGGCATCACCATTTTGTAGATGGCCGCACATCAGAGCTGTCCAAGAGACCACGTTTCTTTCGGGCATTCGATCAAACACCGAACAAGCGAGGCCCACCGTGCCACATTTCGCGTACATATCTATGAGATCATTGTTTAAAACTAAATCGCGCGCAAATCCTAGTTTCTCTACGACCCCATGTGCTTGCTTTCCCTGATCAAGCAAACGATTCTTCGAACACTTCTTCAGGAGCTGAGTAAATAGTTGCCGCTCATTCATCGATGACAAAAGATCACAAATTGATTTGCAGAATAAGTTAACAGAAGTTTCATTCACGATTCACTGATGGAAGCGGGAACTGGGCAACTTCTTGTTAGAGAATTCGAAAATCGTCTCGTCCCCGCCTTGAGAAACTGCGTAAAAATAGCGGAGCTGAAGAAGATTCACGCCCACATTGTCAAGCTGTCACTGTCACAGAGCAACTTTTTGGTGACAAAAATGGTGGATTTATGCGACAACTTCGGCGATATAGGTTATGCGACCTTGCTCTTCGAACAACTAGTTGAGCCAAATGTGTTTTCCTACAACGCAATGATCAGAACTTACACCCACCATCACCTATATTGCCAAGCAATCGCTCTGTTCAAGCAAATGCTGAGACATCCACCAAAATTAGCTGAAAATTCGATTTTGCCAGACAAGTTCACATTCCCATTTGTGCTAAAGTCGTGTGCAGGGCTTTTGTGGCATCGTCTTGGCCAGCAAATCCATGCGCAACTGCGTAAATTTGGGCCCAAGTCCCATCCTATAGCAGAGAACGCACTAATCGATATGTACACAACATGTGACGATTTGACCAATGCATACAAAGTGTTCGAGCAAATAACTGATCGAGATGCAATTTCTTGGAATAGCCTAATTTTTGGGCACGCTAGACTGGGTCAGATGCAGAGGGCAAGAGCTCTGTTTGACGAAATGCCTTGCAGGACAATCGTTTCTTGGACAACAATGATAACGGGGTACAGTAGAATAGGCTGCTATGAAGATGCATTGGACATTTTCCGCAAAATGCAAATGGTTGGCATCCAACCCGATGAGATTAGTATTATAGCTGTTCTACCGGCATGTGCACAGCTGGGTGCTCTTGAGGTTGGGAAATGGATTCACATGTACTCAGACAAAAATGGGTTTTTGCAGCAGACTGGCATCTGCAATGCACTAATTGAAATGTACGCCAAGTGTGGTTGCATTGATGAAGCTCGGCACTTGTTTGATCAATTGATTGAGAAGGATGTGATTTCTTGGAGTACCATGATTGGAGGACTAGCCAATCATGGCAAGGCTCATGCAGCAATTGAACTCTTTCAAGATATGCAGAAGGCACAAGTCACTCCAAATGGGATAACTTTTCTTGGTATATTATCAGCCTGCACGCATGCAGGCTTATGGAATGAGGGACTGAAATATTTTGATACTATGAGAGTGGATTATCATATAGTGCCAGAAATTGAGCACTATGGTTGCTTAGTTGATCTTCTAGGACGCTCAGGACGCCTTGATCAGGCTCTTGACACTATAATGAAGATGCCAATAAAGCCAGATTCAAGGATATGGAACTCTTTGTTGAGCTCTTGCAGGATTCATCGCAATCTTGAGATTGCTGTTATTGCAATGGAACGCCTTTCAGAGCTTGAGCCAGAGGAATCTGGGAACTATGTTTTGCTTGCTAACATATATGCAGAATTAGGCAAGTGGGAAGGTGTATCAGATATTAGGAAACTCATAAGAAGCAAGAGGATCAAGAAAACCCCAGGATGTAGCTTGATTGAGGTTAACAATGTGGTTCAAGAATTTGTATCAGGTGACGATACAAAACCCTTTTCACAAGATATCTTTTGGATCCTGGAAATGCTGGCTTTACACCAGAGTAGAACCAATGACGTGATGGAATTTGTCCAGGAGGATATGGGTCAAGCTTATAGTAAAATTATTTAGTTTGAGTTTTTTTCCCCTTTCTGTTTAGTCTGAGTTTGCGTAACCAAATCTAATTGCCTTAACAAGAGAACTTCATGAGGCGTTCACTTTTCAGAAGTGATGAATCAAATTGATGACAACTATGAATCAAATTTTGAAGTGGCTAAAATAGTAGTTTGGAAAAAATGTTTTTCGGGGCAGAATAAAAAGGAGGTCAGCTGTATAGTGCCAGGGTTTGAGGAATAGTCTCGCATCTTGATTTGATCTCAGATTGGGTTTATATATAGAAGACAAGCTCTCCATGATGGTTTTGCTTTCAATATTGAATATGTTCAACATGAAAATATGCATATAAATTGCTAATAAAATATGGCAAAGATCGTATGACCCTTCTGAAGCTAACTGTCCACCTATAAGGCAACCAAATGCAATCCAATACCTAGCAAGTAGCAACCAGTTTTTTGATTCCAGCACATGAGATACCCGAAGTCTATGATGTTTGATCAGATGGCACAATGCGTCTGTATACAGCCTCGAAAGTTTGTCCCCCATTTCTAGCAACCTTCTGGCCTTCTTCAGTTGCAGTACTTAAAAGCTTCACAACTGGATCTGCTTCAAGCTCTTTCTCAGTCAGGGCTTCAAACATGGGGTGATTCTCCAGACAAGACTTCATCCAGTCCCCAAGTTCTTCTACGTCTGTTATTGTGTATATAATCCCACCAACCTCAAGAGCATAGGCATACTCATCTAGCAAGTATGGACTGATCACTCGTCGACGATGATTCTTCTCCTTAAAGTGAGGATCCGGAAACAAGAAAAACATCTTTGAAAGCTGTCCCTTCTCAAAGTAATTTGGAATGTACTTCATGGAGTTAGTCCGCACCACAGAAACATTTTGGTATTGACCTGGATTTGCTATCCTTAAAGATGAAATTCGTTCCTTGACATACTCACACACTGTATCTCTAAGTTCCATTCCAATCATCAGTGTTTTCTGGGAAAAGAGTTGACAGACTGATGAGCAGCCCTCCAAAACACAGCCAATATCAGCTAACTGGATCTTTCTGGAACTATCAGCTTCAACAGACGAGGGAAAGAACTGAGGATAATGGAGGGAATAGTCAACATGACTAGGGGATATTGGCACAGGGAAGTGAGAGTCACTCAGTGGATTGCTATGTGCTCGTGCTCGATAGAAGCGCTTTCGAGGCAGTCCAGTCGACTTGCTGATAGTTGGGTTTACCTCAGTCTCTGGCATGTCTATTTATAGAAACTGCTGGTTAAAAGCCAGAATCTTAAGACGAAAGAGGTTATACTGATACACGATAATTGATAAAGCAACATATTTTATATTATAAAACTTTTAAATACAAATAAAGGGCAAAAAACTCGTGAGAAAATTTAAGGTGTCATCACTTTTCATGTCATTGAGTGTCAATCAGGCATCTCAGTTTGCAAATCAACAGTAAAATGATGAATATGCTAAGATCAAACATTAATATCAAGTAGATTGAAGATTGAAATTGAGAGATGAGTTTCATCCAAGATACTAAACAGAGAAACCTCTACATATTAAAGTATGCCACAAATGAAATGTTCAATTTCATTGCCTTCATGTTCAATTTGTTATTTTAAATATGTTGAAATTTGAACACTCCATTACTACTAATGTTTATTGCAATAAAGAAACAAAGTAAATATACTAGGCATCAATATAGAAAAGCAAGTTACATGAGAAATGCAGGTTCAACCAGAACTGGAATGATTGAAACTTGGTAATACATTATGCCTAACTAAACTCTGTCTTGTCTTATTAGCAACCAAGAAAGTAAAAGAAGAAAAGAAAAAAAAAACAATGATGCAAATTTCTGAATGAATGAATGGGTCATCAAGTCAAGATGAAACAAAGGCCATGGTTATCTTTGTGCTGCAACTTCTGAGTCGGAAGTCCACAGATGCATATTTCAAAACAGATGTCATTCATTTCTAATTGAAGTATAGATCGAATAGCCTAGAACATGCCCTTAAAAATATAAAATAACAAAATAAAAGAGAGTTAAGTCATGCCAACACATAAACGCAATTATCTTTCATAACATGTAAACTTGCTTTAAGGAGGCTTTACTAGTCATAATTAAGACCCAAAGTTCACTATAACTAGTTGTAGATATATAGCCAACCATAACTAATAGTCTACGACCCTACAATTCCTCAACAACCGAAATTACAAAGCAACCAACTCGGCTCCAGACTTTGAATGCTTTCCTACTCTCTGATAATTATTGATTAGCTAAAAAATTGAACAATTGTTTTCAAGAGACTACGAAGAATCGAAATGTGTTATGGTATTTCCTTTGTATACAGTAGCACAGAAAATCGTTTAAGGAGCTTGATTAGAAGATATCAATTAGAAAAGATTGAGAACTTGATAATTCACTAAATTTATCAAGTGGGGAACCGTGGCCACATGTTTAGCAGGTAGTACAGATTTCAGAAGGTTCTTTAGGAATTATCGCGGGCACATGGTGTGCATACTGATATGCATGAACTTTCACACAGCAAAGCACAAGGGCATCTCATGCACGATTCGTAAAATCGGAGTGAGAGGATCAGGGGGAGGAAGGAGCACCATAACCAATCGGCTGGAGAGAATTATCGAACACAATCACAAAACATTAAAATCACCAAAAGAAAAAACGACGTTTGGGACAAACTAGATTACCTGACAGACAGATTTGGCGAGAAAACTATTGAACTCGAAGCTCTACTCGAATACAGTGACTTTGTTCAGCTTCTGGTGCTGGCAGTTTTAGCAAAAACGAAACGAAGAGGGTGAAACAGAAATAGAGCCAAGGTTTTGATTTTTGAAACACAGGAAGAAACAGGATCTGCACTCGAACTGGGGCCGTAAAATATCGGCCCGTTATATTTGGGCTAGGCCCTATTAACTTTTGATCAGCATACACAATATATTGGCCCGTTGAGGGAGGACTATCTTTGTTGAAGTTGAGAAAAAGTGAACATGAAGACCAAAAAAAATAAAAAATAAAAAATAAAAAATAAAAATTAACATGATGCCCCAAAAAAAAAAATAACATTTTAATATTTAATTATCATAAAAGACCCAAAAGAAGTAGTTGGCAATTTTTTTTTTAATTTTAAATTCAATGGATCCCACTAAGGCAACTTTTGATCCCTCATCTATTTATCAAATAATAAAGAAGGGGCCAGTAATACTGTTTATCACAAAGAATTCAATACAAAATATATTATGAATAAACAATTACTCTTTTGAATTTTGATAAGTTACAAGTGTGATAAATCAATTACAACCGTGTGATCAGCGATTTAAAAGCTAGTTTATTTCACGCTCTCTTTTTTTCATATAAGCATTAATAAAATATAATTGGTAATATTTAGTATTACTCTTTTTTTTTCATTGATCTTGCTTGCATGCATAAGAAATAATTAAAAGTAAAAAAAGTATCATGTGCACTTTTTTCCTTTTGTTTTCATTTCATAATATCATAAGATCATAAATAAATAGTTATACATGCCAATTGATGTCAAGATTGATTTAGAGAAGGTTATTTTAATTTATAAGAGTATGACTTAATGATAAACAAATTAAAATTTTAATAGAACGGGAGTTTTTTTTTTTTTTATAATGTCAAACGTTTGAATTTTATTAAGTAAGAATATCTTTTAAGAAAAAAAAGGGAATGTTTTGAATTTAACTCTCCATGTCTATTAATTTACTAATGCTAATTAATCAATTGAATTGTTAAGCTGATATTTATTTGCCTCGGAAAAAAATAGAGAGAAGTTGGCGTCAAAAAGGGAATGTAACCGATAAGGAGAGAACTTTGGATAGAAAGACATAATTATTGTCTTGTGTTTTGAATAGGTTTGATAATATATGTGAGAAAAATTGCGGAGTAGTGCATGAAAATTTTTTAGTACTAAATTGTTTTTTCAACTTTAATGAATTATTATCATTCTCCGAAAAAAAAATTGAACTCTCTAAACGTCACATATTTATAAATTGTTCATTTTTTAATTCAGTAAACGTAAAATACATATCATCATAAGAGTAAATTGATTAAAGAATAAATTACTAACTTATAGCTTACTCTAACCTTGGCATTTGATAGTCTTGGCTCTCTTTAAATTTTTGTTCAACTAAAAGAAAAATCACCATAAAAATACTAACAATACTATATCACACGGATAGATTTCATCCATGGGTGCCCCAGAAATCATCCAACGGCCAACACACTACCATTTTCAATTCTAAATATAAAAAATATAAATTTAAAAAGAAAAACATCTGAGCCTAACACAATTCATTCGTAAACTTTTTAAGAAAATCTATTATGCGATTTACCATTTTCCAAAGAATATTAATTGAGGGATGAGAATTATGAATGTTTATCCATTCATCCAGCTTCTGTGCATTCCTTTTCTTTTCTTCCGTAAGATACTTCACAAAAATTTGATGAAGAAACTATGTTAAGTGTGTATTTAATTAATTTATTTTACATTTAAAATAATTTAATTTTTAAAAAAATACAAATTTTTCTTAAAAATTAATTAAAATCAAACATGCACTTATGATTGTATTTGAAAAAAAATCACAAGAGCAGCTTGTGGACGAGATGAATAATATCATTATTTTCCAGCACTGTGACTGAAAGGACATCGAAAGCTACATGGTCGATCTTGTGAGTTTTTTTCTATCTTCACCCATCACTCTCACTTGGTTTTCTTTCTGAAACCCCCATCACCTAGTTTATTTCTTCCTTCTAAGTTCAAAGTTCAAACTGCAAGATATTTTAGATAATTTTAAACCTTTTTCAATTAATCAAACTTCAAATCCAGGAATGCTATATATCCTGTTTATCATGAGTTTCCGCAGAGGTAAAAGGACTTCGAAAACCAATTGCGGTTCTCCGTTTGCAATAGCATGTCTTGTAAGATTTCTTTATCCTTCATCCATCACTCTCATCACTCAGTTCCCTAAAATCAGTGCCCAAGAAACGTGTCCTGCAGACAGATTTTGAGTTTCAGACACTCTACGAGCCATGAAAAGAGTGCAAAGTCTTCGCAGAAGTACATGTGGACAAGGTTTGTTATTTTTCCAACCTAACATATCTGATCATAATTTGTACAAGAAAACGAACACCAGCAGATTACTAGAAAAGACTTTACGGCGAAATTCCAGTCAAGGTTGGCTTCTATGAATGCAAAGGATTATCATATCCTATCATTATTTGTATGTACAAGAAATGTAAGGAAACATGGTCATTACACCAATAGATTAAAAGACTATGAGGTACCAATTTACATCATTGTTTCTAGTAAAGTTTTGATGTTTCTTCTATGCATGTGTTCCTATGAGGTAATTCTGAACATCTTTCTGTCACAAACAACTGCCCTTTTGAATATATTGAATCCTCCTTTGGAAACAAAAATTATCTTAAGTCAATAATTCTTGTTGCATCCTAACTATTCCAACAACTTCAATTTTGTTTTTCCGATCAAACACAAGTTATCTTAATCATTATATTAATTATGGAATAGCTACAGGTAAATTGCAGCCCTAGTAGTATTTTTATTTAGAAGTGCTTGACAAGTAACGTAAAAAGCATGACCTGTCACTCATTTAGAGTTAGGTTTTTTTCTTTCTTTTTTAAACTTCTTTGCTTCTTTGTGACAAATGCATGTCAACTACTTCAACATTAGAATTTACAAAAGTCATTACAAGATATATAAGCTAAATTAAGATTATCTTGATCGAGAAAGATAATAGAAGACATGTTTATCGTGTTAATTACGCAATTAGATCATGTATAATGTTTAATTAGGTGTTTAAACGAATGGATAAGAATACTTAGTTATGATTTGTAATTATATAACAATATGATTACTTGAATATGGTAACCTAATTCCTGCACTGTCTAATTACAAGTTGACAAATTAAGTAGCCAAAACAATGTTTGGACTTGTGCTTCTATGCAATAAGATTCTCACATGATCATATCAAAAAGTTTAAAAATTTAAAATCTTGTGTTATTCAGACAAATTAAATTTCAAAAGTCAATATTTTTAACCCAAATTAAAATTCTAACTTTTTTTTTTCTAAAATCTTGTAAATCCGACATGATGCGTGGGAAGAGGACAAAAAGTTTGAAGACAATTGCGTTTTATTAAGTTAAAACACATATTTGTCAAATATACACACATAGGTAAATTAGATATTCATAGGTATTGAGGGCTCATTTATTTGAGTATTTTTAAAAAAGACCTTTTTTTCATTAGCTTTTTTTTAGAAGATTTTTTTAAAAAATAAAATTATTTTATGTTTAGATGTAATATTTGATAAGTATTTTTCTAAAAAATTTGAATAACTTTTTTATGTTATAAAAAAGATCTTTTTTAAAAGTACAAAAATCTAGTTTATAAAAAAACACATTTATGCTTTATTTTTTTTTTAAGAAATTCATCTAAATATACTAAAAAATTTTAAAAAAATTTTTTTTTATTAAAAAAACACATTCAAACGAGTACTTAATATATATAATAGTTGATATTTACTTTAATTATATTTTGAAAATATCTTATATGTTAAAATAAAATAATTAAATGAAGTATTAATTTATTTTAAAATTTTATGTGATTGATCAGAATTGATGATTCAACGTTTATGTAAAAGTTTTCTAGTTGAATTGATGATTCAACGTTTATGAAAAAATTTTCTACAATGAAAGTAGAGATTGGAGTATTATAATCTTATGATTCTTTAAGTGAAGAACAAGTAGGCTACCCTCCGTCTATGCCTTATCGTTCTTGTCTTCCTCTACTTCTAGAATCTTGATACACGATATATTTAAGTCCAACTGCTTCTGTCATGATTAATCGATGTTGGCGCGAACAACAACATAATAATTAGAAGTATGAAATCCCTGAGACGCGGTTTTGAAGCCATTTACACAATAAACCAGAAACAATTAATTTAAGGTTGGTTTTTGATTTGCGGATCTTAAACCTTGGTCAGCTTCAGTATTTCAGTCGATTGGGTTTACCCACAATAATGATATACCAATAAGCCTCACCCAGTGAGAACCCCAAATGAAGAATTTTTAACAATCTTGCAAAAACCCACCCCAAAAACTGAATTTTTAAATTTATATTTCATGTTTAAAAAAAAAAGGTTCTCTCCATGATCTTCATTTCGACAATGTGGACAAAAATTTATTTACTTTTTAAATGACCTCATTCGCATATATCTGAGATGTTCTCTCATGATAGAGCTAGTAGAGAATGGTATCTTTGAAGATCATGTTTTCACTTATTATATAACCAATCGGTTCTATAACCATGATCTGCACCAACATTACTAATACTATGTATATGTATAAATCCAAGAGAATAAATTTCCACTACTTTGATAGGTTCTGTTTATGGTCAGGATAATCTCGTGGCAATATAGTCTAAACTCTAACTGAATTATGATTTTTAAACCAATTATTATAGAATAAAATCTTTCTTTGCTCCCAAATAAACCAATCATGCCTGTCACTCATGAAGAGCATCTCACGATCAGTTTGTCTTCTAAATTAGCAGCTTCTATGTCTGATTAGGTCTGTGAATCTATCATATGCAAAGATTAGCAAGGTGACCTTTCCTGGGAATAAAGATGATTGAGATACTTACAATTTGATTAGTTGAAGTGTATGATAAGAAAGCAATATGGATTATGATCGATATGTATATATACACCTAGTTACCCACGTATTTGCTTAAGTTATCTATTGGTTTTAGTGCTTAATAATTCAATGCTAAACCTCTGAATCTTTTGAATGTACATCACAAGTCATACCTAAACCTACCGTTGACAAGAAAGAATAAATAAAAAGGCTGCAAATGTAACTCAGTATCCTGACAAATTGACCTCCACCGCTAGTCTGCTACGCATAAAACACGTAAAGGTGGCTTTTGCATTTGAAGATAAGATTAGTTAGTATTCACATAACGTAAACCTATGGAACGTCCTTTGAGGAAATCTGAATTTGGTTATTATATCACAGTATCACACCAACACAAAATCCAGCACTTGGGTGCGTCGCTGAAACTCTGAATTTATAGGTAATAGCATGGCCACTCTATGAAAATTTTATGAGAGCATAATATTGCAGAAAGAGGAAACCACTAGGATTGTATCTCTCGGCATCGGCAAGTAATTAATAAAATCTTCTACTCTGATATACAGTAACAGATATTCCATATCCGTGCATATACATGTTTACAAAGTAACCACGAAAATTTTACCCAAAATAAGAAGAAAAATTAGCCATCACACCTTGTTAGATGTTTGAGTTGCTGTAATTGCTGTTGGCCCTAATGAACCCTAGCTAATAGTTGGCATTTATATATATATATATAGTATATTTGAAGCGTTAAGAATTTATCAATGACTTTGTCGTCTAAAGCATATACTTTTATTTGTTGCAAAAATATGTCTTTCTTATGGAAAAAGTTGTCTTGTATAATCTTTAAGTGAAGAACAAGTAGGCTACCATCCATCTAAGCCAGGAGGCTCTCGTCTGGTCATATTTATTGAATCTTCTTCGTAATGGTACTTGTTAGTCATATACGTCCAACAACTGCTTCTTTCATATATATATTTATTAGGCAAACAACAATATGTTTGGATTGGGATGTTAATTAAATTGAAAGAATATAATGGAAGAGAACTAGCATGAAGTCATTTGCAACTTCTAACTTGTAGAATATAGACTACAGTATGTATTCACTTAACCAAGACCAGCAACTTCAAATTTTGTTTTAGTTTGCAGAACTGCACTTTCGTTCAGGTTCAGGCGTTCAGCATACTGGACTGGCATGGAGTGATACATCAATAATCCTCTTTTAAGTGTTAGTATATAGATCATATTAGGATATTTTCATTAAAAATTCAATATTCTTACCCTGTTAATTTCCCCACACAGAAATTTGTACCTCTATTAAAAATTTTCTCAACTAAACTTTTGGGATGTAATCGTCATTAACTATGACAATTTGCATTAAATTTAACAAGGGGTATATATATATATATATATATATATATCACAAGTCATTTTCAAGTCTTAACAATTTCATGAATTCTTTTCATTAATAAAAGTTTTGTGATATAAATTAACCACCTTCTGATCATCACATAATTAACATGTAAATTATATGAAATGATAGTCAAAACCAATTGTTTTACATAGTTAAATCACCCAGCATATATAAACCAATTTTCCTGTCACTCACGAATTCGATCCAATTATTTTCTGAATTATTAGCGGCTTCAATAAAAAGATTAGTTGATCTCTTTTTATAACAGGTAAACACGATGGAGACACTTCAAATTACATTATTTGAAGTGAATGACAAGTAAGCAGCAGTGGGTTGTGACAGATGGACACTGGAACATTTGTGTAAGCTCTGAAACACAGTTATTGCTGATAATTCGTCCTAAAGCATGAATTTTTCCAAAATCATAAGTCATAACTACCTACCTTTGAAAAAATATCAACAATTAAATGACTGCGAGTATAATTCATTATCCTCCTTCCGACAATTTAAACTACGTATGAAACACGTAAAGACAGCTTTCACATTTGAAGACAATATTAGTTATTAATGACAAAAACAATAACCTAAGGAAAAAACTGCTTTAGGTAATTTCTCATCAGTTTGTCCCATTTGTAACACACGTATACAAAACCATGTACTAAAGTGTGTCCGGCTGTACATGTAACAAATGATAAATTTACAAGAGGCCAATTAACTAGATGCGAAAATGAAAGAAAACTCTGTGCTTCTCATGAGAATCAGCAAGCTAATCCTTAATGGAATCTGCTAGTTTTGGTGCAACATATTAATATCGAGAAGCCCATCATTCTGCTTTGATTAAGTGAGAAAATGAACTACCACTTGAAAGTGCTACCGGGCATAGCTTACATAGTTAAAGTGAGTAGAATTTGGACTAGAAATCATTAGGCTCAAACTATGTGCCCAAATAGCATTACTTCGAACTTTATTACGATCTCAAACAATATCATCACGTAAAGAACTTTACATGTTTTATGAATTTATATTGTAATATTTTTTTTATAGGATTTCTATTTAAACGGAAACCTAAAGTAAGAGGCTAGTGTGTATATACTTTAAGATAAATGATTAAAGGTAGGCCTGTCAACTTTGACATTCCACCTAGTTTTATTTAGGACCATGGATATTGATTAATTTGCCCGCACATGGTAATTTCAGTATGAACAACATATATATACGCACATATAGTTGTGCCACTCAAAATTAGTTTCCTCCTCTAGATCAATATCGGCATCCTTCAATAAGAAACATGGCAGTGGGCACTGTGCCACTGTCTGTGTCTGACGACTCACTTTTCTTCTAATAATGGAGATGGATGCAAATTAATTAAGTATAATTAATTTATAAAGGCTTTCATCTATCTGCCAAATAATTGATCACTTCATAGAGCTGCTACTAAACAAGAGTCTTGTTTATGGATGGTGTCACAAATTAAGAACATTAGCATCAGACTTGTCCATGAAGATATATATATAAACCAATATATGTGGGCAGTGATTGTGCCTCAAGCCCCTCTATTTATTGACATTATGTGTTTGGGGTTTAAACTTAAGCAGAGAAAATAAAAACCACTTATAATTACTAAGCATATATATATATATACAGTGCAGAGTCCTATTTCTCATCATATAAACAAGTGGGTTTGATTATAATTGATATAATGAGAAATCATCTCTTGAGCGCTTACGCAATGCTTTTACTAATTTATATATTTTGAATATTTGAAGTTAGGAAGTCATTATACCACTATTTACTGCTGATCGAGGCAACCCAAAAGAAAAGCTATAACTATATATCAGCAGCTCAACAAAGACGACTCAATTATGCACCCCGCAGTTTGGGGCTGGAATATATGTATAATACCCACCAGTGTTACTAATTTAGAACGTATTTGGATGGATGTTTTTCTCATACAAATTTTTCTCACCCAAACGAGTTTTAAAGGTTTAAACGAGTTTTTATTTATTTTTTATCTAGTTTATTTTAATGTTTGTATTATCTTTCAAACGTAATTTTGACATATGATTTTTTTTTAAATATAAATTACTTCACTTAAATTTATTTTTAATTAAAATTAAATTTTTGCTAGATTAAATTCATTCAAGATTAAATTTATAAATTCTAATCTAAATATAGAATTAAACTTACAGATATATACAGGTAGAGCAGCAGTGAGAAAAGTGCAAAAACGCATTCACTTGGCTCCTCAGTATTCCACTGTAAAACACCTACCGAGGCTCGAGACTCAAGAGGGTCATTGAATGACATGTATTTACCCACAAGTCTATCCCAACTCTACACTGGGACTTCCAATTGGTTACAACTTCCTGCTCCTCCATCGTCAAATTAATTTGTCAAACAAGCATGTAGATTAAGAAGCAAACGGTCCTCAAAGAAACCGGAAAAAAAAATCATTAATTAAGAACGATAATCGGTCAAGACACGGATCTTTATCACATCTCTGGGAATAAAGCTCCTCTATGAGATTCACTCTTCAGGGAAATGAAGGACAAGAACTTAATGCCATAAGACAGCTTTGCAAAATTTGATTTTTTCCGCATATATAAAACAATAAAGGATATGCATCTAGTTTGCATTTTAGGCCGTCCATTTTTTCTTGCCTTGTCATGAGTCAACCCTGCATATCCAAGTCCTTGAATTTATTGAACTCCATAACAGTATAAAGATCGGAATAGCTCAAGTTCAAGCATGTTTCCCAGTTCATTGCAAGAAACAAAATTGTTGCACGGTTGGACAAAAGTTCAAGAGTTGTAGCTCAAGTAACATCAAATTCTTTTAAGGACTGCTTGAGTCTGAAATCAAATTTTATCCACATATCTCTTTAATTGAAGTTTAGCCTACCTTCTCAGAACCAAGTTTTAGATCTCCTTTATAATAAAAATGAAAGGACAAAGGCCAACATATAATGAGTGTAGCTACCCTATAACTAGAGTTTATACCGTCAAGTATTGTACAGAATAATTGACATGTATAAGAAATAAACTTGTATAGTCTATTGCTTATACAAGACAATAAATAAACAGCTTATAACAAATTAATTAAGCTCAAATCTCACTCTGGTGATTGATATTCTTCCTTGAGTTGTTGAAATATAATGATCATATTGTGTTTAAATTACTTTTGATTTATTGGTGAATAAGTAATATGTAAATACTGTCTAAAACATGTTACCATCAAATTTAGTGAAAATTTACATCAGTTTAAATTATACAGAGAGATTGGTCCAACTCTTACACACTGAATATCCACTATATTTGTATATACCTTGTGCAAGAACCAATTAAGTATATTGGAAATTAAAGTGGTATAAATTGTGATACAACAGGGAAAAAGAAAGTGTGAAAGAATAATTTCTTAAATGAATATAGTAGTTTATGGTCTCCAAAACTCATTCCTTGTTTAATCATGAAATTCCACACACATACAAAAAGAAGAGAGAAACAATTTGAAAAATTAATTCTATACAGTGGCTAGCTAGATTACATTTCGAGTAAAAAAAAATAAAAAATAAAAAAGCTTGTTTGTCTCAACATCTGTATTATGCACATCATTCATCCTATTATTATTGTACTTAGAAAGAGAAATGTCTCTAGATCTCTATGCAGGAGAGGGAGACCTCCTACAACTGGACAAGATCTGCAAGATATATATATATCTTGCTTTATTTTGTAGCCTAGTGTTGCCATTATATATATTCATATAAAAAAATGAAAAATTACAAATTATAGCATAAGCGTTTTACATAGGATAGAGACAAGAACAACAAATATATATAGTAAACAAACGCCAAAAATTTCCACAGGATGCTTGCGATATATTATGTAGCCTATGAGCTAGCTGCCATGCTTTTCGCTTCCGCTTTCTCTCTAACTTTTAGCACAAGCAAATCATGACCATATTTCATCAATTTCATGCGATAAATACATATATACAATTTTCACCAGGTAAATTTATCTTTATTATAATATTAATATCAGCTTCTTTCCCTCATCACCTTAAGCAGTAAGCACTACAACATTAGGTTAAGGTCAAAATTTTCATCAATTACATATATAGGCAATTATACATGCACACAGTTACAAAGAAAATAATATATATATATATATATATATAAGTGATGAAACTGCAGTGTTTGAAATGTAATTATAAGAAATCAAATGAATGCGGAAATTGAAGGCAAAAAGAAAGGAAGAAGGCAAGGACAGGGATTCCTGGAAATTGGTCAGGAGGGAGAGAGACGGTCTTCCTTGATATAATCCATTTTTATAATTCATCTGTTCCGTTGTTCATCGTCGTCGTCGTCTACTCCCATTGCTCGTGCATTTTGACTTTTTCCTTGTCCTCACTTGTACACAACGGGGTCCATATAGATTGGTCCATTCAATGACGTGGCATATCCTCATTGGAAACTGTATATATCATGTTATGATATTAGGTAGAAAGCAGGGCCCATTACATCACGTGTGCATGATTGACTCCAATGCAAACGTACATGGTGACGCTTGCATTCTGTTGCCTTGGCTCTCAAATATATGTTGGTTCTATTTGCCCATCCCTTAAAATTTACATATGAAATTATTTTTATTAACTGTTAAATATTTGTTAATCATTGATTATACCTATAAATTTTAAATATTTATTATGAAAATAATAATTAATAAATATTTAATAATTCATTAAAAGTATCGTTATTAAAAAATTAAATATAAAAACAAAAATATATACTTGTAGTGCTGATGTCATGTATGTAATGACGAGGTCAAGTTTGTCATTCTAACTCAAGTCGCGCTAGCTATCTTTCGTGGTATTTACAGCTAACTGGTCTATGCAACTTGAAGGTGAAGACCCACATTTGGTGAAAGCTTCACAAACACACCCCTCCTTGTTTTCTTCATCGCCTTAATACTTAAATTCCATAACTTATCATGCATGGCGATTAGTGGTGAATAGAAAGCTCCCTCCCTTGGTCTCCTTTAAACGTTCATACTAATTGCAGTATCCCTCAAGTCATTCTTTCTTTTCCAAGTGAACGAGATAACTCATATAAAGCATCAAAACCTAAATTGAAGAAGTGGTTGTCTCTCCATGCAAGTAAGCCCGCTTAACTCATCAATCATCCAAATTTTTTTTTCAAGTATCGTATTGCTTCCTCTATTTGAGGAAGAAAGTCTTTGTTTCTGCCAAGGGTATATACTATCTCTTTTTGAATAGGGGATTTAGAAAATCGACAGCTGTAGTTTAACTTTCATCAGCCTTTTGTATAGCTTAAAGAGAATTTGAAGCTGATCTTAGAGCAATTTGTATATATATCATGTCATTTTTTGTTTGCTACAGAAGGAAAAAGAAACAATTAACAAGGAGGGGGCGGATATGGAAATGGAAGGGACTCGTGGAATGGAGGAAACCCTACCACCGGGATTTCGATTTCACCCTACCGATGAAGAACTCATCACTTGCTATCTCATAAGCAAGATATCAGATTCTAGTTTTACAGGCAGAGCAATAACTGATGTAGATCTCAACAAAAGTGAACCATGGGAGCTGCCAGGTTGTTGTTATCTAAGACCTTATCTTCTGTGTTTAGTTAAGATTCATTAATTATGCATGTGTACTTCATAGTTGCAAACATTCAATTCATTAATTATGCATGCTTACTTCATAGTTGCAAACATTCATTTGATTTTTCACTTTTTCTTTACTCATGCATACTCATTTAATTAACAAAAACTAGATCCATTTAATTATAGTATTTGTTTTGTTCATCAATTATAGAACCCAAATTCTTCGTAGTCTTTTCATCTGTGCTATTCTGAAAACAGTCAACACTGTCTAGGGTATCTTCATAATATATAGGATTGTATCTTTTTTTTTGGTGAATAGGGATATTATCTTTTTTATATATAGGCAAGCGATTGATGCATTTATTCCAATTCCATTATATTTTAATATAATACACTAATCTAATTATTCCATAAGGTGGACGTTAATTTGTCTTTCTTGTGATATGGATAAGATTTTCGTACATATACTGCATATAATTTTATATATCCTCCATTTTCTAAACAAATGCAGCAAAAGATTCTCATCTATAATATATGCTGGCCCATCGATGTTGATTTTTTTCCTAATATTTTTCACAAATTTTCCATGAAATAGGGAAGGCGAAGATGGGAGAAAAAGAATGGTACTTCTTCAGTCTTAGAGATCGTAAATACCCCACGGGTGTGAGAACCAATCGAGCAACGAACACCGGGTACTGGAAGACCACAGGGAAAGACAAGGAGATCCTCAACAGTGCTACATCGGAGTTGGTTGGTATGAAGAAGACTTTGGTTTTCTACAAAGGCAGAGCCCCCAGAGGAGAGAAAACCAACTGGGTCATGCATGAATACCGCGTTCACTCAAAATCCAGCTTCAGAACTAGCAAGGTACAGATATACAAATGATAAAAGCCCTTTTTGCTTTTTCCACTTATTTGAAACCGTAGAACAGTATCCTCATATCATGTAGCCCAAATTCCAAAGCCAACAAAAGAAATAACTGTCACACTAATTTTTTACACCACGTCCTACACCTTCCTATTCGGGAAGGAAAATTTAGAAAGTGTATTGAAACGTGTGTTTCTCTTATTTTATTATTTATAAAATAAACAGTGTTTCTCTTATTTAATTGTCCAGAAAGTATATAAGAGTTATAGAATTGAGATATAAAAATTGTCCAGAAAGTATATAAGAGTTATAGAATTGAGATATAAAAATAATATTTTTATAAAAGAAACAGGCATATATATATATATATATATATATATATATATTATCTTTGACTGGAATATCTTACAAGCATTGCTGTATCGCTGTAGAATTAATTTTTTGAATACCGTCGCTATTGGTATTTAAATAGAGGCTTTCCCAGTAAGTACCATGAAGTAACTAACATACAATCACTTTCATATACAGCAGGATGAATGGGTGGTTTGCCGGGTATTCCAGAAGAGTGCTGGTGCAAAAAAGTACCCTTCTTCCAACCATGCAAGAGCAATGAATCCCTACAGCCTGGAAATAGGTCCTGGTATTGTGCCACCACCAATGATGCAGCTGGGAGATCCCGCTGCTCATTTCCTTTATGGAAGGAATTACATGAGCAGCGCAGAGCTAGCTGAAGTTGCTAGGGTTTTGAGAGGGGGTGGATCAACCAGTGTCAACCTTCCAATCCAATCCCAGTTGAGCTACCCGGTAGCTGCAGCAGGAGGAGGATTCACCATTTCAGGGCTTAATTTGAATCTGGGAGGAGGAGCAGCAGCCGCAACACAACCCATTTTGCGGCCAATACAACCGCCGCCACCTACAATGGCTCAAGTGCACGATGTCAGTTCCAACATGATGGCAGCTAGTTCTCTTGCTGCAGAGAATGTAGGGTATGGTACAGAAATGAGCAATACAAATCCTCACGGAAATAGGTATATGAACATGGACCATTGCATGGATCTGGACAATTACTGGCTTTCCTACTAATATTGGGAGACCTTCATTTAGTTTATTAGACATAATATATAGTACTATAACTTCAGTTGGATTAGGTACCGTAAAAGTTTCTGCTCTTTCTAGTGTTTCTGATTAAGTTTCATGCGGGTAAAAACCGAGCAGTATCCAAGTCTTGTACCCATTGCAACCAGCTTTTTGAATGTTCTTGTTTATCAATTATTCGATCTCTTTTCTTAATTTACAGAATTATGATTTCATTTTTACCTTGTTCTTGATTATCAGTGAGCTGTTGCGTTTCACTGTTTTTCTTACTGCTCACTGGGACTTGCTAATAGCCTAATATAGATTAATTAGAATTAAGAAGGGATCTTGATTTTTGCATGTCATTCTTTTTTCTTAAGTACTTTTACACCACTTTAATATTTTCACATGATTTGGTTGAATACTTATACAGGAGACCCGAAAGTACTCTATGGGTCCGGGAACAAATCCTTGTAAAAAATTTTAATCCAAAAAAGTGAAGTAAATGCAAAATAATTTACAAGAATCGTTTGCCATTTAAAAAGCACCAGGCACACACTGTATAGAAATTTGACTCCTTGGCAGATTACAAATGCTATCCCCAAAACATTTAGCACATGTTTGGTTTAACTAAATTTTTAAGAAAAAATCACTTTTTTTTTTCAAAAATTGTAACCGTAAAATTTTAATTATAAATTATTTTAACTATAAAATAAACTAATCCAAACATACATTTAATTAAGTTCACAGATGCAGCACTAAAGAGGATAAATACATCCTCCGCACAATCTAATAGTATATGTTAATTAAGGATGAGATTAACTAAGGATATGTGCTTAGAAAGGAAGTGAAAATAACATTCTAGTGTATCATGATTTTGCTTGACATATTTTGCAATATCCATACATATATTTTGTAGTCACCCTTTCAAGGTTAACGAGGAACTTTTGCTACCAGTAGTCACATATTCAGTGTTTATCAAAGGCTGGTTGCACTAGTGCAATACTTACGTCGCGGTGAGAAAGAGAAAAAAAAAAAAAAGGACAAGTGCATTTGCTCAACTTAAAATTTTTTACTACCAACTTTCATTGGTTGCAGCAATTCTACCGATTTGAGAAATCTAAAAGTATTATACTCAATCAATAAAAACATGATACAGGTACAAAATATAAACACATGTCATCAGATTATAATATTATATAATAAAATTTTAATAAGATATATATATATTATTTTAGTACTCTGACAATAATTAAGAATTTATCAACCATTTCACATGTTGCATTGGAAGTTGGAACTACCTTTGTTGTTACTTCATAGAAATTTAAGCTGTTAGAAAGTGTTACTTTCCCCAGTACAACATGAGGGAAAAAAAGGGGTACTCTTGGACCAATTAATGGCAGTGCTATTGAGCAGCACAAAATGGGCTTTCGCATGGAAGTCATTGTACAGATACAATCACAGTTGTATATAGTATCTCTGTGCAAGAGAAATCCGTGAGTTCCGAGCTTAAATTCATATTTAGCATTGAAATGAAAAGTACTTCTGCGTTCAAACTTAGCTTAACTCTAGACGGGAGAAAGTAATAGTTTAGTATATGTTTTTTTTTTGGACGTGTTAGTATATGTTTAATATAAGAATAAAAATGAAATGAAATTTGTATGAAAGAGTTTTTTTACACTTAGCTTAACTTTAGACGGGAGAAAGTGATAATTTAACTTAATGTCAGATGAATTTAATTTATTTATAAAAATTTTACTTCATTTTTACTTTTATGCCTGTCTAACATAAAGGGAACATGCAGCCAAAACCCGAAGAGATTCTATCGAAGATAGACATAGTCAACCACCTAGTCAGATATTTGGCAATATGGGAACTATTACATACACGAAGATCCTGTCTATATTAAACGTGGATCTCCCGAGTTCAACAGTAACCTTAGTGACTGAAGCCCACGGCCACATCATGGACCAATTTTACCTTAAAATATCTTTAAAAAACCGAGTCTAATGTTGAAAGATGGCCAAGTCACGTTTCATAAGTTGACGTGAGGAAGCTCGTTTGCTCAAATCGGTCTTCCCGGAGCTGGCAAGTGGTTGAGTGACAAGGAAGTTGCCCATGCATATCCGCACCAATGGTTCAAATCCCTCCTCCCCTTTACCCCATAATCCCCCCTCTCCCAGGACCAAAAAAAAAAAAAAAGGTCTTCGTTTTTCCCTTGGAGTTGGATCTTCGACGCACCTGCTAAGCAGCTTAGTCTTATGGGTAGAGATGAAGAAGGAGAGGCGTATACAGAATCTATTTAACAAAGGAAAGGGTATCAAGAATCAACATATCAAGAGGACCACGGCAATATTCGTTGAACACCCACCCACCCACTCTCTGCTTTCTTTCCATTTTCGGTTTCTCGCTCTGGCATCAATAAAAACTCTTATGTTGGGATATAGTTTATAAGTCTTCAGCAAAATTTAGAAGTCAATAGAATTTTAATTTTTCATAATTGAGACAATGCATTTGAAATTGAACACAGAAAATTAGAATAAGATAAATGGAGAGAGCAGAGATTTTTCAACTAATTTATCAAAGAATTGGTGTTAATCGTCAAAATTGTTTACTCCATAATTACAAATTACTTTTCAAGTTCAAATCTCATGACCCCTACTGAACATGAAAATTCTCTTATTATAACAATTCAGAAGGAGCATGATATTTTTTTTTTCATTTTGTCAAAGCTAAATATTGCCAACTAATTTTCAATTGAATATATTAACATTGTCAAACAAATTAAAAATGAAGAATCGACTTTGGGGATCTTCTTCACCGAACGGTTTATTATGGAACAAGATTTAAGGATGAGCTTTAGGAAGACGAGTATAAAAAGCCAATAGGAGTGTAAAACAAGAAAAAAAAAAAAGTCACTAGGAGTAAGCTAACGTTTTAAAAGCAAACATATTTCCGTTACAGAAATTATTCCAAATAGAAATTGTCCAAGGGGCCAAAATTTTTTTATTTGATTTAAATCCAAGTGGCATTCAAGTCATATTTGTTTTGACTGGATGCCTCTTATGATCAGAGCATGCCCATCAAAACGACAAATGGTTTCAGTTCTTTCTTCTCTGATCGCAATACATTCATTTCACTGTACCCAGGATAACAGTTGCATGTTCACCCAATGGCATTGGCCTAGCAGAAATCTACAGGGAATAGACCCTTAAAAATAGTGTGCTTTCAACCAAATACCTTGGAATTAAATCATGTTTATGCAATAAATAAGTAAATAAACTCATGGCACGATCAGCGTAGGTGTGTCCATCAACTGCCCTATGTTTTTGGAAAATAAAACCAAACAATAGCATTTTACAGAACGGATACAACCCAACCTAAGGTCTTTTCGGTTCCAACTTATAATTTATTCATTTTTCAAATCAACTTGTGTTCGATTGAACGAAGGAATTTGAAAAAAAAAGAAAGCAAAGGCTAATATTTTATTTCTAAATTGATATAATTATAAAATATTTATAAAAATAAAAAAGATATGATAAAATTATTTAATAATTTCTTGTTTTATTCTTTTATTTTAAAAAATTCTCAAGTAAATAAAATTTTTAATAAAAATAAAAAACTTACTCACTTTCTTTTTTCCCCCTACTCATCCATCCATTCGCAGCCAAGGTGTCAAAATACACCGAAGCCGAATAACTTAAAGAAAATGCAAACTGGATTGAAAATTTTTAGTCCGAATAAATTTTGAGTTAACCCAGCCCTTCACGAGTTTAAACAAGCCCGATTCAAGATGGGCCAGCCTGGTAACTCACATCACACCGTTGGCATGTGACCCAAGCCATTATGCGGAGACCCAAAAAACAAAAAAGTTCAAACAGTTGTGCGCCACACGACCCACACCAAACCCCTCACCAGCCGCAGAAGTCGGGATGACAGACCCACCCTTCAACATGACCCAAAAAAAAATAAATAAAAGACCCACCCTTCAAAATTCAACAAAACCCACCCTGCAAATTTCAAGAGACAACCTTCAACCCCCCCCCCCCCACCCCAACCCCAAAATACAGGGCAGAGTGGGGTATATATCGTCATCCCTATGCAGAAGCCATCCCGACGCACTATAATTCCCACAAACCAAGTGACGCATAAGCCAATAGGCCATTAACGGGCAACAGCAACCCATAGGCTCTTGAACCCCACAGTTGCCGCGTAGCAATAGGCTCTTGGGAACGTTCATAATTTAGGACCAAAAAAAATAAAGAACGTTCATAATTTATAGACACGAATGCATGTATATGTTATCACGCCACAGTTCAGTGCTCCCACCACTATTAGTATGCAATTCTTTTTCGTAGTAGTGCTCACACATAGAAGTTGGGACAGTGGGCCGGCCTGCAGCCCACATAGGGGCGGACTAGGCACAAACTAAATTTGACCCATCCCAACCAGTCCGGATTTGGCCTGACCCATAGCTGGCCTAGCTGCCCCAAATTGACACCCCAGTCAACCAATATTCATCAGCTCAAAACGACTTCAATCACACAACTCTTCATGTAGTGCAACAAATCTTGAACCAGATTTACATCATTTATTCTGTAGCTATTAAAATACCTACATATATAGAATGCAAAACTTGATCAACATTCTAATTAACAAGTATTTCATAATAAGCGTCCCAATAGCATTGTCAAAAACTCTAATTATACATACCTCTTGTCCAACTTTATACTTCAACAATAGATGTAGCATGTGGATTAGCCGAACCATACTGACTTATTTTTCGAAATCAAATCAAATTAAACCACATGGTAAAGAAATGAAATAAACCACTGGTTTTTTAAACAACCCTATCAGTGGAAAGACAATAAATCCATCTCGTAACAATAAGTCACCAAATTAGTTTGCCACATTGTTAGAAGGATTATTCAAGAAAACATAAACACAAAACAATGAGTTCCAGTGAAGAATAACCCATGAATTAGTTTCTTTCAATAATAAACCTCTAGTTCCAAACAACCTCAATAGGCAGAACTAGCTACGGTTCTAATAAACATATATGAAGTGGTAACAATTTTAGTTTATTACAGCGTCAAGAATTTCAATTTTTTTTTTTTAAAAAAAAAGAAGAGGTAAAGGGGGGGAGGGTAGGTCTAATAACAAATATTACACAGCCATAATACATCAACACCTAAACATCTTGTGTGCCCAGCTCTACAGTGTAACATCCTAAAAGTTACCTCACCCAAAAACGAGAAGCAAGTTCAAACTCCAAAGGAAATGAAATATATAGCCCCCAAAAAGCCCATGCGAGCAGGATAAACCATCTGCAGGAAACAGTGTGTTTTCAGTATAATATTTAACTATGGTTAACGATAAACGAAGACCTGCAAAGCTCAACCGCACTAATAAAACAGTAAAAACCTCTTAACTAGATAAGAAATGCAGCATTGCATTAACTAATTCATGCTTCCATTTATGAAATTCAATATGAGAGATATATGTCCAGCACGGCCACCTTCCAGATGCCAAATCCTCACACAACATAATGAGGAATTTGAGAAGATCTGTGAACTTCCAAATCAATAGGCCCCACTTCAATCCACTAACAGTGATTCTCTAATAACAAGATCCACAGACAATGTCACCAATTGCATTCCACTGTTATTTTTTTGGCCTTCATTCCATTTTTCAAATCAAATAATTTTGAGCACAGCAGGAATCCTCTAACGTATAAAACTCTTGATCCTCTTGCTTATATTAAGAGGATGAAGAAAAAGTGAACGACAATTAGTTTCAAGAACCTATTTTCCTAAGATAAACAGCCATCTCCTCTACAATGGTGTACCTAGCTTATGTGATTTCATTCTGAAGAGTAAAAACTACCACATTATGGTACATTCACAAAAAATGAGCTTGAACAGCCACTACCACGAAGTTTTACCAGTACAGTCCATCAAATATGTGACAAAAGTAGTAGCCCGCTTAAATATATACTCAGCAGAGAAAACAAAACCCCAAGACTAAGACCTGCTTTGCTGGTTTTATAGTACTAAATTGAAATACACATGCTATGGCACATTAATGTTCTACCCAAATCTTAAAAAGCAATGACATTACATGCCTGTGGCTTCTAGAACACCACAGCATGATAACAGAAACTGGGGAGAAAAATGTGGTACACACGTACGTTATGGCAACACTATAAAAGCCAGGAGGAATGTTAGGCTGAAATAAGGTGGAATCCTCAAATATTGCGAAGACTGCAAGGGGTATCAGCTTTGAGCTTAAAGAAGCTTCTTTCCAATCTTAAAATTTAGCAAATTAGAGCTGTTTTCCTCTGAGAAATATATGATTCAATCGTTAATCAGGGTTTATGCATTTTAAGATCAAATAAGGAATTTCAAGGATGTTCGGTTCAACACCCAAAATAATTTGCCCCTTTTAGCTCTCCCTAGTATAAAATGATGTAAATCAAATTTATCTCACCAAATCTCACAAAACAGCACAAGCAGCAGCTATAGAAGGGAGGCAATCCAAGATGACCAAGGAATTTATCCTATTAACACTTGCAAAGCAAATCATACCAAAGAAGTACAACGAGTGACAGAGTGCTTATGGCAAAGAAATCAAGTCATGCTTTACATCATGCACTATGTATAAAATAATGTAAGATGAAACCAGGCTTCAGTCTTCACGTCATATAAACAGAGGCATCCTGAGGCAATAGTAGAAAAGCATACCTAAATTTCTCTCCAAAAAAATAAAGCAGGAACCAACTTCATGTTATCTACTTGTCTGGATGCCCTCGTTTAGCTTTACGTCGTGCATGGTGGGTGTTTCCATTTCGAGCAGGTTTCTTCACCTTTTTGCTACAGCAGACAAATAAAAGTCTGTGATCAGAAGTTCCAGATTTAAAAAGAAAAGAAATTCAAATATAAATATTAAGAGAACATACAGATTACCAAAAAGCAAACTCAGCATATGGATTTTGAGAAGGACATTTCAGACTTACCAGAAAATGGCAGAGAAAACTCTAGCCAGTAAAATAATTGGTAAGGCCAAAAGGGCAGAGGCCTGCATATTGACAGAGTGCTTGTCAAATCACTTAATCATTATGTCAATGTCAGTAATTATTAGTCAGGGAATATAAAATCGTTTTGATGCATACCGCAAACCATTCCAACTCTTTAGTAGCAAGAGGTTTAGTAAGCTCGTGCTTTTTCAATGTCTCCCGGACAGTAGCTTGGACCTTAACAGCAGAAGAAATTAAACACACCAAAAAGCAATATAAGATTTACCCTTCTTATATCAATACCATGCATAATCTTCAGCATTTTTAATTAAACAGTAGAAAAAGTTAACAAAAAATCTTCAATAGCATAGCATTTAGGAAAAAATGTCTAGTAAGCTCGTGCTTTTTCAGTGTCTCTGGACAGTAGCTTGGACCTTAACAGCAAAAGACATTAAACACTCAAAAAGTAATATACAATTTAAGCCTTCTTATAATATACCATGCATAATCTTTCTTCAGTATTTCTTGATTAAACAGTAATAAAAAGGTTAACAAAAATCTTCAATAGTGTGGCATGTAAGAAAAAAGTGATTCCAGATCCAGGAACTAATATGAGCGGCAGTCATATGTAGTTACAAAAATAAAATCCTTGTCTCCAAACTCCAGAGTGAGAAGTATTACCAGGTAGCAGTGAAGAAAAGAGCATATCATGAGGAGAAGCCCAACCCCAGCCCAAAGTTTATATTTTCAATAATTTTACATGCAGATACAGTAAGCAACAGACTAACATACACTAGAATGTTTCACGAAGTTTGGGGGGGCGGGGGACAGAGAGTAGGCTTTTTACTCAGTAACGATTCTAAACAAAATAAAAATAAATAAAAGGCGAGGAGAAAACTGAATTTTTTAAATTCTAGACAAGTCATTAAGTCAATAACGTGGCACTTCTAGGAACCCTAATTGATGAATATTCAAGATTCCATACCAGTTCTCATTTATAATTAAAAAGATGGATCCTCTCAACAAAAACAACTAATCCCCACCATTCATGTAATAAACAATACATGCGCTGATGTCATTGATAATGAAAGATTAATGCAAACGGGTTTACAACACTTTTTTCAAAGGCAACAGAAAAGATAAGCATTATACCTGGCGATGATATGTAGTGGCTGATTCCAAGAACTTCCCATAAGCATGAACAGCCTTCTTTGTGTAGGGCTTCAAAACAACTTGTACTTTATCAACATGAGGTTTAGCTGCAACAGCGACCTGATCAATGTATGGCTTGCTAAACTTTTTAGCTTCCTGTCAACCAGTACAGAATACCTTAAGATACGGATTAGCACACATCAAACAAACCATAAGGACAAAGCACTGTAACTTATACCTGATAATAAGGATCTACAAATTCTTGTGCCCTGTTTAAGTGTGGAGAAATTGCATTCTTTGATGCCTCATAAACTTCAACAGTTTTTGTAGTCAATAATTGCACGTGAGGTTCAGCACTTGTTTTCAACACAGACCACTGTTCTTTCACAGCTGGGATCCATTTCTTCAAGTGAAGAACAAGAAAGAGTGAGAAAGAATATAATTTAATTCACCTGCATATTGGGGTATTTAACAAACCAAGAGCTTCTTACAAACAAGGCAACTCCAAAATTATCAGAGTAAGAGTAAAACAAACAGACTTCGAATCAAATTCATCTTCTAGCCATATGGCATGGTAATTGCAGCAAAGGCTACTATCAAACAGATAATACACTTTATAAAAATGTGTGCCCTTCGGCCATCACTCCCAAATAAAGAGAAGCATCTCTAGACATAAAAGATCAACAATCTGAAAGATATAAATGGAGGACTTACAGTTTTAATTGTTTCCACATGAGGTTCAGCCCACCTTTCAGCTTGTGCTTTTTTCTCTAGGACCTAGAATAAATAGGAAAGACATTAAAATACAGAAGCCAGTAGGGGCTCTTAATAGGGATGAAGAAAAAATTAAGCATGGGATCTATGATTGATTAATAGTGTCAAATGAAGTATCAAATAAGAAAGATTGATAATCAAAATGTACCTTCTGAGACATCACTTCCAAAGCAGGTTTCCCATGTTCATTCCAATGAGTCTCAACAAAGGACTAGCAAAAAATAAAATATTCAGAACTGGAGAATAAGGCTGTTCTAACAAACATCATACAGGATACAGCATAAACTCACTTTACTGCGGATAAAGTGTACAGCAAGCCAAGGTGGAAGCCAAGCACCATGAACCTGATCATTAACATCATTATGCATCAGCTACATGCCAAATGCAAATCATTAAAATTGTTCACATAATTAGAAGTCATAAAAGAAAAATGAAAGACAACTTTTCAAATCTCTCATTAGTATAGTAGCTATAGACAGCTGCTGCTTACAAAACCAAAATGAAAATCTGATTAAGCCACTAAGTACTGTGTTTCAGACCGGTTTTTTAGTTTATTGTGAACATTTGAACCAAGGAGCCTTGGACTGAAACCAATGTCAGAAAATATAGGAAAATCAGAAAAAAGGAATTCTAGTAAAAATATTTCCAGTTTAGGAACAAGTAACCACTTGAGTGGTTAACGATGTTCAAAGACTGGTTAATGATGTTCAATGGTTGGTTAATGAGTAACCACTTGAATGGTTATATTAGAAATATGTTTACCAATAATTCCCTTTTGGTAATTTTCCCTAAAATATTACCACTTAGTCAAGAGCCCAAAAATATGATTTTCATTATCTGCTATGATTAGTAATCAATCTTCAAGTAGATATTATAATCCAATAACAGTGACCACTTCAAGCTCTTTATACCATACCAAATCTTCCATCACTTTCTAATCCTAATACTAAATATTTTGCATCAGTTAAATTTCCCAAGAATATATCCACAAAGACTCCCTTGACACTTTAGCCACCTAGGTGAACAATTAAAATACTCATTAAAGATTTATTTCATTTATCTCTATGAATAACAAAATAGCAGGCAGAATTAAAACCATTTCTTCAATGTCAGATTGAAAGCACACTATTCATAATTAGCCTGGACTACTTCGGAGGTCTGCAACTGGCTGTCAAAGTTTACACACATGTAGGAAAGATAACATGGTCTGGTATTTCAATCAATTTCTTACCTCCATTAGCTCTTTTGATCTGGAAGTTGCCTCAAACTTCGCATTCACCATTTCCTCCTAAACAAATTGGGGGAGAAACAAGAGACTTCTATCAAAATCATCACCAAGCATCTTGCACAACATAGACAAGAAAACTTATGCATTAACATACCTCAGCAACTTTAAGAGCACGCTCAGTCTTACGAATTTTTGTCTTCTGTTCCTCATTTATCTTTTGAAGCTGTGGAGAATGCACTACTCAAGTCAACATATCATCCTCAAAGAAATTATATTTAGATAAGTAGAAATTTAAATTGACATTAGTACAAGTAACTATACATTTGAATCATGTCTCCTCTTTGATCTAAAATGACAGTAGGATCATTCTAAAGCCAACAGCACTAAATATTGTACTAACATGATGATAACAGCTAATTACAATGCCGTAGTAATACACAATAACAGCAGAAGAGGGGTGGCACATCAAGCCATTTATAACCAGAAACATACTACCCCTCTATCCAGAAAAGAGGGGAGAAAGTAAGGAATGGTAAACTAAAGAGCACGCACCAATCAAAAAATGCCATGGTGCTAGAGTTCTGACGACTTCAAATTCTAAGCCCTAGAGAAGGATGCAAATATATATCTAGGGAGGAACTCCTTATTTTCATATGCCACCATTTTATGTCCATTGTTCACCTAAAATGGAGTTCCAGTAGCCATTAACCAAAAAACTCATTCTACCAGTAAGGATATAAAACCAAGTTATAATACAGTAAGGACCAAGGTAGTCAAAATCGCGATTTTGATCGTGAAATCGTATGATTCTACAATTTTAGAGAGGCTCAGCAATCTCGATCACATCAAAAACTCGTTTTGGTGAGATCGTCGTAAGATCACGCATAAGATCATAAAGTCGGAGGGATTGTTCGATCCCAGCATTCCCACTTGAAATGCCAAATGTTGGTGGATCGGGACAGTAATAAAGGTTTCCGGCCCAAACCGTCGTGGGTCAGGTTGCCCAATCAAAAAAACCCCTTTAGCAAACTTACCCAACCGTGCAAAGCCTTCCTTCGAAGCCGTCCCTGCGTTTTGCAACTGCAAAGCTCCGTGCGACTGGTGCGAAGCCCTCCCTTGGTTCGACTGCGAAGCTCTGGTGCGAAGCCCTCCCCTGGTGTGACTTCGAAGTGTGACAGGTCTGGTGCGAACTGCGAAGACCCTAGTCTGGTGCGAACTGCGAAGACCCTAGTCTGGTGCGATTGGTCATGCGACACCCCTGCTCTGGTGCGAAGCCCTCTGTTTTGCAACGTCTCCTAAGGTGCGAAGCTCTTTTGCTTTGTGGTGAGTGATTTCATTTTTGGCCTGACTGCCTCTATTTTCGGATGTCGTTTTGGTTGGGTGCCTCTGTTTCTGCCTTAGTTCTAAACTCTAATAATATGTTTTTAAATTTTTAGGTGCTAGCCTTGCCTATATTTAGACTGTTAATGTGTTAGATTTTTCATATATTGTAAATGGCTTCTGGTGCTGGTTCTGGCCCTGCTGCCGATTCTGGTTCTGGTTCTGGTTCTGCTAGTGCTTCTGTTTCTGCTGCTTGTGGTTCTATTGCTGGTAGTGGGAGTGGGAGTATAAGTAGAAAAGTGGTGAGGAATAATGCTCCAGGAAGTAGGACTGATGTGGCATGGATTCATGGTTATGCAATTGATGAAGATGTTAGGAAGATTAAATGCAAATATAGTGGGAAAATAGTAACTGGAGGAGTTTATAGATTGAAGCACCATTTGGCAGGCACACAAAAGGATGTTGGAAGCTGTCCCGCAGTTAGTGATGAAGTAAAAGAGCAAATGCTTGCAATTGTTGCAAACTTGCAAATAAAATTGAACAACAAATCTCAAGAGCATGAGGGAGGAGGAAGAAGCAACAATGATGATGCTTTAGAAGTTGGTGGGAAAAGGAAGGGGAAAGAAGTTGAGAACATTGGAAATATCTTCAAGAGAAAAAATACTCAATCCACCATCAATGCAATGTTCAAGAAGACTTTGAGGGAGGATGCATGCCAAGACATTGCTAGATTTTTCTACACCAATGCCATACCCTTCAATGTTGCAAAGAGTGCTGAATTTCACAAAATGTGTGAATCGATTGCAATACATGGCCTTGGATTCAAGCCACCATCATATCATGAAATTAGAGTAAAATATCTACAGCAAGAAGTGGCTCTAACCAAGGAATTAATTAAGGACCACAAAGCTGAATGTAAGAAAACCAGATGCACCATTATGACTGATGGCTGGACCGATAGAAGGAGAAGAACTATTTTAAACTTCTTAGTGAATAGCCCAAAGGGAATGGTGTTTCTAAAGTCTATTGATGCATCTAGTATCTGCAAGACTGCAGATAAAAATTTTAAGATGATGGATGACATTGTTGAAGAAGTAGGTGAAGAAAATGTGGTGCAAGTTGTTACAGACAATGCAGCAAATTAAAAAGCTGCTTGAGAAATGTTAATGGAGAAAAGGAAGAAACTGTTTTGGACACCATGTGCAGCTCATTGCATTGATTTGATGTTGGAGGAATTTCAGAAAAAGCTAGAGGTCCATAAGGAGACAATTCCAAAGCGGAAAAAAATTACGACTTATATCTATTCAAGGACTTCTCTCATTTCTTTATTGCAGGACTTTACAAAAGGAAAAGATTTGATTAGGCCCGCTGTGACTTGATTTGCCACATCTTATCTAACTCTGGGTTGCCTCCTTGACAATAAAGGACCTTTGATGAGGATGTTCATATCCAATGAATGGAAATCCAGCCGCTTTGCAAGGACAAAGGATGGGAAATATATTGAAAATGTGGTGCTGGATAGTGGGTTTTGGAGAAATGTTGTGGTTTGCTTGAAGAGTGCTTTTCCTTTAATCAAAGTGCTTCGATTTTGGTGGATTCAGATGAGAAACCAGCCATGGGCTTCATTTATGAGGAAATGGACCGTGCTAAAGAGAAGATACAAAGTGCCTTCAATGGAGTCAAGAAAAGGTGAACTATCTTCTAAATTTCTAATCAATGCTTTTATGCTTTAAGTTTATGGGAAACAAATATTCATTTGTCTATTTTTTTTCAATTTTTTAGTTATATGCCTTTATGGAATATCATAGATGAAAGGTGGGACAAGCAACTTCATAGGCCTTTGCATGCTGCAGCTTACTACCTTAACCCTCAATTCCACTATAGTCCTAACTTCAAAGTTGATTTTAAAGTTAAACGTGGACTATATGAGTGTTTACAGAGGATGGTGCCAAATGATGATGAATCCACTAAGATTGATCTTCAGCTTGAAGATTTCAAGCATGCAAGGAAATTTTTTGGAAGCAGCTTGCCAAGAATGCAATTAAGACCAAAGACCCAGCACATTGGTGGGACTCTTATAGTGATGAAGCTCCAGAGCTTAAAAAACTTTGCGATACAAATATTGAGCTTGACATGCAGTTCTTCTGAGTGTGAGCGTAACTGGAGTGCCTTTGAGATAATAAAGTTTCAAAAACTATGAAATATGATTAGTATTTTTTTAAAATTACCTACTTAGCTAATAGCTATACATTATTTTTTTTATTTGTTTAGGTCCACGCAAAGAGAAGAAATCGTTTGAAACAAAAAACAATGAATGATGTAGTGTTTGTGATGACCAAAGCAAAATTGGCCAAGAGGAAGCAAGCAAGGAAAGCTATTGAGTATAACATTGATGATCTTTCTTCCGATGATGAATGGATTGCGGAGAATATTGGAAGTTCATCTAACAATGAAAGGATAAAGGTAGAAAACTCAGACTTCAATGTTTCAAGTGATGATGATATAAATGAAATTGAACCTGCTAGTGGTGGTGGTGCTTCTATAGATGACTTGGATATTCTTAATGATGATGAAGACGATGATGAGGTAACGGAGTCAGACAATCCAATGGATAGTGGAGGTGGAGACCATATGGAAGAGGATGAAGATGCATTTTATGATGAACAAGGCCTTAATGACTTGCTCTAGTCTTCTAGTATTACTTTCTTCCAGACATGTGCTGTCAAAAACCTTTTATGTGTTTAATGTTGTGAGTTGTAACTTGAATTTGTGACTTTTGTTTTATTAGAGGGCTTGTAACTTCTTACCATATCATGTTATGCATTTTTATTTAGAGTTTATTTATATGTTAGACGTTATTTTAAAGTTATTTTGCTTATTTGTGTTGTTTTATATGTCTATGTATGTTCTTGAATATAATTTTATATTACAGGTACGATTCGTGTTACAATCTCACATGTTATGAGTTTACTCTCCTTTTCCGATCCTAGACCGATTTATGATTTTGACAACCTCGGTAAGGACATAGACCCAAAAACACTCAGACAAATAAGACCCAGACCTACAGCTACAACTTAGAACAGCAACTATGTAGGATAACTGTCCATCAAGTTCTACTCATGATTACTTCCATACTCTATAACACTACGCAAAGAATGCACAATAAACTCATTGTGACCAGCAGAATGCCCTCATTCCCTGACATAGGCCCAAAGTAGTCAGCAACTCAGCAATAATATCCAAGAGTTTTGAACTCAAGTCATTCTTTTAATACTTACTCTTGACCAAAATAATCCATTAATAGAAATAGAAAAGATGAATGAATTCCCCAAATTTGGGCATGTAAAGAGTGAAAACATACTTTGTCATTGATGTGAATATAATGTGTTCCCAAAAGAGTGTGACAAGAAATTACTTGAAAATAGTTATCAGACAGTGGAGGCTAATTAATTAGGCAATCTAAGGATTAATGTCCAACAACAAAAAGAATATTCAGAAATGAATTTGGCACATGTTTGGTTTTACTTAATTTTTACACAAAATCAGCTTTTCAGCTAAAAGTTCTCTCTACAGCATTTTAATTATAATTTTTCTAAACACAAAATAAGCAAATCTAAACACAAAACTAAATTTTTATCCACTGACAACGTAAAAATTTTTACACTATCACTGAACAGTAAGTCCAGGGTGGACAGAAAAATATACATACAAAAAAGTAGTAAAAAAATATACAACTAGAAAAATGTGGTTATAATCATGGTAACAATTTTCAACAGATACAACCAAGAAAGAAAGATAAAAGAGAATAAGATGAGAAAAGCAAAACATAGAGATTAAGAAAGCAAAGAGGAAGAAGCCCTTCTCGTTATGAAGATTAAACATGATAAGGTACACAGAATTTCTTAGAAAAGCTCAATTTTTTTTTTGGAGAGGCACCCCATTATACAAAAAGGAGGGAAATAAAAAAAAAAAAAGGAAAGATAACTCAGCATAAATATTTTCAAAAGAGTAAATTAAGATGCGTGGCTCCAACAAAAACAATTAGACATAAAAATTATACTTTGCAATGGTATATATAATAAGAACAAGTTCCCAAAAGACTAAAAACTTAGGATGTGATTAAAGCAGGATTTGAACAATCTAGCCAAACGCAGAACTTACATCCTCTAATTTTGAGTTCAAGTCATGAATCTTTTTCTCAGCTTCAGCTACCCGGGTTTCCAAGGTCACTTTGTCCTTGTTTTGCGTTTCTAATTTCCTTTTAAGCTTGTCCACCTGCATAAAGAATTTCAGAGTAGCCACGGAGGATTTATAATCATTTACACCCTGTAGTTGATTCATATGTAACCTGCTTTTGTAGTTCACTAGCACGTGCATGAGCCTTTCCAACCTGCTCCTCAGCATCCAATGTCCCTTTTTTCTGAGAGACAAGATTAATTTTGAAGGGGTTTTGAAGGTTACAACTTAAAATAAATAACAAAGAACACTAGAGTATGTGATTCCGACTCTAACAGTGTTTCAGAATGCTCCACGAACAATAACAGAACGAAAATAATGTATGCTGCCCTCACTTGAATTATATGAAGTAAGAAATGCAATAATCAATATTTTCAATGAGGTTAGATCGAAATCAAGAACATAATGAGAAAATTTCGTCCACCAAGTCTAGTGCCAACACCTCACCTGGAGAGAAGTAATCTCATTCTGCAAGGACTCGATGCTGCTCGACCTATCTTGAATGATTTTTTCCTTTTCTGCTATTATTTCATCCTTCTTCTTCACTTGTTTGGATTTTTCACTGATTTGAGATTCTTCAAATAAAATCAGGCACAACATGACAACATGTATTAGCCATCTAAAGGCATCATCAAAAACCAACTACTGTCCACATGAAAAAAGAAATGCGGAAATATAACTGCTTGAAATTTGAAGGAAACCGTGAATACAGAGGTCCCTCCAATTGTAAATCATTAGCTCTTTATACTTTATAGGAAGTATGCAAAACGTGACTTGTTTGAAGATCAATGAACAAAGATCCATGTCAGACTTTAGTGCCAACAATTAAAAATAAACATTCGATAAAAGATGCACATTTTTAGACTCTCATAACCCTCAATCGACTATGTTAATTCGATTAACAAAACAACCATGAGAGTGCCAATAAACTAAACCTTTTCTCATCTCATAAAAAGTGAAGTAAAAAACTCCAGGAACTGTTTTTCTCAAAAACAGAAGATTTTCCTTAGTTAGTGAAAATTTCACTACAAAAAAAATGTCTGAACATGAAAGCACAACAAACACAACAATTCATAGTACCGTTCTTATTCCAAAAAAAAAGGGCGCACACACAGATACAATCTTAAACTTGTTTTCTTCGGTTATTTCATCCTTCTTCTTCACTTGTTCAGATTTTTCACCGATGTAAGATTCTTCAAATAAAATCAGGCACAACATGTATTAGCCATCAAAAGAAATCATCATAAACCACCTCGTGTCCAGATGAAAAAAGAAATGGGGAAGTATAACTGCTTGAAATTTGAAGTAAACCATGAATACATAGGTCCCTCCAATGGTAAATCATTAGCTCTTTATACCTTATAGGCACCATGCAAAAGGTGACTTGTTTGAAGATCAGTCAACAAAGATCCATGTCTGACCTTAGTGCCAACAATTGAATATAAACATCCAATAAAGATGTGCTTTTTTAGACCTAGGGACCAAGAATAACACCAGATACTGTGTCTTGAAAACAACCCCAAGGATCTCAAGGATCTACCTCTGGTATTTTTATTTTGGCTCCAAGTGGTAGTCAGGCAGCCATTGAATGGACCCCTGCTGTTGACTCGATTACAGAGCCCTCAAAACCCTCCTCAAGTTATCACAGGTTATCTTCATAAAATTGCAATATTAAATTTACAAGCATCAAACAGCACGTGCATACAAAGATGAGACCACATCCAAGAAGTCTCATAACAAGCCATAAGGTTAACAACATTAAGCTTGCTTGTTGAAGTAAATCTTAAACTAAGATGAAGCAAGCAACTGAAGTTTCAACCCCCACGTTTTAGCATGTGATTCAACAAAGATTGAAAACGTGTGTTGAAATTACAGAGTTTAGATAGAGAGAAGGAAGAAAGGAGAATGAAGATTAATCAATAGTATTTGATAGATATGTTTAATATGATTGATGTACTACAAAAGACAAAGCATTAACCTCTATTTATATTCTAGTAACCCTAATCAAATAAGGAAATAAATCAGGAAATATAATAAAATTATGATGACTCCTAAATTGCTTCATCAATTAGAGTACTAATTGATTTCACAATATATTCTAAAGATATTCCAAATATATTCTAACACTCCCCCTCAAGCTAAAGCATACTAAGCTTTAAACTTGTTACAAATAAATACTTTAATTAAATAACATATATATAAAGTAAACTCTACGGCTGAAACACAACTCAGAATGCTGGGGACGCCGGAGAGATGAATATTGCCGGAAAGATAACTCAGTAAGGAATCATCATCAGCCTGCATGAGAAGAAAGGATTCTAGGGTTCTACTTAACCAGATGGCAAACTCCAAAAGACTTGAGGATTCTAGGGTTCTAGGATTCTACTTGACTAGACAGCAGACCCAAACGACTTGAGAGATTCTAAGGATTTGCTTGACCAGATGGCAGATCCAGATCCAGACAACTTGAGTAGAAATACCATTAGTATGATTCATCAGTGGGAAAGAAGTCATCATCGGAATAATCGTCAATGGGAAGAGAATAACATCACAAACACAAGTATTGAAGAAATATCACCACTGATATGAATCATAAGTCGAAAAGAAATCACTATCGAAATGATCGTCGATAGAAAGATAATAACATGACAAACATTAGTATTAAAGACAAGTCACTACTGATATGACTCATCAGTGGAAAAGAAGTCACCATCGGAATGATCGTTGATGGGAAGAGAATAATATGACAAACATTAGTATTGAAAAGATGCCACCACTAGTATGACTCATCAGTGGGAAAGAAGTCACTATCGAAATAATCGTCGATAGGAAGATAGCAACATTATGAACGCTAGTACTGAAAAGTCACCACTGATATGACTCATCAATAGGAAAAAAATCACCAGTAAAATGATGGTCGATGGGAAGAAAATAACATGACAAACACTAGCATTGAAGAGATGTCACCACAGGTATGATTCATCAGTGAGAAAGAAATCACCATCGGAATAATTGACGATGGGATGATAATATCATAAATACTAGTATTGAAAAGTCACCACTATCATTATCATTCCCCCTCAATGCTATGCTAGCATTGGAAAAAAGTCAAACAGTAAAAAAGTAGAGAAAATAGATAAGAGAATGGGTTGAGAAAACAATAAAGAAGAATTTACAAAGGAGTTCTATAGAACTCGACATAGCGAAAAGCATGGACACCCTCAAGGCGGAATGGTACCGCTCTGATACCATGTTGAAATTATAGGGTTTAGATAAAGAGAAGGAAGAAAGTAGAATGAAGATTAATCAATAGTATTTGATAGATGTGTTTGATATGATTGTGTATTACAAAAGACAAAGTATTAATCTCTATTTATATTTTATTAACCCTAATCAAATAAGAAAATAAATCAAAAAATATAATAAAACATGATATGACTCCTAAATTGTTTCTCAATTAGAACACTAATTGATTTCACAATATATTTTAAAAAAATTTTAAAAATATTATAAATATATTCTAACAACGTCCACTTGCAGTTATATGGTAATCGCATCTTGTTCATCTGCTGAATATAAATTTAGAAACCCTATTTTCTGATCCAGTAAAAACTCCACAATAATTCCCAATTCGGCCCGTTTAAGCACCCCAGAAAAGCTTTTAAACTCTCGCAACCCTCGATCGACTATGTTAATTCGGTTGACAAAACAACCTTGAGAGTGCCAACAAACTAAACCTTTTTCTCATCTCATAAAAAATGAAGTCAAAAACTTGAGGAACTATTGTTCCTAAAAACAGAAGATTTTCCTTAGTAATAGCAACTAAGTGAAAATTTCACAACCAAACAAAAAGTCTGAACATGAAAGGACGACAAACACAACGATTCATAGGACACACACACGATCTTAAGCTTCGTCTTTTTCGTTTATTCCAGTAACCGAACAGTGTTAAAAAAAATCTAAGGAATCGAAGGAAATAAATGAATTAAATTAAATTAAGAAAAACTAGTTCGATTTTCGTTTGCATAGAATAGAGAACTGACCAAGAGTTTGGATCTTGGACTTGAGTTGATCCAATTCGATCTTGATGGCGGACGAATCAGAGCCGTCGGGTGCGGTTAGAGTGAGCGGTTCGTCTTGTTGAGCGCCTCCTTCAATGGATTGAGCCCCAATGCGGGAGAAAATTAGGGCTAGAGAAAGCGTGAAGAGAAGGAAGAGCTTCGAAGGCGCCATGGATATGCAGAATTGCCGCCAACAAAGATATGGTAGCGCCGAACAAGAGAAAAATCACACACACACACACTATCTGATTATATATGAGCTCATATCATAATTCATAGCACACTCCTCAACCATGCGTGTCAATATTATCACAGTCGCAACAGAAGCGGAATATACAAGGACCTTTTTTATTTTCTCTCGGATTTTTTATTTTCCCTGTTTCAACCTTTGACGGAAACTAAAAATAATAAAAAAATAAAAAAGGGTGATCTCATCTAAAAAGGGTATCTTGTCTAAAAAGACTTTTAATATGGTGTTGGATCCAAACACGTGGCAAGCGACGGCACTCGAGAACCAAAATCTAGCTACCCAATTAATATTTTAATTAATAATAATTTTATTCTTTAATAATGAAATATTATTCACCTTATGATTTAAAAATAAATTATTGTTAATTTATAAATCTATGAAAAATAAATATGATTGTAATTTAACAAAATTATTTTTTTAATTAACATCGTGAGCATCGCTTTTAATGATATCGTGAAGTTGGGGGTAGGTGATGACCGACCAGCGCCGCCGGGGAAGGTTTGAAATTAATCAACGGCGACCAGCAAAAGTAATTTTGATGTGAAAGAAAAAAAAGGCTTTTTTTGTGGTACAGAAAGAAAAAATGCTTTGAAAAAACTAAAGAGGTAGCCAAAATGTTTTTGCTAGTGAATTAATTTATTAGAGTGGTCAAGTAACGTTGTTTATTCTTTATTAGGCAAAGGACATTTTGCAGCAAAAATGTTCGTCATCTATATCTGTAAGAGAAAAATATTGACAACGTGAATTCTACAGTTGGGATACAATGTACGTGTAACAAGGTGAGATAGGCCACCAGTTTCAATCACCAATATTTTGTCTTTTTGTTAGGTAATCTTATGGGAATTCTTGGCTAGATTCATGGATACACACGAAATAAGAATATGATACTGGCATAGATATAAAAATATTTTAAATTTTAAAATTTATTGTATATGACATGGTGAAAATATAAAATAATTAATTAATAAAAAATTAGTATAAAAATATAAATTTTTTAAAAATGTATGTAAGATAGAATCACAATTCTTAATATAAATCTTATAATAGACGTAATAAATTATTATAATTTACTTAATTTTCATGATATCACAAGCACAAATTCAAAAAATAAAATAAAAAAGATTGTATGATACAGACTGAATATTTTAAAGTGTTTGAGAAATATTCCATACAAATAAGTGTCTAACACTAATACATTGAATATTTTAAAGCGTTTGTACATTATTAGTTTTTGATTGCTAAGTCATCAATTTGTAATTTTTTTTCTTTTTTGGAATCTTTAGACCTTGTTCAAGTATTTAAAAAAAATGTTGATATTTACTACAGCAAAAATAAGAATGAAATTAAAAATTTTATGAACGATTTCATAAAAATTAAAGGACGTGGAATAAATCAAATAGTTAAATGACAATGGTACACCTACACTACAGCAGAGGAGTTGGTTTTCCAAATTACTTTTGCCAGGAACAACAAAGACATTTAAACCTCTTTGGGTCAGTAAGTAGAGTTTTATTTATGTTTTTATTTGTGTCATTTTTTTATATTATTTTATGTCATTTCATCAATATTTGAACTCGACTTTGCAAAATATTATAATAGAAAAATAGTATAATTCAAAGTTGTTGATTTTATTGTGAGGACGAGGATGTGATTGATATGTGCAAAATTTTGTCGAAATATAGACACCCACGTAGATGCTTTTTTTTTTTTTTTTATACTCCATGTAGATGCTTTGCCATTGAACAAATTTGGAAGTGGGGCTTGTTTAAGCATATCAAGTTGAGTCGAAATTAAGTTTAAAAAAAATGTTTAAATCAACCAGTCTTAGTCAAGTTGAATTAGGTTAGTTTTATAATTTTTTTAAGCAATTATAACTAAACCTCAAATCGAGATAAAGATTTGATTGGGTCATTTTATGATTTTTATTTTTATAAATTATAAATAAAAAAATTCATAATCAATTATAATTAAAAAAATAAAAATAAAAAAAGATATTTAATTTTATTATCTAACTCAACTTTTTTTTTAGTTTGAGTTAATTTGATCAAGTCATCGGTTAAACCACCCATTAAACATCTTATTTTAAAGACAAGATTAATCGTAGTAATAAGTTTTATATTTTAACATGGAATTTAATATGCAAACAGAATTAGATAAATGATTATATTTTTAAAAAAAATTAATACTTTAATATATATATATATATATATATATATATATTATAAACTCGCTGTGTTCAATTTTAACAAATACAATCAGTTAAAAGGCATCATATGTGGTTTAATTAAAGTTATGTTGACATACATGGTATAAATTATATTTACAAAATAGACAGGTTTTTGGCACAACTTGTATTATTTGTTTTTGTTTAAATACTTATTAGAATTACATGAAGTTGCAGTTCTTGACTGGGCCAATTTATTTATAAAGTGAGTTTATAATAAAAAAAATTGTGTCAATTTTAAGAATTTGACATTGACTTTGACTTTGACACCAATAAACAAATTGGATTCAAAACACTAACAGACATCTTTGTAATAGAATTTGAAAAAATCACAATTTATACTCTTAATTACTAAACAATTAACTATAATTACAAAAGAGAATAATTAACAATGTCCAAAAATTAAACTACTTGATGAATTAACCACAAAGTAATCTCATTAGCCACTGGTCAGTATTTTAAAAAATAATTACAATTATTCAATGTCTGAATGAAAATTATTTACTAGCTTTTTTTTTTCTTTGATAATCAAAGGCTTGGAAAATTTTTTTTATACTTTCAAGTCAAGAGTTTAAAGGTTAAAGTTTTTTTTCCTAAATAACAACTCTAAAATTTAAACTTGTATTTTATATTCTTAAAATCATAAAATACTAATTATTATGACGAACCACTTACGAGTTTGTTTTTAGAATTTTGTTTGAATTGGTTTTAAAAAATTTGAAAAGTGCCTGAATTTGATAGTTTTATATTTGACGAATTACGTAGTATAAATCCAGTAACTTTGTTCGAATTGGTTTAAGAATATTAAAATTTACGTGCCTAAATTTGATAAGTTTCATCTTAAGAGAGAATTATCTGGTACCCAACGGGTTGATATGAGTGGTGTATAAATATTAATAAAAATCGTTAATGAATAATTTTTTGTTCCATATTTTCCAATTTTAGACGTTGTCACACACAAAATGATATAGTCTATTCTTATATCTGTTATATATTTTTTAAAATTTTGATACTATTTAAAATTTACATTTTTGAAAGTAAAATGCCCATTCCTCTGCTCAGTTAGAATATTCCTTTATAAAAATCGTTCTTACATATAATTCAATTCGTTTTTGAAGGAGTAGCAAATCACATTTTGTATGTATGGTCCCATGCATGCTAACTAGTTATAGTATCATGTATTGTACACGCGCTTTAAATTTTAAAAAAGAAGAAAATAAAATGGTAAGATATATTTTTACTGCAAAAATAATAACATAGATAAATAATTTTAAATGAATATAATTCTGTTGGTTGTGAAATTGTATCTGTGGTGTGGCCTAGCTGTTGCATGACTAACTTTTACACATTTACCGTTATGTTTACAAAATCAGCTTGCTTTATCAGTTATATAAGAGGAAATTTTGATCTTCGAGAATGAACAATTGGAAGCTTGATACAAATCTATTCGTGTATGTTTGGTATGAGAATAAAAATAAAATTAAATTTTTTATAAATAAGATTTGCATATAATTTTATACATAAATTTTATCTATAAAAATTTTATCTTTATTTTTACTATCATAACAAATATATACTTAAAGTAAAAAATGTAATGGGCTTGCCTAACAAGCTAAAATTCATCAATAAAGAGACTTACAATACATAAATTTTGATCAAATTGGGTTTGAAAAGCAATAAATAACATGGAAAAATTCTGTCAAACAAACAAAAAAGGAAAATAAATGGATTTTTAAAAGAACAACATGATAAATGGTTAGGAAATTAAAAAAAAAAACAAAATGAATGGCTGGAAAGTTAAAAAAAAAGTAACAAAATAAATGGATGTAAAGTAAATTAAAAATAATAAACAAAATTATAAAGAATATCCGAAAAAAGAAATATAATACAAAAGGTAACTGCTACAAACAGTTAACTGCTAAATTTTGCTTGAAGTCGATCCCTTTTTATAAATTTGAAATTCAACAAATAACTGCTACATTTTCTCTTACTTTTTAGCTTTCTCAACTTTGCTCAGCTTTTATGCTCGGGCTTGGCCAGCTCCATTTTCTGCTGAGTTGATCTATGCGAGATCTACTTAGTGTATATTTAAATTAATTTATTTTAAATTTAAAATAATTTATAATTTATAATTAAAATATTTTTTAAACAATTAAAAAAATATTTTTTTAAAAAATTAAACTAAGCTCAACATGCTATTTGGTTTGTTATGATCTTAAGTTCTTAACCAACTTTTTTTCTTGGTCCACAATCCTAGCCAACTGATTACCTATTACCTTTTTTCTTTTGGGCCATTTCTCCTTTAACTACAAGCCCGCATGTTAGTTGTCATTAAGCCCATATCCATCGTTCGGCCGACATATTCCCTACAAATTCATTTAGCTGTAAATTTAAAAATCTTACATTCATAAACAGAGAATAAAAAAAAAGTTAATAAAAAAAAGTTACCATAAAATCTCATCATTATTTTTGTTAAGTCTTTTTTTAATTGATTCATTTTTTTATATTAATAATTATAACTTTTAAAATTAAATCTCCCATTCATTATTCACCTGTTAGACGTTGAAATTTTAACTCTATCAAATCATATCTGTGAAAAGAATTAAAAAATAGTCCGAGATTCAGCAGTGTCTTCAAGGAAGCTACTAGCGGGACTGACGCTAGTTGTATACATTTCCAGCATTCTCTGATGAAAATCTGAAGATTGCTTTATTTTGCATTATATGTTTCCTTCATTCTTGCATTGCAATTCTGCAGTCCAAATCTCATTTAGTTTGTTCATCATGCATAATTTCTACCTTCCTAAGAGTGACATATTATGGTTTACTCTACTATATATACGCTTAATATAAAATTTCTGCTCATGAATAATTTTTCCACCATTTCCATATTATCAAAGGAGGAAAAAAAATTTAAGCAGTAACATAATTCAATTACCTGGAAGCATATAAATATGCAAGAATGCATCTGTTATCTGCAAGAGTCACGTCGAACAGTTTATAGACCAGTTGATGCAAAAAGAGACGAAAAAGAAGTCATATAGAAATGGCTATCTTCACAGTGCATTATTATGGTGGTAGCAACTCTAATCATGGTTTCATTGCATAAATAATTAAAGTAATAGAAGCTTAGGAAACCAACATTGACTCTGGGAATGTAAGGCTGCGCGACTGGACTAGCTACAGCCTACGTGTGACACACATTTGCTTCAGTCTTCAAAGGCATAATTTGACGATGTGTTATGTGCGCGCAATGTAGTGTAGTTTATTCGCGTAAACTTTTTAAATAGATAGTAATACTCGTGATGCTGCGTGCTCTGCTACTGACTTAATTGGGGGGTGACATAAATTGAACTTTTCTAACTCTTCATTTTGATTTCTAATGTATTCAATTTACGAGTGTGCGAGAACGGTACCTTTTCTTTAAGTTTTAGGAGTAATTAGTAAAATTATATTGTTTCTCTGCATATATAATGTAAGTATGGAATATATGAATGTGTAATCACAGGGAACATCTTAACATTTGAAAAACTTAAACTACACCTAATTAAGAAGCCATGTTCCACGTTTGTAAATCCTGTTCCCAAAATGTTAATTAAAAACCAAACCAGAATAGGCTTTGATGTCTATTGGATGATATGGCAATGTGAGATGTTAGTTTTCTGTTTTCCTACAATCAGACATGATGATGGACGAAGCAATCGAGCACTTTACTACTTTTATACAAAACGAAAGACTACAAGAGAAAAGACACTACTTTGATGGGCATAATTGAAGAGGAATCAAGCTAAGACAATAATATAACCCTACTAATCTGATTAAACAAGACGTAAAACATAAAGTTGGATCTAATTGGATGCTAACGGCCAGATTTCGGTCACAGAGCTCACAGCATCGCTTACGACTCCATTGTTGAAATTGCCGAATGTCATATCCAAGTTTCCATGCCCAAGAGCTGAATTCTGTCCACCAACTGCAATTCCACCGTATGGGGCATCGTTTCCATGGACGGTGATGCTTGGCGAGACATGTGCCATGCGGCGCAGACTAGTGCTGAGCCCCTGAGTCTGAAGAAGCTGGTTGTTTAAGGTGGTAAAAGAGCTCCGAGTGACCATATCCTCAGCTAACTTCACCTGAAAGTAGATAAAAATTTCTTCAGGGTTAGTTTGTTGTTTCTTTCTTTAAATATGAAGTGAAAATTTCAGGAATTTTGGATTTATATGAAAAAATCATTCCTAAATTTTTTACATCCCAAATTGACTCTAAGTCTAGGATATTTTATATCTGTGCCCTTGACTATACATATATATGGGAAAACGGGGTAACCATATATGAGCCTAATTTTTAACTCTACCTGAACCAGTTGGCTATCTTAACTCTTAAAGAGCACTAATCGTAGTAGAAATTCTGTTGATATTTTCCATCTACCTAATTTCAAATTAAGCTTCCTTCATTCCTAGTGACTACTACATTTCTCCTCTCTTTCAAAGTTGTCATTCGTTTTTCTTCTGTTACCACTCGTCCTTTAGCTTTCGGCTCGAGGAAAAACAAAATTTAACTTTCTCCAACATGATCGTAATATATTAGCTAGAGAAATATTCATAAAAGGGCTTCATACCTTGGCTCTCAAAGCTTCGACATCTGATTTTAGCACCCGGTTATTCGTCTCAGCCTCACGAAATTGTTGACCGGCATCTTGAAACTGCTTGTATAGGGAGACATTTTCCAGTTTCAGTTGTTCAACCTGAGAAAGCAGAGTTCAAAGGGAAAGAAAATGATTGCTTCTTCTGTATCGTTTTCAAGATTGGTGCTTGAATTTCAAAAACAATACAAGATTCAGAGAAGTAACGTTCCCTTATCTTAATCAACAATTATTCGGATACCTTAGCGCTAAGAATTCTAACATTAGTAGTGCTATATATCATTCCCCTGTTCTTCTGTGCCCCAACAGCCCACTAAAGAATTAAGCGTTGGTTTCTTCCAACAAAGACTTATCAAATACCCTATGTACTCCCAAAACATTGGAGTTACCTGCAACTCAAGGTCAGCCAAATGTGCTTGTTTTCTTCTTCTGGACCTCCTGGCAGACTCGCGATTAGAAACCTTCCTGAAACCATGATACCATGTAAAGTTTCAGGGAGGGTGACAACCATCTATGAGTTTTATACCCAATTTCAAGTGCTTTAATTTGACATACCTTCTAAGGCGCTTCATATCAACAGGAATTGTGCTCTGTTCACAAGGACCAGCTTCATCATCCTCATCAGACGGCTCAGAGGAACCACTTGTAGCTCCTTTGGCTTGATTCTCTCTGCCGTTTGGTTTATTAGCTGACACTGGGCTACCAACTGGCCAGTTTGCAATTCAACCCAAAATGTTAAAACTACATAAACTAAGTTTTTATGAGCTATATACTTCTGTGCTGCCATGCATACATAGAGAGAATTTAATAATTGCCCAAAGCATTACCGGTGCCACAAATCGATGACTGAGAATCAATAGTAGCAGAGATGGTAGAATGCTTGGGAGTGACGTTTTGGGAACAGACAATGGGATCTGTTAGTCCACCGCTAGTTGAAAATGCAGTCAACGCATCCTGCAATTACCAACGGCCGCATAAGCTGGAATTTTGTCCAATTTAGTTTATATAGCATAATAAGATCCTATCAAAGCTTTCATCGACGTCTATCCACACAAAAAAGAAAAAAAGCTTTCATTGCCATTGCCACGTTATCTTTTTTTCTTTTTTTTCTTATTTCCATTTCACTTCAGCAGATATTTTCTTTTTCTCACATACAAAACGTGCAAAGCATAAAAAGATGAGCTACACATATAGGGAAGCAACAAAACATCATTCCAGCAGCCAACAACCTTTAAGAACGGGGTCCACTTGGATTGTGGCCAATAATATTAGGATTTTATGAAGAGTGATATTAGACCCACCTCTTTATAAAGGATGACAGATTTCATGTGTCTCATTTAATTAATTGAAAAGTTCTTATGTTTTAAGATAATTTTAAAGGTGTATTTCCACGTAACATTTAGGATATTAATTTAAGATTTAAATTTAAGTAATTAAATTAAATATCACGCTTTTTTAACTACTAGATTAATTTATTGAGTTGGAAAGTTTTTATTTACAAATATGACAAGAATAAGTAAAAAATGAGAGAATTTTATTTAGAGAAGGTAAAGGAAAGAGAATATGTTGAGGGTACATACACGAGTTTTTTTTTTGTAATATTAATTTTCTTTTTGTTTTTTGTGTGTAAATTAAGTATATCTCATAAGCTTTTAACTCATTTAAATTGACATATAAGACTAATTATTTTGAGCCGCGAATGATAATAATATGACATTTCTTATGAAATATGATTTTTAAAATTAAATTATAATTTTTATATTTAGAACGTAACTTACTTTTATTATATCAAAATCTCATAGATTGATCTTCCTTTCCGTCTGAATCTACCAAACATGAGTCATTAATTCATGTTATTGCTTATGATCCACGGAATTCAATTTGATTTCTTTTCTTTTCTTTCTTTTGAATCTATGGTTGATGAAATATTTCAAGGGCAGTGTAACAAGCATTTTATCTTCATAATTTGGTGGGGCTAATTATATAATAGAAATAATAATATATGAGGAATATTTTAAAAAGGCAAAATAAATAAATATATATATATATATATAGCCATTATATTGTGTAAACATTTGTACAAAATATTTTTGATGTGACGTTGTACACATAAAAATTAATTTATCAGTACTTAGGAGTAGATGTCAGTTTTTATTTATGTAAAAGATTGTTTGTGTAGCATTACCATAATAATTTTCATGGCAATCCACTTAAAAGACAAATAAAGTTGACAAGTGTTGAATGAATTTTAAATAAATTATATCTAGAATCATGAAAATTAATTATATTTTTTTAATATGTAGAGTTGAAAATGAAAATATTTTTGTTGAACAATTTCCATAATGGAAATTTTTAGTTTTTCAATAATTGTCCAATAGGATGGAATGATAACTGATACTACTTATTACTTAAATAATAAGGATAATTATATTAATTTTTTTTAATATTAGTACTTATTATATCTGATATTTTTTTATTTAAAAAATTATACTCATATTTCTTATTTTATGTATTCTTTTTACATTTTATATTCTTTTTATTTAAAAAATAGACACTTATCTTTTCTAATTTATATACAATTCTTACATCATTATTTTTTATAAATAATAAAATAAAAAAAATTAAGTGTAATTTTGTAAATAAAAAAAATTAATATAATAAATACTAACATAAAAAAAATTAATATAATTATCTCAAAACAAATAATAATAACAAGAGTAACCAAGGGTAGTCGGGCCAAGTGGTAAGCGGCTAACATGTGTTCAAATTCTGCTAGAACCATCACTTTAGGGAGGGCATCTCTTAAGCGCAACCCGATCCGTAATTGCGAGAGCAATATCTCTCACAATTATTATACCAAAAAAAAAATAACAAGAACAAACTTATAATATTAGTTGATGCAAACTTAGACGAGAGTATGATGGTCCCCCCCTCCCGCTCTAGATCATGGGTCCACAGCGGAGAAGAAATAGCAAGACAAAAAAGGCCTACAACCCAAAGTCCTGCGTTCACACAAGTTCATAGCACAACCTAATAATGAAGCAGTCCACATCAGCAGGTAACAAAGTGCCAATAGCTCCTGATGACGTGGCCTTCACATTTCCTTGTAACCAATTATCGCCTACTTTCTTTTCTCTCTCTTATTATTATATATATTTTGTGTAGAAAAATTCATTCTACTACGATAAACATGGAATCGAAAAACAAAATTATCATAAAGCAGGTCACGAGCTTCTCTACTTTTCTGTTTTTTTTAGAAAAGTATTAAAGAATTGAATTTATTTGAGCTGGTGACAGACTTAAGATCTGCAGCAGTTTAACTAGTAACAAAAATCAAAGTTAAAGGAATTAAGGGAAAAAAAATCATCGTTATTACGATTAGTTTATAACATTAAGCCAAAAATTGTTATTATTTATTATTTATTAGGGTTAAGGAAACGTTGGGTGCAAGCTGAGTGCTGAGAGTGCTACATAACCAAGCACAGGAACGGGTTTGCCACGTCATCCAACCGCTTGATGACGTGGCAAAAGAAGGCTCCAACGTAATTTCAGACCCTGGGGGGAAGTGTGTGAGAGATCACTAACCGGATTTCGGAAGGCGGCGGCGTTGAGGTCATCCGGAGAAAACACCGCCGAGGAATGCATCCGTCTCGGGGAAACTCTTGTCTCTCTGACACCGAAACTCGCCGGGTTTCACGTCCCCGTCGTTCGCCGATCCGTTGGTGATCTCAACTTCGATCATCATCCACTTCTTCAGAAACTCATCGAGATCCAACTCCGTCGTCGCGATCCGTTTCAGGTCGACGCAGCCGGAGAAAGCCGTCGCCGGTGCCAGAGACTGAGACGCGGCCAGGACGCCGGCCGGTTTCTGCTCCATTCCGCCAGAGAGAGAGAGAGAGAAAGAGAGAGGAAAAGGAGGGAAAAGGGAATGAAGGAAGCAGCTTGAGGGGCATAAATAGGAGAAGCGAAAGCAGAAGTACGTGGGGGCTGAGGATTTCCTTTTTTTCAAAAAAAAACAAGAAAAAAAGGGAATTGGACGGCATATGAGGTTAAAACAAACCAGAAAGTTTATGGCGATGTGAAATCACGAAAGTGACCCGATCAGTCACGTGCAATTACGTGTTGGACCCGCGAGGTGAGGGTGGGGGGTTTTCTTTTCCAGCTAAAGCCAATCTCAGCCCTTGATCTCCGAATCTACCATGCACCACTGAACCGACGCGTGGAAAAGTGAAAATCGCAGGTGGGGCTCCATTTATATTCTGCTTGATTTTGCGGTTGATGTCCAAAAGTGAATTTGCAACACAAAATTCCAAACGCATATAATATATCCATAATCATGCATGGTTGGTGTTTTGAATAATGGCATACTCTTTCTCTTGCCATTGATTAGTTTAATCATCACCCATTTGGATCACCACTACTTTGCTAGTATTTGTCAATTTATTTTATTTTATTTATTCATTGTTGTGGCCATTTGACTTTCATTGGCCCAGTGGCCAGGGAACTCCATTCTCTCAGAAACTCCAGAGGACAAATCTGTTCAACTTCAACCCCAACTTGCCCCTTCTCTCATCCAAAACAGGTAACAGAAAACCAAAAGAGAATGTATTCTTTGTTATGCTATCCCTCCTCCTCCATTGGCCACAAAGTGAGAAAATATTAATATAGTGACATGTACAGAAGTTCCTAGATCAGAGTCTGCAATTGCATCCATCTCCACTAGTGACTTGTATTGCTCAATTAGGGATACTTTAATAAGATTTACATTATAGTGTAATTTATCTATATTCTTTTAATTTTTTTAACATAAAAATAGCTAGTGTTTTAAATTTTAGACTTTCTACAATCCATATACATATACAACAATAGCTCATATATTCAATTAATTTTTTTAGATGAACATGGATAAATAATAGTTCAATTATTGAAGACAGTTGAAATGTGGTTTTAGCAGAATGATGGGCTATATGCCGTAACACATCGCAAATTCCCATAATATATAGAACCATAGATTAAAAAAGAATTAAGGCTGTTTCTACACTAAGCATACTATTATTTTAGACTTTGAGAAATTGCAATACATAATGAATACAGATCACTAAAGTTATAACATCTTTCATTTTGTGTTTGGATTTAACTCTTCTAAAATAAAAGATTTATTTTAGAAGTGAGGAGTATTAGTTGTTGATGAAAAAATTAATTATTAAAATCATAATAAAATATATACATATGTATAATAAATTATGAGATTATTAAAATTTATATTTTTAATTTTTTTATTAGTAATTAATATTTTTTACCTTACTTTTTAAAGTGAATCCTTCGTTTTAGACGCGTCAACATTTTTTTTTTCTTCTAGAAACACAAGGAATGTCAATAAAACAATAATGGATAAAACATTTGCCATTTGGTGCCAATGACATTAAAAGCCATATTTACCCCAGTTGGCAGTCAGCCTCAATCATGCACAAGTTTCACCTTCTTGATTAAAAGTGAAAGAAGGGTGAACCATTATACAACGGGGATAAAAATCTCAGAAGGTGTTGTGCCACTTGAAAAATAAATATATAGCAGCCACCCAATGAGATGCGGTCCAAATTCAAACCCAACAAAGACGACGAGGGAACTTTTACTTTCGGAAAAGCATTAAAGGCATTTCTGCCTCTTGATGTGGCTTGTGCAGCAATGGAACGCATGAAGGGCAAAGAGAATTGGGGGGCTGCTGCAAAGGCGTCATAGGTGCAACTGGTGTTTGAGCAAATTAAAAGCGGGTTTCTTAAGGTGGAAGTTGTGGTTAAAGTAATGGGGTTTGATTGGGACAAGCACCGACCCAAAACAAAAAAAAAGTTGGCAACACACACACATGCTTTATGGGTCGTGTTAAAAAAGCAGGTTAACCCTCGCTTTCTGACCTCAGAGTTTAAAGGTAAATGGCTAGCTTTGCATTATTTGTTTATTCTAACTTCACCTTTTTCCTGTTATCATCACGCAATACCTAACTTTCTAAAATATATAGATCGCCCCGTTGGCTTCCACGTTAAATCCACCTTGAAATAGTTTATGCAAGTAAGGGGGTGTGTGTAATCCTATGATATAATCTGGTGGGGACAAAACAGGGGGCGATGGGAGGGAGACTTGGTAGAATTCCATTTCGCACTTCTGTTCGTTTTTTGTTTGTCATATACTTGACATTTATCGGCAATGGCTTTCTTCTTTTTCTACCCGGCATAGAGCACGTCACACGTTGTGTTCGACTCCACTTGCATATATATTTTAGAGTAAATAACTCTTAACATCTTCTCTATTTATGAACTCTCTTCTCAAATTTATGTATAACATTTTTTAAAATATAAAAAATATGTGTAAATATTTTGGGTTTGTGTAAGTTTGAACAAAAAAGGAGTTTATGAAAAAACAGATAAACAAATGAGAGATTGAAATAATTTATTTTATATTCTATTTACCTTACAAATTATATTGACAACACGATAAACCCTAGAAGCTTCTAGCAACTCCTATGTGCAAGATTAACGTTAACAGTAAGCGCCCAGTAGACATATATGTACTTGATCTACTTGCATGTATAGAATTAATGGTGCTACTTCAAGTTTCTTAATTTATTCCCAGGTAGTGCCTTTTTTCTTTAAATTTTTAAATCGAGGTTTCAAAGCATATCGACCTCAGCATTGAGGTAATAATGAGATTTCCTGAGTACTACTGATCTTCTGTATAATCTATAATTACTGGGATTATGACCCAAATCATGACTAGCTTCATTAGTTCTCGAAACTAAGTCCATGATTTTGCAAGAATATGTATGGGCAGTCTTGCGACAACGTACGTGATGTTCTAATTGATCCCTGAGAAAGAGTTTTGATAGAAATATACAAATACCCGAAGATATTGTAGAGCTGTGACCAAAATATACAAACACAAGCTTTTGAGGAATAACCTGGGCCAGGCCATGCCTTAGCCCAAAGGACTGGGTCACGCCCATTTTGAGCAAGACAGGCCCACTATATGCTCAGCGATCTCCGTGGGCCTGATGAGCTGATTTTGCCTCGACGTGCCATGTGGTTTTGACTTTTTGTGATCGAAATCGAACTATTACTTCGACAATAGATTAAGATATAAACCCACGACAATGACGGTTATAATGAAACTGAGCGTCCAATAAGTCCATTAACAATTGAGATCTCCCACTCCAGTAAGTTGTCTGGTTGGTACTCTTTCGAATTACTCACCTCTGGGAAAATGACAACTACTTCTTTTCATGACAAGAATGTTGGGGTTTTGAGCATTCATCCTGACAATGAACTTTCTTGACTCTGAATATTCTACAACTATGTTTTCAGAGGTCAATGACCAAGGTTAAATCCTTGTAGCAAAGACAAAAGCTAGACCCCGATTAGACCATCTTGAGAGAGCACGTAGAGTCTGCATAACTACAGAAAAGAGGCATAGCAGAAGTATACATATACCCGAGGAAAACTAACTGTGAAACAAACAAATTCAAACCACTTTTTTTTTTATTTATTGGCTTAGCTTATTCTACCAATGTGCTTATGCCTTGAGTATCAGACAACAATAGGTTTTTAAAGATATCAGACACAGCACGCACGTATTTTTATGATGCCAAGGTTAGACAAGTTGAAGTTAGCAAGTTACCACCCAAACCCTTTAGGGATCAATACTTACCAGAATCTTGAGTTTGACAAATTCAAGAAACGAAACAAATGATATGCCAGTCATCATTAAGAAGAAGACAGCAACAGTATTTTGGCAACTGGAGTAACATAACAAGAGAGCTCCTCATGCCATTATCTTGGCAGACCTAACATAAAGACTGTCCACGACTTTCCCAATATTGGAAATGGTTTCCAAAGTTGCTGGGTATATTGCATCAGTCTTAGGATCGTCAAATATGATGAGGCATCCAGCACCTTGATCCAATGTCCCAGCAAACTTCTTGTCCAAAATCATCTGAGATAACTTCCGCTCCACGTGATCAATGGGAAGTTCAATAAGCTCAGCTATATGTGCAATCTCAACCCTTGAGAATGGCTCAATCAATCTGCAAAGATTCTGCTCCAGGAGGGTATCATACAGGGATGACAGGTGCCTGTGGACAATTGGGTCTTCCTCCAACTGTGCCTTGTAGTTCCGCAAAGCAATTTCGAATAACTTCAGGGATCGCTTAGCATGAGCTTCTGCAACAGCTTTCATGGCATCCAAGTCAGGCCCAAGATATTGCAGGCCTGCTTTAGAAGAAATAATTCCAGCTACGTCATCAGCTTGATTCACCATGATCTTGCACAACAACATGTATTTTAGGCTAAAAACAGCCTTGGGGTCTTCAAGAGCATTAAAAGACTCAAAAGCTTCAAAGAAATAACTATAAGCAGTTTTATAATCCTTCTCCTCAGCATGAAGTATCCCACTCTGCAGATCTATGGCACCCTGTTGAGCTGGAGGCACATAAATAGCATTTGCAGCTGTTCTTGCAGCCGTGAGGGCTGCTTTTGCCTTGGGAAGGTTTCTTAACGAGAAATGTAGCTTGCTTTCCAGCAAGTCTATGTCTACAAGTAGAAGCTTGTCATCTAATCTTCTAACTTCTTTGACCAAGCCAGAAAGAAGAGTCAACGCTTCTGCATACTCCTTACTTTCCATCAGAAGTGCTGCAAGCCTTGCCTCAACTCTCTGCCTCAGGAAGGTACGCTTTTCAGCACGAGTCCATTGCACCATTTCTTTGCACAGTGCAATTTGTAGATCCGAAGTCCCTGGTATCTTAGCAACAGAGTCAATTATGCCCCTAACAATCTTTGCAGTTTTTGCCTTAGGAATCAAGGAGAAGAAGGGCCTCAACTGAGTGAGAAGGCTGCGCAGATCCTCTCCCCTACTCTCTTGCCTAAGAAGGTCAGTGAGGTTTGTGATGGCCTGCTCTTTCATGCGCAGAGCTTCTGAAGAAGAAGAAGGATCGTCAAGTACACGATAAAGAATGGAGATGGCCTCAGATGGCTCTTTGGCCTCCAATGCCTGAGCAATGGACTCTGTTGTGGCAGAAAGATAAGATGAAGACATGGCTCCTGTTTGGACAAACACCTGCAAGAAAACATTATTTTTAAATGGAGAGAAACATGCACAACTAGCAACTTTTGTATCACTGTCAATTGGTATTGTGAAAAGCTTCAGATCAGCAGATGCTAATGGTTCTACCACAATCTAGCTCCTGCTCCTCCTCCTCAATGGGTGTTGCAAATACAACCTTGAAAAAATGGTTCTAGTGACATTCTAAAATCGAAGCATTTAAGCAGGAAGATCTAAGCTTTGGTTTGGGACATTTGAGAAGAAAAATGGTTGCATAACATCTTGTTTCTCCGGTCTAAGCTACTACTTGCTAGGTTTTGAAGCAAAGTGTTGTTACAAGGTGTTCGGGAGAATCCACTTCTGAAAGTTAGCTGTTTGGGGGAAAGAGCCCAAGACCTTATACGTCCACGACAAGCATCCCATACTACCAATATGGGACTAGTGACTCATAACACAAAGTGAGAGAGAAGGTCGTGGTGACTAGCCTTTGGATTTTTCCAGAGAAAGAGAATTTGCGTGAAAAAAGAGAGGTGGCAGACTGAATGGTTTTAATAATTTTTATTATTTTATATTTATACAGGTTAGATAGGTTAACTAGGACACAACATGTTTAAGTTTCACACTAAGACATGTCAGGGAATTGTGTTGTGTACCCTTGCTGTCATTCCGATTGGTCACAGTAATGAAATGGATACTTTTTAGTCAGTGTTGTCAATGATGTATACTGTATAGCATTGGCAGCCACTGATGACAAGCCCCAAAAGAGCCATCACAGCATGGCAGATGATATAGTAGCCGACACCGTGATGCAAGGCGGCAGTTTTTGAAATAATATAAAATTTATCAAATGCACCTATAAAAAATGAAGAAATATTCACATATCATGGAAAATCATCACAAAACAAAAATATATTTAATCTCAAATTAAAAACCCACAAAAAAATAATAAAAGAGAGGTGTTATGGGAATGGATCAAAGAACTGAGCTTGAAGTTGGATGTAAAGAACCTCTGAGATGATTTTGGAATTGTCTGTATTGATTTTAAGAAAGAAAATAATTAACAAAGATGCCTTCGTTTAGCCCCAAAAAAGCAGCGTTGCTTGAGTTTCCAGAGTTCATTCTACAGTTTTTTTTTTTTCTGGGTTGCTGTGTTATTTTCACTTAAATAAAGCTTAATATACTTATTACAATCACAGGCTCATTGGCCAACAGTGATAATAATGGGTGAAATATGCAAAAAATTTCCATTTTCACTCTAGCAGACACCATGGCACCATAATCAACAGCTGCCATATCCATAGTGGATGCCATAGTGCTGCCAGACTGAAGCTGCTAAGCCATTCTGCCATGGCAGCAGCCTTCATTGACAACACTGATCACAAAAACTTAAATAAGACTTTACATAGCCCTCTGAGTTGCATAGGATGAAGAATAATCTCTCTTTGTGATAAAGTATGAAGAATATAATCTACCAGTCACAAGTACTCATCTCCCCTCTTATTTTTTTTGTACAATGATAGCATGGAGGTTTGAATCTATAACCTACTACAAACAACCCAAACCCACTAGCCCACTCTTGGTGGCTTCATCTCCTGAAATAGAACATGCAAGGAAGGAGGCCTTCTTTTCCATCACTACTTTAATCCTGTACATACTATCAGGCATGGTTAAGACACTCTATCACCAATCAATAACTGGTGCAAACAAGTTTCTGGTTGAGAATTGCAACACCATATCAAAAGGTTGCACTAAATCTTCAGGGACATAGATTGGGAGATCTATTCAGATTTGGATCCTCTCATTTGATTTTTTTCTATGTGAATAGAGCGATAGACACAAGATCCTGAGAGAGAGACATCCTTGCACCGGGCCCCACAAATTTCACCCGGCACAAATTTATGTCTATCTCTCTCCAAATGACCCTGTCATGAACAAACTCACATGAGAGGATCCAAATTCCTTCTATTGGAGTAGACAGGAGAGAAGAAAAAAGATTAGCAGTGGCCTAAGACAGTCCATGACCAACAGCAAAATTATCTTTAACAATGAATTGCAATTGCAAACTAGAAAGTTAATCTACTGGATGAATAGATAATTGAACAGTGTTCATTTGTTTGTTGCATGCATATACGGAAGTAGAGGGCCTCATTCCTATACACAAAAGTAGCAAATTATTTACTCTCAGCAAATGAGAAACATGTTTACATACCTATATATAACACTATATATCATGTTCAAAACATAAGCATGCTCAAGATAAAGGAGCAATAATTGAAAATAATCAAAATTTTAGGGGTACCAATTTTGCGAGAATCTACAGAACATTGATGTGTGGCAACAAGTAGAACTTAATTGTGATTTGTGACATCATGATTACTATGACAGTTCTCAACCAGAGAGGAAACCAGAGAAAGGGGGTAAAAAGTTTTCTTCTTTTAAACTGTGATAAGTTATCTGAAAAAAATTACGACAACGAAAAAACATTGCAAAATAGATGAAGGAAGTTTCTATTGCCACTGTATACATCCACATCAGTTTAACAACCCGTTAGGCTTTTCAGATTTTGTTTTTCTTTGATATTACTTTTCCTCCTTTAATTTCCCCCATAAGATCTATTCAAGAAAAAAAAAATCAATTTGACCATATTAGTATGAACCAGTCGTACCAGCTCCATAACATTCCTCTCCAAACATCAATAGGAGACAATTAAAAGCAAATCTGAAAAAAAAAAAAACCAAGGGCTATGCCAGAATAACCAAGGGAGATCAATCACAGCAATCCAACCCACCATTAATGAACAAAATAACGCTACCTTATCGCAAGGTAATGCCGAATTCTTTCGACTTCCCGAGTTACAGAAACGAAACTATAGAGGAATTTCGATATTATAGTGCAGTACTCTGAAAACCCTAACACGATGGAGGGAAAAGACGATAGAGGAAGAACTACGGTGGGTCACAGCGGTGGTGATAGGTACATGAACTTTGGTAAGATTTTGACAAGAAGGAAGAACAGGATTTTCGCTCTCACTTTTCTTTGTAGCTATCTGAAACAGCAATTTTCTTGAGACGGAGAATTCGAAAAAGGAAAAAAGTATAAATTGGTAGACCAAAAAAAAAAAACCTAGTCGATTGAAGGAACAGTAACTAGAGCGTGATTATTTAAGGGGAAAAAAAAAAGAAAGAAATCAATCCAGTAAGAAAAGAATCGAAAATCCGAAAGTGCAAGAGAAATTGAAAAATTGTAGACTTACTGGCGGCAATCTCTGGAGTCTGAGAAAAGAAACTCCTTACGGCGTGGCAGCTCCGAGCCTCAGCAATCACTCCTTGCAGGCACTGTTCAAAATCAAAGGGATGTGATGATCTTGATGTGGGAAGACGGGATGTACAGACACTGATACACACACGGAACATGGAAAGATTAGGTTGAATATGATACGACGTCGTGTAATCCAGTTGAGAAATTAGAAAGAGAAAAACAAGATGTTATACTGTCGTGCTGGGACTTGGGAGAAAAGAAAACGACTCGGGGGTGTGGGGAGTCCAACACAGAATCTCCTTTGACATGAATTGTTTCACCGTCTTTTATTCGGAAAATTTGTAAATTGTTTTTCTTTTTAATGTATAGATGTACATAAAAAAATAATATTATATATTAATTTCACTAGCTCATAAACTATTGTTCTTGTCTATAATTATATTTAAAAATTAAAATAATATATAAGTAAGAATATATATATATATATATATATATATATATATATATATATATAATCAAAAATATATTATATACATATAAATGAATTCCTTTTTTTTACATTTAAAATTTTTAGAATTCATACTTAAGAATTAAACTTAAATTTTCATAGCTCATCAGTACTTAGGCCCTAAACTAAGCACTTATGAATAGGAGAAATTTTTCTATAATCTTAATTAATTAACACAATTTATTTAAATCAGGTAAAAAGTACATTATTAAATGAGTATGATGCATTATTTTTTATTTATTTTAGGAAAAATAATACTTAGTTAATAATGTATTAATTTTTTATTAATTTAGTTTATATAATTTATATAAACAAAGTATAAAAGAATATATCTAGTTGCATAATGACAAAAATCAAGCTTAGCCAATACCCAAACAATAAATAAATAAATAAATCAAGCTTAGCCAGAATCTTAGAGGCATTCGTACAAGAGGATAATAGCCATATATACACGGGCAGTGAGAGTAGAATACGAGCAATCACTCCAACATGCATAAAAGACAATAAAAATTTGACTGATGAAGTTAATCACAATTCTTTTTTTTTCTCTACATAAAATTAAAGTTAGATTTTTTTTTTTACCATTAGATTTTTTTAGTAGGAATTATGGAGAGTGGGATTTGAACAGGATTACCCTTTAGTGCTTATTTGATATTATAAAAAAAATAAAATGAGAATGAAAGTGAAAATAAGAGTGTGAGTGAAAAATAAAATAAGTATTCTAAAAATGATATTCCTTAAAAATTAAATATTAACTATCTGATTTTTTTATCAAATAAGGAAGTAGAAACATCTCACTCTCACTCTAATTCCTTTCCATCATACCCTTAGGCTATTTATGCGGTGCATAATTGATCGAAAATTTTCTCACTCATAGTATTTTTCGCATGATATTTAAGTCGTGCAACTTCAGTTAAGCTTCTGCATGAAACCCTGATCCAAGACCATGTTTTTGCTTTGGGAAGTCACTCCAACATCATATATATATATATATATATATATATATATATATATATATATATATATATATCCCATTATTGAATATGACCCACCATTTTATATCAAAAGCATGACATTATTGGCAACTATTTTTGTCTTTAGCTTCCGAATGCCATAAACTTTTCTTTGAAATTGCTTTTTTTCACACTAAATCAGTGTTCTTGAGATGATAGAATTAAAAAAATATTTGAGTAGTGGAATCATTCTAATTAAAAAATTAAAAGAAAAACAGTGCAATTTTTATGCATCCTGCAAATTAAAAGCACAAAAAATAGAAGCCATGCACCAGTCGTTATATATATATGCTTCGTATTCACAACCCACATCATTGAACCAAATCAAAATCCATTACAGCTAGCGGGAGGAACATACACATTTATAATCTTAAAAAAGAAGAAAGATCAAAACCCTAGCTAGACCAACTTCACTTCTTAATTAACATATATAACTAATTATTATATAGATTGCATTTCAAACAAAATCCCCATTTCCATTCACGTCCATCTTTCCCTTTCCCTTTCCCTTTCCACTAGTGACCACAAAGTCAAGGTTGTAAAGCACTGGAACCATAGTGAGAGAGCACAGGAACACCAACACAGGGCCAAAGATCCAAAGCAACAGAGGAAGTGCTGCATAGAAGAGCCTGTTTCCCACGGTGTTCAGAAGGAAGCCTTTCTCTAAGATCTCGTTCACATATTCTGGGGTCACCAAGGACATGGGTTCCTGCGGAGTGTTGATCAGGATGTTCACCTGGTTTATGAACCTTATGGACAGAGAGTGGCAGAAGAATGAGAAGAGGAAGATAGTGAGCAGAGTGACGTATTTGAGTGCCACCATGAACTCCCCATGAGCCCCAAAGACTGTGTCGTCGAGAGGCTTTTTCACACTGTAGGTGCTGCTTAAGACTGCTGCTAGTCCTGAGCAGAGGAGAACGGAGGTCGTAGCCATTAGGGTCGAACCCATGATTGTGTTCCGGAGTGATTGAACAGCGAGGATATTTTTCTTGTCATTGTCCTGCACATATATTCAACCCATCCTCACCTTGTTAGATTATGTGCGCTTTCTTTTTCCACAGAAAATCACAGCAATTTCATTCATATGAACCACAAAATTAATTAGTGGAAGCAAAAATGTTTGTGATGATGCTCCTTTAATTTGAGGGAAAATAGTTCAAAATAATGAGAAGTGGTACTGGTAGCCACTTCTTCATGCAGCAAGCTAGGTCGCCTACAAGGATATAGCCTGTTTACAGATACGATTGATGGAAGGACTCGTTGAAAGTTCCTGTTTTAGGGATTTGACGGATTATGTTTTTGGTACATGGGATATGACATATTTGTAGAAGAGTCAAGAGTGCCACATAAAAAAGTATAGTTTTTTCCTTGCTGGGGCACTGTGTTATCGTGTTTGATTGGTATGCATGATGCATCTTAAGGAGGCAATCCTCTAGGTAATGGCCAAAGTTGGTCATCACGCATTAAAACTATAGTATAATGAGAAAACATGGGTGGTGGAGATACTGATATAGTATTCCTATGATTACTGTGGACAATATTTAAAGGAACTGTTTATAAGCACATGCACACAATTCTTTTGGATTTTCTATTTTAATATATCATCATTAATATGTGGATCTGCATGCACATTATCTCGGTCTAGCTAGAACGCATTTTGGATTAGATAATCACCTAATTATACCTTAAAGAAAGAACAATATTCCATACGTCTTGCTTTTTGCTTGTGACTGGTAATTAAAATGGCATTTTATCTGGTAGGAACCAGAATAAATGAAGAAAAGCCAAGTGGGAAGGAATATAGAACATGCAATATGCTGTTGAGAAGAGAACCCTTTCACTTTTAACTACTCCATTCTCTTCTTATTCTCCCAGAAGATGCTAAATGGTAAAAATTTCAACACCAGGTTGCTGATCGGTTTGACACAGAAAAATAGTGTTCCTTAAGTGCTAAAAAGAGAAGATGATTGATTAACTAATAATTAGAATTAGCATGGAATGGAATGAATCGAAACTAAATGTTCAAGATTGAATTTCAGAGCTAGAAAAAACTACAGTAAGATAGGCACCTTCATCATGGCAGAAACCCAATTGCGTCTGCCACTGGCGTTGATGCCAATGATAGTAGTGCGTGGGTGAGTTCGAACCGTGTGCCACAGCCAGAAATGGTAACCGAAGGTTATGAGAAATCCCAAGGGCACCAATATCACATCCAAATAACACTTCCTCCACTCCATTGGTGTCTGCTTGTGAGAGCTGAACAGCTGCTACTGAGCGAGTTCTTGAGGTATATTATTAGTTGCACACTTGCACTTCCTCTTGTGCTCTTTAAAGCAAGAGCAAATCTCAGTTCAAATTTAATGTTATTCCTCTCTTCGCCATGGCAATGCCAAATCATGATATATATATATATATATATATAGACATGAAGAAAGAATGAACGTGGACTTGTTTCAAGTGCGTGGTTCAGTATTGCCATCAAACTTAGGAATAAAAATATCACCAAAAAAAAAAAGAAAGTTAAGAATAAATACAAAAACCCTTGCTTTTCCAGTATATTACCAACCTTAGCCTACTTTTATATGTTGGGCAACTTTTGTCCGCTTCTTGTAACTTGTTTCATTTAGGGCCCGTCTGCCACTGGGAATACTTTAACATTCTAGGGAGTAGTTTGATTGGTGCTATATTATTCAAGATTCTATGGAATATATAGGGTGATTAGAAACCAAGTTAACTTGGTTTGCTAAACCGGTTTGAATTCTTAAGTTTGGGATATACTCATATTTGTCAGCGGAATTTTTCTGATGTTTGATGAAATTAATTTTGAGTTTTTATTTTGTTAAAATATAATAATCATATGATTTAAATTTTAGACAAATATGGTTCGTAAGTCCATGAGTTCCGCATACCCTATGTTGAGTTGACGTGGTCGGTTAACGCCAATGTAGGTCTTTACCCTACAATGACTTATGATGAGGGGACATTATAGTATTTTGATGTAAATAGATTAGGTCCCCTCTTTATACTCCCTATTGCTATGTGATTTACATTTCTAACTTGCCCTGTGGAAGAGTCATCTATCATTTGGAAGTTGGAGAGAATGTCTTCGCCTGAAGTGTTCACTTGATCAATAATATCTCTCTCCTATCATCCCAATCCTACTTTCATATTAAATACATACACAATATGCACAAATCCCACTTGAATATTTCATGATCTTGTATATATATTACCATATGCAGATCTCTTCTTATGATCACTCGACTCTCATCAACATATTATTTCTGTTAACCAAGCAAGTCCTTATTGTTTGTCCTTATTGCTATAAATTGATTTGTTTATTTATAGGTCTGTAGTCCATGTACTTAATTTAATATTTCACACCACACAAACTTATATTTAGTTTGGAGTTTATATTTGCCCTCTTATTTACTTATAAGTGTATATTTGGTATGGGAGTACAAATAGGTATAAAATTTGTATATATGTGATTTATATATAATTTTACATATAAATCTCATCCAATAAAATTTCATCACTTTTTTACCTTCATATCAAACATGTAGTAAAAGATTTTTTGATTTCATAAGTCTGCAATAAACTTACTTAAATGGAAATGATCATTAAGTTAATATCTAGGAAGTTCATCAATAAAATGAATGAAATCAATATATTTCTAAAGTCTACAAAAGTTATGAAGGTTTTAAGTACATACGTTTCTCAGTGTTTTTATTTAGTTGCATTGATGAAGAACATGAAATTGAAGAATAAATTATATATTATAGGATAAGATTATGATAACTGGCTCCACTAATCATGTACCTAATAATAAAATGTCTGATTAGCGTGATTATAGCAGCTTGAAAGTTAGAATTCAGAAGAATGGCATGTAGGCTAAAATAGAAGAAGGTGAGGGTTAGAAGGATAAGGACAAAGGAGAGTGAGATTCTGACGAGGCGCATTGTAGGTGAGAGGAGATAAGAGAAGCTAAGGGCCACTACGCACTGGGCTCATCACCGCCACACTTCCTCGCCAGTCAAGACCCTGAGACTTGGGAAAGGGAGTGGGAAGTGCCTTCACTCTTCCTTACACTATTATAATATAAAAAATATTAGATATTTAGAACTATTTTGATAGAAGTTTGAGAGGAAGAGTTGATTAGATGAATGAGTGATTCCTTTTATTTTGTTTTATCTAATAATTATTCATAAATTTAAATGAATTTTGACTGAATTTTATTTTTTTAATTATATAGTACTATTATTATAATATTAGATTTAATTTTGATTTGCTGTTAGTATAAACAAATTTTACGTTAATATTTAATTACATCTTATTTAATATTTAATTTTTTAAGTAATTTTTTTTAATTTGAATTTTTTTTAATAATTTAGTAACTTATGATTAGAGAATAATATGAAATATTTTACTCTAATATTTAGTCAAAGTTAAACTCGACAATATTACATAAGCATTGTGGTTAGGAGTGCTGTTTCGTTCACAACTTCTTGCTTATTCTGAAGAGATTTTGACATGCTACAATCAAATTCAAGAGACTAACTTATTTGGATAAACGTGTTTGTGATGTTTAGATGTCAAAATTCAAATCAATTTTCCGTTCTATTCAATTGAAAAGTGAAAATTTTTCAATGACTTCTTAATTAACATATGATTAAATGTTAATATAAAATTTCTTTTACAAATAATAAATCAAAATTAATTTCTTAATTTTATATTTATTTGTTATCGTTTATTGATAAACAAGAATAAAAACAAAGTAGTATGGATTAATTATGAAACTTATAATTTAACTTACTTATACAATCTTTTTTTTCTCACAAATTGAATGCAAATTACTAATTTAACTGCTTAATAATTAAATTGCTTTGCTTAACTTTTTTCAGTTAAATTTAATGAAATCGCATCAATAATTTATAGATAATTTGTAATCATTACTCTAATAGTATAATATATTTGAGTTAGAATAAGAAGTAACGAATAAAAGAATAATTTTAAGTATATAACAAAATTTCATAATACATAACTGAATGAGTGAAACAAAACACATTATTTGTTGGTTTATATATGATAATAATGTTATACATAAATGTAAGTTCTCGTTGAAATTTATGACATATTTTGACCTTAAAATAAAATAGTTTTTTTTATTAAACTTTTATTCATAAATAAAAAACTTACATTGTTTGAGTATAAATTTATGTAAAATTTGTGTATTTATTAATGAGTAAAAATTTCAAAGATTAAGTCATTATGTAAATTTATATATTTATTAATGAGTGAAGATTTAAAGATTCAAGTCATTATATAAATTTATATATATCTGTTAATGGGTGAAAATTTAAAAATTTGTCGTAGTGAGCTCAGAAATTATTCGACACACTACTTGAAAGATAATTGCTGGAATCAACTTTTATATATATATATATATATATATAAAGTACAATTAAATAATTTTTTAAACCAACATAGGCTCTATAATTTATAGATTTTCTTAGCCAGAAATGATTTTATTCGTAAATCATTTCCTACTTTAAAAAAGCTGGTCAAAGGAAATACAAAAGCAAGTTAAAAGAAATAAAGACATTGATAAAGAAAGTACAGATTTTTATATGATGGAACTTGCTGCATTCATTTCATAAAGCCATATAATAATATTTGCTGTTGTTTCATGTACAAGAGTAAGGTGATTTGAGTTGGTGTCCTTTTCTGCCAAAGCAAGCTTTGGACAAGATGATAGTGGGATATGTGCGTGGTTGTGTTGTGAGGACACTGCCTACGGAATTATAAAATTTCCAAAGGCATGCCACGGGCCAAAACAAAAAGCCCCCTTATCAAAGACTTGGCCGAGTAAAAAGCCCCCTTATCTTTGCTTCTCCATTGGCATAACTTCAGGATAACATTCTTCGGCAGACCAAAAAAAAAAGATAACATTCTTCTTTTATGGGAAAATGTTAATGGAGTTAGATTACTTTATTAGTCTTTTACTTCTATTTTATTATAAATTGAATTCGATTCTTAAATTTTGTTATTAATAAATTATTTATAAGTATTCTTATAAATATTCAATTAATTTAAAAATTTATCTTAATCTTAAATTAAGGTGAATCTTCATTTTAATTTGAATTTATATTTCACCAAAAAGAAACAAAAATGAGGAGGAAAACTTAATGAAAAGGTAATCAAATAATTAATCAATGGAAATCCAAAGAGGGTTGTCCAATCAAACATAGGCCGCGTAATGGGGTGCCATAAGAAGTGGGTTGCCAACAAACATTTGCAATAAGTGTCTATGTGATGACCACCTTTGTCCACTGTGTGCCTAGTGCTCCAAGGCCAAGAGACCAAGCACAAAATCTTCAAGGTTACTGGTTTCAGCTTTCATCACATTGCAACCTAAGCACACACGCCCATTTTAACAATAGTTGCGTTAATTGAAACGAGCATAATCCAACACACCTAAACTTTAGCACCCCATTAATGAGAATATGCCTCCAAAGGTACTTGCGCACAATTACTTTGTGTACACTAAGCATAAGCAGGTAACTCGAAATACAGTGCGGTATTGGTAAACAAACACACTAACACCCACAATTATAAAGTTAAGGAATTTTTAATAATTTAGATATGAATTTTGATGTTACAGCTTCTTGTGAAATTTATCTGTATTACTAAACTTGCTTTATATGAATTTTTTTTTTTGCAATAAATATAACTATATCTATGTATGTTTATACTTTAGATTTAATTTTAATCAATTATCAGTGTAAAGTTTTTAATATTATTATCTAATCATATGTTATCAAATGTTTAACTTTTTAGGCAATTATTAACTTAGTCAATTTATTTTAATAATTTGATAACTCATAATCAAATGATAATATAAAACTTTTTATAACAAGTGATTAAAATTAAATTCTTATGCTTTATATACATGCATTTTAATTAAAAATATTATTCGAGGAACATGTTACGTAGCAAAATATAAAGTTATTCTTTCCCACAAATCTCTCCCTTCCAAATGAAAAGAGATATGACCCAAAGTTACAAATTAAAACTACATTTAAGAGGTTTTGCAATAAAATGTTTGTGAATCTATCATTAATGCTTATCCTAACTTTCTTGAAATAGGTTTTTTCTTTCTAAAAAAAAGTCACAATATGCACAAGTATTCATTTTGTTACCCAAAATGATGTAATTTAGTAATAAATAAGTTGAAACTTTAATAAGATAAGCTTACTTGCGATATCAAAATTTGAATTTTGCTGCTAAACTTTAATAATTGGAAGTTGTGGAATACTCCAGTAAAATGAAATTTTTTACGAATGACGAGGTCTATCCATCCAAGTTAAAAAAAGTTCAAAATGAATCTGTGTGGTAATTAATAATGGGAGCAAAGCTGGACATTACCAAATTCCAGTGTCCCATGAAGCTTTATTTCATGTATATACAGCATCGATCAAGAGAAGTTGCTTCATTCATGCTCGCTATGATTCCTGGCCATTTGTTGAAAGTGGTTCACTAAAGCCAGTATTAAAATTGTTAAAGAATAAGATGCTTGACAGAAAAAGCCAAATATCCAAATCATAAGTTCTAATACCTTTTGAACAGTGAATGTATTGCTACTGCTAATTGAAGTGGTCCACTAAGTTGAGGACAGGGGTGGGAACTTATGGGTTTTGGTCTAGTTTAATTGGATGTTTATGACTCAACCTCGGATTTTCCTTATGTTTCCCCTCAGCACTGTAATGAATGGATTTCTTTTAAAACTTCAGAAAGGCAAAACTAAGAAATAACGTTTGTAACTTTTTTTTCACCCTTTGCAAGGAAATATCATGATGGTAAGAACTAAGAAGATTGGAGCTTCCTTTTTTCCATTTTCACATCTCATGTCAATTTTGTTCTCGTCCAGCATCTAATTCTCTATAAATTCGTCAAGTAATGTCTTTCAGAACTGTTTCCTTGTAGAGTATTGAAGTATCGCTCAATGAACCAAGAACAAAAAGGTATCGCCCAACCCCAATAATGGGCTTGGTTACTGGTACCATTCTTCATGTGGCCCAATACTTTATTGCACTTAGTTCCTCTATTAGGCTTCATTATATACTGAATGATGGCTGAAAGCCCAAGCAAGAGTTAAACCTGGTCCAAAGGCATAATTGTTATTATTTTAATTTTTTTTAAAAATTTTATATTAATTTATTTTTTTAATTATTAAAAATGATATTAAAATTATATTTTAAAAATTAAATTAATATAATATTATCATTGAATAACTAAATTGATGTCAATTTTTAATAATTAAAATATTAAATTAATGTTAATTTTTTAAAAAAACTAAAATAATGTTATTTTTTAAGATTAAAAAATTAAATTAATATCAAAATTCTTTATAGTACTAAAATAATGATATTTATATATTTAGAGAACTGAAAATGGATTTACTTCTAAAACAATATGTATGCAAAATTAGAATAAAAATTAATGTGGTTCCACCAGTGTTTAAACATCAGGTTAAGGCCCAAGAAAATAAATATTAGATATATTATCTTATATCTAAGAAGTCTCACCTTCAATTTTTTTAAAGGGCCAAGTGTTTTTCTTTTTAGCCTCTAATAAATTAGAAGTAATAATAAAAAATGAATCGGGAATGAGATTATGCAAAAACTGAACGGTAGTTTCTTATGTAAAAAGTAACAGTACAACTAAAAGTATTCTATATGCTAATTCTCATACATTTTTATAACCAGTGGAATAAAATTGGAAATGACGACCACATTTCTATTCCTCCTTGTTTACTTTTTATTTAATCAAATCTGATTGTTCTCTATCCAGTGTCCTCGTATTATTCTTTCTGATTTGGATTTTCATCGTTTCATTTCTTTATTACTTTTTTTACAATAATGACTATGACCTCCCACAAACTCAAACTCCCTCGCCACTAATTTACTCATAGTAGCTTTTCATCGTTTCATCTCTCTCATTTGTTAAGTGCATCCTTTTTATTCCTCAATGAAATTTACATGCTGTTCGAGTTTTGTAAAAAGGATAACGATCGCAATTTAAATAATTCAATTAACAATACCATTGCCCACATGAATGGATGTATGCAAGTCAACCCTCACATCCACATAAATTGAATAGTTCCAACTTTGTCATTGTAAATACATACATGGATTGAATTTCACCCACCAGATCAAATGTCTTCATTCATGCACACGCCTTCAAACTGATACGCATCGCCAAATGCAGGATGAGAATCTTGTATATAGCCAACAAAAAGAAAATTTACATAAGATGAGGTCTTCTACGTGAGAATTAGATCTATTGACGTTTTGTTTTTTTCAATATATATATATATATATATCATTAAGGGATGAATCAAATAATAAAGTGAACATGATCGTAACTTGATAGTTACAAATTTGATTTTTATCTTCACTACTTGTTTTTTGGTGATGGGTTATTTATTAAGTTTTTTGTAAGTGCTCGTTGAGTCCTGACCTTAAGATACCTTTCTTATAATCTAAATTTTTAATCATAAAAAATATATATATACTTTAATATATAAATCATGTTTTCTCTATCAAATAAATGAAATCAATTTCATTAGGGTCCAATTAATGAACTCTAATGGCCAAATGAAGAGAGTACGTACCCAGAGGACCACGCATCACAAAACCAATTCTAGTTTTCTTCTTCCAATGATTTGGTTGTGGATTGAGTAACATCTCATCGAATTATATAAACTGACTTAAAATAATCACCCACCACACAATGACCATTTGGTTACCACTTCGACATCATCATTCATTGCCAAAGTTCTCTCAAATGGTGCAACGGAATACGGATCATGTTAGGAGCACCTTTAATGATATTCCAATCATCACTATCTAATTATAGAGCTCAAGTCAAATGGCTTTTAGTTTATTTTAGCACCACGCTAATCTTTAGACTTCAATTAATTTTGTTTAGAAAAAAATTGCTTAGCTCCATTAATTTCTATGGATATTACATTATATAGTCTTCATACGAGCACCATTGATTTCTCTTCCAATTGTTATCACCTATTTTAATCCCAAATATCAAAGTAATCAAATTAAGTGTCACATTAGTAATATTTCTGCCTAAATTCTTCATAGGCAGTAATATAATGCCACTGAACTTCTTCCACCCCAAACTTTTTTTCGAACTTTATTTATTTACATTAGTTCACATGTCAATGGTAATTTCCTTGTTAGCAACAAGGAAATAGTAGAATAATCTACGTAATTTAGTACATGTTTAATAATTGATTGTTTTTAAGGAAAAAAATTATTTTTAAAAAAAAATTTAGTAAAATTTTGATTATAAACTAACTTAAATATAAAATAAGTTAATTTAAATATATAGTTATAGTGAAACTTTCTAATCTTTCAGGTTCTCTGTGAACAAATTTGATTATTTGACTATTATCTCCTTAAAAAATAAAAGGAGCCTTTTTCTTTCTTTTATTCCTATTTTTCCCTGTTCCATATAGAGTGCAATAAACTTAACTAGTAAGCAGGAATTTTAGCGTAAAGTTAAGTTGGACCTAGGGATTTATCCAAAAAAAGTTGGACCTAGGGAGTTAAACTCCAAAAAACTGACTCAGCCACAGTCCGGATCCTTTTAATGGCGTGGCACATGGATTTCTTGGAAAAATGACTTTGTTTGAGACCATCAAGGCAGTCAAAATAAGTAGTGCAATAAAATAAAGGGAAATATCATATGGAGACTAAAAGAGAGATTAAACTATATAATTAATGTGTAAAATTATTAAATTATATGTAGATTTATGTTAAAAAAAATTTGATATCACACTGCGTACATTTAGAAATAAATCTAGTGATACAAAATGCAAGTTAGTTTGTATGTTATTGTATAACATTAGCCTAAAATAAAACCCGGAGGCTTGATTTTGAATGGTACAATTGCATTGTACGAGGGTACCTTGACTGTTAGGGTGGTTTATGTTGGAAACCAAACCAGCTCTTTAATAATGGATAATTTACTCCTAGGCTCCTAGCATCTCAGTCCTAGTCACCCTTGATTTAAATTAAGCTAACTCATTTGGAGTTAACCTTCAAAACAAGGAACAATGAGGTAGAAAGAAAGTTCAGACTTACAGTAATCACTTGCATGTGAAACCTAGAGACACAACTTGAACTTTAACTCATTCTAACCTGTAAAACTACTTCTGTCGATTTTCTCATGCAAGTGACATAGAAAACTCAAATACTAATTATAATATTGTTTGGTTTTAAAAAAAAAATGAACATTTTAATATTGACAATGACCAAGGTCTCGGTCTCCTATAAATTGAAGGTATGCACCAACCAGAGTTGAGTCATTCAGAAAAGCAGAGATCAGCCAACTGACAAACTAGCCCAAACCCCAGAAAGAGAAACACCACCTTCATGGATCCAAAGAAATCTAACAAGATCAGAGACATTGTTAGACTTCAACAGATCCTTAAGAAATGGAGAAGGCTAGCCAACTCTTCAAAAACAAGCAGCAGTAACAGCAGCAGCAGCAGCAGCAGCAGCAGCTGTAAAGGCATCAACTTTCTGAAGAGAACACTTTCTTTATCTGAAAGTGAGGGAGGATCAAGCAATGTGGTTCCCAAAGGCTACCTAGCTGTTTGCGTTGGCATAGAGCTTAGGAGGTTCACTATACCAACTGAGTATTTGGGTCATTGGGCCTTCCACATATTACTCAAAGAAGCAGAAGAAGAATTTGGGTTTCGACAGACTGGTGTTCTGACGGATTCCATGTGAAGTATCTGTGTTTGAGAGTATCTTGAAGATAGTGGAGGGAAAGAAGGACAAGTTTTCCACTAAGAAATGTAGACTTAGCGATAAAGACATGATGGAATACTGCTCCTTAGAAAACATGCTTGCTTATTCTCAGCATCCTCAAAGTCCAATGTGCAGATAGAATAGGATTTTTAAATTCTTATCCTTTTTTTTTTTGGTCTTTCTTTTCTTTTTGTTCTTTGTGGAGGTCAATCCGTGTATGAGAGTGAGAGTGAGAGCGAGGAAGGTGAGTTCAATTAGATGTACGAGAACCCGTTTGGGAATTATGATGCAAAGAATGTAAGTTTTTTTGCCCAAATCTGTTATTGTAGAGCTTTAATGTTTGGCAGCGCTTCTATTGTCTGAATCTATTATTCTAGAGCTGAAGTTTTGACATTTTACAGTTCAAATGACAACATCCTACTCTCAAGAAGAACTCGATTACCAAACAAACTCTAATATTTTTCCATTCAATAAGAAACTAGTGAATAGTGATCATGCAGTGCCACCCCTTCCCTTCAAAGTGACTTAACTCTTCATTTATTAGGGATACAATTATTGAATCATGAAGAATGCATTTAACTGAAAAGCATCAATTGAAATCTGAGAACTGAAGGTCATACACCAAAAGCAGAGTATAGTTCCAAAACAGAAATAATTAAGGATATTTTTCTTTGAAGATATAAACATGTTCTAAAGTGCTACTAAATAATACACGTTTTAAATAATGAAGAGTGCCACTCTTCACATGGACAGGTTCTTGAAAACATCTCCAGTTAGTTCTAGGAACAAACTTTGCCTAATATTGATACGAGGGGAAGACCTGCCTAAAGCAGCTTTCAATTTGTTATACTTGAAAGGGCAACTTAAGAGGGGATAGCTTAGACTCCTTGTAGGAGATGCTTCTTTCTTGGTCTAAAGGTGGACTTTTATTAGCCTTAATGGTCTAAAGGTCATCTATGAGAATATAATCAATCATTTCTGTGTAGTTAAAATCTTTTAGATCTCATTAAGCTTACACTTGAGATCTACGAAATGATGACAACTGGATCGTACCACACGAATAATCCACGGAATTGTCCTGTCTTGAAAAGTCATGTCAGTGTTTCCCTTGGATTGAATTCTCTCATGAGCAATTGTCTTTGAGAATCGTTGAGATTACAAGTTGCAATGCCAGTATCCTACGCTCCAGGTAAACACGTGTTTCGATGGTGCAGTCATGCTTTACAATATTAAATTGCAGTCACTTGCCTTCAAGTCATGTTCGTCTAAAATTTCAAAATGGCGTATTCTCAAACTTCTATTATGAAGCTCACATGCGAGCATTCATTTCAGGGGCTAAATACACATGTCAACAGTGAAGGCTTGAGAACTCAACCCTCGTTACCCGTGAACATATAAACTTAAACGAAAAGCCACTGCAAAATATGGAATCTTCTATTAAGTTCCAAGAAAACTCCTGTTAACTGTAATGTAGCACAAGCTCAAATAATCAATGGCATAATTAATATGTATGAATTCTACGTTCATCAATTCAGTAGCAAAACATTAAATTTAAAGGTTACTGGCATTTGAGTTTCTCAAGAAACTGTATTTTTACTGCATGCAAACCATACATGTTGACATTTAAAATGCAATAGATCCATTCACACAAGGTACAGTAGTAGTACTTATTGTAGAGAAGTCAAATACGTACATTGAGCTCCAAATTCAAGCAACCATATTATATCTGTACTTGGGTTCCATGTGTTATCAGCAGAGCAAAAATCCAAATTCGTTCTACTTGGAAGCAAACAGTAATCAGATTACTAAGGAGACCACTTTGCTGCCTCCATATTAAAAGAGTCATAATCATTGGAATACGTACAGTGTAATCGCAACTTTTGAGAGAAAAAATGGAGTAAATTTTACCCTTGTTCATCACCTTGACATGGAACTCACTTTCATACTAGTAAGGCGCTTCAAAGGAATTAGCTTGTTGTCCATCTAACGGAGGAGAACATGTCCTCCGATGGTATGACAGTAAGAGGAGAAGGAATTGTGTGATTCAAAAACTTATACCCTTTGATGCAAAGTTGAAAATTTTTGAGCCATAGAGAGGCTAATCTGTCCAAAATCTCTGAAGAACACTTAGGTAGAGTATAAAGGTTAAACCTTATGCAAGCAAAGCTTGTCGGAAAGTGCTCCCACACAAACAAGTAGCAGCGGAACAGAAAGCAACATAAAACAGAGTATTTGAATCTTAAAAACAGGTTATGTTGAGCAAACAGCGTTAAAACTTGGACCATCAAACAATCGAGCGAGATAAAGCTATAAAATATCACACGCAAAGTATGTAAGGCTAAAATTTAAAAAACAGGTAAGAGAAGAGTTGGACACGAGCAATTTATCCTGGCTAAACCAATGAACCTTGGCGCAAGTCTAGTCACCAAACTATCACAGTAAAAAAATAAAAAGTCTAGTCACCAAACTAGCAGGTAGCAACCCTTAATTTTTACCAAGGTTGTCTTCGGGATTTTTACTATGATCAACTGTTGTTTATTATAGTACCTACTCTCATCAAGCTAGCAATCTTCAATTTTTCACAGGCTCAACTAGGAAGTTATAACATCAAAACTCCAATACCAAAACACTCTTAACCTAAGCAAGGCTTGCACAAACAGGAGCTACAAGCTCTGAACTGAACCATGTACAAGGATTGATAACTTAGTAACACATCAAGCTCTGTTTTCGCACCAAAAATAACTATTTTAGGAAGTAATATACAAGCTGATAGCTTAAAAACAACTAAGACTGACTGACTTAACTGTATTAAAAAATAATGAAAGGCTGGAAATAGCATAACAGAGACTGTGATTTGTGCAGAGTTTCATGTATAATACAAAAACATCATTGACCAAAAAAAAAAAAACAGATATGTCCAAGATTTGGACAACAAAAAACTAATATATTGATGCGTCATAATGGAAGTATGAAAAGTAAATACGGAGATATCTAAGATTAACATCACTGTAAAGTTTATACACATATGGATCAACTAGTAGTAGTAGGACCAGCCATACTTTTTTCTCAAGTTCCATTAATTGCTTCATGAACTTAATAATGCCCGTTAAGCAGAAACGGCGAGTTCTAGTCAAACTATATTACAAAGCAGAAAGTACGAGAATTCTTGTCACAGTCAAACTATATTTCCTTCATATTGATATTCCAACAAATTAGTCATTTTGAGCAAGTGTGCATGATGAATCAAAATGTCTCAGGTTTTTCGTCCAACTCAATTGGATTAGACCATGTCTATCTTTAAATTTCAGCATTGATTTTTCACCCTATCTTTTCTCTGTTACCAACTATTCAACTTAAGATACTTGTCTCAAACTTGGAAATCACTTAAAAAAGAACATAAGGCACATCTGCCAAAGCATTGTGCACTTGTGATACAGCTGAAGGAAAACTAATCACCCCGGCACATTGTATGAAAGAAAGCCCACCCTACTTTGGATCAAGATAAATTTCCTTAACCTCTGAGCATATCATTGCTTAATTATCCAAGAATAACTGAAAACAGAATTCTAGGATAAACAACATTTATCACAAAACCGTCAATACTTCATCCTGAATTAATCCTTTCTCAAAACAACAATTACTCTCTAGCACTACTACTCCCAGTCTCAGCTTGTGATTTAAAATTTCGAAGAAAAAGAAAGACAAAATAAAAACTGAAGTTATAAGCGAAAACTAGAATCAGTATCAAGAATGCATGACAATCATTGAACTTTGCATTTTCAATCAAATATGTTACATTTATAAGAAATACAAAAAGGTGAGAATCAAATATTCAATCATCTCTTTCTTCAACTTTTTGACAAGTTAATGGAATTGATGCCTCTCAGAGTAAACTTTTGAAGATCATAAAATTATACATGAAGGAGACGAAAAGAACCAGATGCGACCCATGCAAATCAACAAGAAAAAACCTCCATAAGCACATTATTGGATGAATCTTGCTGACTTGTATGATTATCATGGCACTGTAGAAGGGTATAGAGGCTCAAAAAGCTAGTTCCTCAGTTCCCACCATCATCGAAATTTGGAAAAGTGACACATTTGAAGACCTTACACTTTGAACACAAGACATATCCTACCTGCAGTAAATGACAACAAAGGCACAACATGGATGAACAGTATATAGGATGGCCCCTTTCTATGTATAAGACATACAGAAAAAAACACACAGAAGCAGTAGAAACTAGAAAGTGGTGGTGTTCATCAACTGTACTGTCAAATGAATGTTGACTTTTGAGTCAAATAATCAGTGAAGAATTTACAGCTCTTGCACGATGGACATCTACGGTAGATACGCTTGTTTTCAGCTTTCACATTTGTCTTTTGCCCTTTACAAAAGTCACAGAGTAACCATCCTTTTCCATTGCATGGTTCACATATGATTCCTGTATCAACCTTAATGCGGATGAACCATAGAAACGAATCAATCCCGATAGAGGATATCAGACACCAATCAAATTGCAACATTTACCGTCTACAATTTGAAATTGTTGAGTGACGCAAAATACCCAAAAAAGAAAAAAGAAAAAAAAAGAAAAATTCGACGATACCCAAAAAAAGCCACAGAAAAGATATGAAGGCAATCAATCAGAAGCAACGCTTGGAGTTCAACCCAAGAACGAATGGATGAAGATTCATGTACCTGTTGCTGAACAAGAGCGCAGTGCAGGGGCTTCGAGCAAAGACGGCTGCGCCTGGAAGTTGTAGGAAGGGAACCCCAATTTCCGAACGAATTGAAGTTGGCGAACGCCGCAATGGACATGGTCGCCATTTGTGGATTGGAGGAGTTGCCTTCAACTTCAACCTTCGCGAACTAGCGTACGAGTACACTCACTCGCATCACCCTCGTTCCTCATTATCCGAGCGATGACGACAAGTCGACAACCCTAACCTCCGGTTTCCGAAAAATAACATGGCTGCCATTCCCGTTACGGGACCTTACCCATTACATTAACACAGTTTAATCTGCTTCATTATTATCTCGGATGTATTAAAATTAATACTCTCTCATTTTACTTTTATTTATTAAAAAATATAATTTAATATAATTAAATTATTTTTATTTTATTTTATAATATTTTTTAAAATTTTGTTTATTTTATTAATTTTTTTATAAAAATAAAAATAAAATTTAAAAAATTAATTAATATTTTATTAATATTATCAAATGATAAGTATTATTAAAAAAAAAAATTTATACGATAAATAAAAATAAAAAAAATAATATTCTTAATACAAAACAAGACATAATTGCAGTTGAATGTTTTTATTTTAGCAAAATTAACCCTTTGGTCTTTTTATTTTAAATGATTATTTTATTTTTATTAAAATTAATAATTTTGGCTATTTATATATGTGTCATTAAAATTTTGATAAAAGAGATATTGACATAACATTAAAAATTTATTTTTTTATTTAAATAAATATTTTAAATATATTTGATATGTATATAATTTTTTAAAATTTTAAATTAACTTTAATAATAAAATTTATTTTTATTAATTTTATTTTTATTAAGATTACTTTAAGTATAAAAAATATAATCTAACACATTTGTTAATTTAAAAATAAATAAATATTTTTTATTATTTTATTTAATTTAATAGTTATATTTAAATTTAATTAAATTTTATAAAAAAATTTAATTATTTTTTTATTATGTAATATTAATCTTTGGAAATATTTATAAAATTATGTATATGTTATGTGTATTAAAATAATTTATTTAAAAAATAAATATTTTTTTAATATTAAATTAATATTTTTTGTTAAAATTTTAATGATACATTATAAAAGGAATTAAAATTATTTATTTTTTAAAAATAAAGATTAAATAATTTATTTTTAAAATAAAATCAATTATTTATTTTATTAAAATAAAATCAAATTATTTATTTTATTAAAATAAAAAAACAAAAACTGCAATTAAATATATATAAAAAAAATACCGTCTCCCTCCGCCTGGATCCTGCATGAAAAAAGAAGATAGTGTTACGCCAAAACCAAAAAAAGAAGAGAGGGTGTGAAAGATGTGCATGGGTTGAATAGTCGTCCAGTAGGAGCGGAGGGTATAGCAAAAGCGAAAAAAAAAATGTTTATTTATTTAATTATTTTTATATAAGGTTTTATTTAATATATTGTATATATAATAAATAATATATTATAATTAATATTATTTATTTCTATATAATATCTAAATAAAATATTAATAATATAATATTTAATCAAAATAATTTTATTTAATATTAATTTTATAATAAATAATAATTAAATTATTTTATTTTATATAATATATATAATTAAAATACAAGTAAAATTTTTATTAAATAAATTATTATTTAATATCTTATGTTATACTTATCTATTTTTTATATAATATAATAAATGAGTCTAAAAGTACAATCAAATAGATAATAAAAAAATATGAGATAACTGATTTTACAAACCAACAAATTGCTGGCATTAATCATATTATCATATTCTATATACAGAAACTGAGATCAGTGACAAAAAAGCTCACCGATAGAGGGGTTTTATTTTGATTGAGCATTTATGTGATACTCAAAAGATGCATGTAATATTATTGTATTAATTATCCATTTAGAAGTAATATTAAAATAGTTCACAAATGATAATTTTATTGATTAAAACAGTTTAAAATAGAAGATCAATATAATGTTAAATTGTGATAGATGATAGATAAAATTATTATTTCAATAATTATTCTAACATTGCTTATAAATTAAAGATTAATATAATGTTACTTGTATCTTTTGATAATTAAAATAAAAGTTTTAAAAAAAAGTCTTAAAAGGAATTTAATTTTATTTATTTTGTATATATTGTGAATGTAAATTTTTTATCCTATTATAAAATATTAAATGACTTTAATTATAAAAATAATTATTTAAAAGTTAAATTTATTAATGATATATATAATTAAATAATAATATAAAAAATTTCATTCTCATATAAATTAGAACTAAATTTAAATAAATTTTTTTTATTTTTTTCTATGGCTAAAGTTAATTCATAAACAGTGATTTGGACTAATATTGAAAGAGCAGGTCATGGGCCGTAAAAAGGAACGGACGCGCGCACTAGAGAGTCTGAAATTCAGTGTGTTGGGCCTTGCGCGGGAAATCAGTCGTCCCTCCCGCAAAAGCTTCCTTTTTTTCTTTTTCCACAAAATAGAATGAACAAAGTTATACCAAAAAAAACAAAAAACGAAAGAACGAAGAAACCACTAGAAAAACCCCAACCCCAACCCCAACCCTTCCAATGGTCTCGTCCCAACAGTAACACGTACTGTGAATGCTTCCAAGAGTTCCTCACCATCGTCAATCTCATGCTTCCAACTTCTGAAGCTGCAACAACGCTTCACGCCCCGACGCTGAACATTTGAAGATCAATTCGACGGCATGAGGAAGCGCAAGGACGCTATCGTTGAACATTTTCACCATGACTTTCCTTCAATTCCTCCCTCCAATTCCTCAAGAAAATCCAGGAGACTGGTAATTTCCCCTCTCTGATGTTGTTCATCTGCATCGCACCCTTTTCTACTTTCGCTTCACAACACTTCCTTCGATGCACGCTATCACTATTGGATTCTCACAGTCTACCGTTTTACAAAATGCATGTTGTCTTGGCTCAAAATTCAAGGACGCCGACTTATGTCCGGTCATGGATGAGGACCCAAATTTTAGCGATGCCCATGTTCTGGAACGAGGGTTATCACAAGGGCAACCCTGGAGTAGCACCAGCTCTGCCATGGTGCATGAGGACCCTGCATCTGTTGGCACCCTGCCTCTGCCAACCGCTGACGCTTCTCAAGAGAGAGCCCTTGTACTCTATGATCCAACTAAAACCCCTTTGGTGAAGCCCCCAAGCTCGCCGGAGTTCTCTATCGTTGTGAAAGCGGACTTGATTCCGGGTTTAAAGGGTAACTCTGAATTACATATTAAGTTTTTTTTTACAGGTTTGATATTGTCCCAGGTATTTGTTTTAGTTTGTATTTGCTGTTGGATATAAGTTGGGGCCTTGGGGGTGTTTTTCCATTGGAGATTGAAAGATATTTATGGCTTAATCAAGTAATTGGATGTAGATGACTGCTCTCAAGGTGCTTCTGTCGCTTATCAGTAATGTTGTGGATGGTAATATACTAATATGTTTGCTCTGGTCAAAATACAGTAATTATGAATATTAAATGTCACCAATAAAATTCTGGGGGAAGAACATAGCAGGAAGAGAAGGGCAGTTTAAACAGCGGCGGAGGCTGGAGGGAATGGGGACTGATGGGGCCACGCCTCCCTCTCCAACACTCAAGAATTTCTTTAAAGTTATAAATTTTTTCGAAATTTTTCTTTTAATATAGACATAATTTTATATTAGTGCCTAAAAAAGGTGAAATTAGTCTGTTGCTCTCCCAAAATGAAATTCCTGGTTCCACCCTTGTTTAAAGGAAGAGAAAAAGAACTTCCAAGGCTCTGCTATATCAACCTGATAAGTATCTGGTTGCATAATGCATAATACTTATGCTACTCTAGCCCAGTTAAAAGTCAAATTTCACTGCATATGAGGTTGTTATTAAGGCCTTCTGGAGTTTCGATAAATTTCTTTAGTGGACTGAATAAATCTTTAAATTAGTCAACGGCATGGAATGTGTGGGTTGATCACATGATCAATGTGGGGCAATATATTTCATATTTGTTTCTATCTAAAAAATAAATATTTTGTATTTGTACATGTGTTTAAAGTTGTAAGCAGTGTTGTCGCAAGGCAAAAAGCGTTTTCAGGTGGCCACCCCCAAAACCACGTCACTTTGATGCAGCGAGGCGGTGTGACTGCATCACTTCTGCGAGGCGGTGTGACCGCATCATTGAAGTGATGCGCATACATATAACAATAAATCATCACCAAACTGACCAAAATAAGATTTAAATGCAAATTAATTCACGACAATGCATTAAAAGCATAAAGTAATCCAAATAGAAAATATCATATGTTTTAAACACACACAAACAGTTGCAAAGATTGGAGGATAAAGGGAGAAAATTGGCGCCAACGGGGGTTGGCTGACCTGATTGACTTTCTATTTATGACAATTGCATGACTTGGGTTCGAATCCAGAGGTCCCCATTGGTAGGCAATATGTAATTCCACTATAAATCTTTGCTGAGGTTGGTGGTTTGTCTTGGCCTTGGAATGGGGAGAGCCTCCCCTCACCCTAATCTTTCCAGTACGAAAAAAAAGAAGAAGAGAAAATCAGTAGCTTCAGCTATGCATAGGGAAGAGGTTATGAATAAGAGCATGGAAAGAGAGGATAAAGGGAGAAAACTTACACACACATGCTTTTGTGCAAGTTTCAGCTCATGCTTTAGCCTCTAGGATATCATGCATGCACAACATGTACTTCATAGTTCAAATTCTATTTTTAGGGCTTTTTTCTTGGATTGACAGTTATTATTTAGTTGACTAGAATACCCCTTTAGATTAGATACCCATTGGCTATTGAGTTTTCAATTTGAGGTTAATCGGGTAAGACTGCTGAAATTGCATGATGTGATGTGGCCGCATCACAACATGAGGCGGTGAGGCTTATTTCTGCCCCGCGTCAGTGTCTTGGTGGCTGATGCAGCCGCTTTTGACAACATTGGTTGTAAGTGACTACCAATAAGCTCATAGCTTACATGGCACCAATAACCGTCTTGTTCGTCATTGTCCTTGATGGGTTCGATTCCTATCCTGCCTCCTTTCCTCTGTAACCCTCCAAAAAAAATTGTTTCTTGTTTATTTTTCTCTTTCTCTGAATTTAATGTTTTTATATTTGTTTATCTGTATATAGGAATGTAAATTAAACTTAGAAGCCTTTGCGCAAAAGAAGGAATCTGAAGGCATAAATATGTGGGAGGGCACAAACAAAATTATGACTTGTGTATAACTTGCTAGTTTTCCACCTGTCCAAGACTTTCTATGTATATTAGCTCAAACCACAAAAAAGAAATTTTTATTATATAATTCTCTTAGATGTAATCATTCGGTTAAAAATTTCATGTGAACATAATGATACGGTCTATGCTGGAAAGTAGAACTCTATTTGATAGGTTAGTGTGATGGCATACTTCTCAATTTTTGAGTAGGTTGGAATTTTGTGAGCTTGATAATTGTAAATGTGAGATTCATTCTATCAGAACATTTGCAACTTGTGAGAAAATCAAAGCCCGTGGGTTGTTTTTGATGATCTCTTCCTGAAATGTAACTAATAGCTCTGAAGTGCTGTTTCTGGATTTCCTTGGAGAGGATATACAGAATTATTAGAGAGGGTTTTATAAGATATTTCTATGGAAATCAGGATGATTAATGGCAATGGCAATGGCAATGGCCATGGCCATTTACAGATAAGAAGATAAATGCATGGGAAATGCTGTAGGGAACTGTTGGAACAAGATTCAGCTTAGATGCAGTATGTATATGTATGTTTCTGTAATCTTATATTTCACCGGTTCATGAATTTTTTCAAGAGTCCACTATCAAATAGGATTATAGATTTCTACAAACAAGATTTTGTACGCATGAAGTGGTTCTGACTCTTCTCAATTTAATATTTGATTTCTTGAATGAATTGATGACTTCGTGCAATTTTGGTCACTAGTATTGTTTTTCCTTGTAAGTTTACTGTTACGGTGAATGTTATTAATTGGCCAGATGAATTAATCACTGCCTATTTATAACATTAATGTTTAAAGGCCAGGAGAGCAGAATTATTTGTCCAGCTGCTATTTCTAGGTGGAATTTAGTGAGGCTGCTTATTAAATTAAGAATTCAAAATAACTGATATAACCTGTGGCACCAAAATGACTACCTATTATCTTATTCTTCTTCTTTCTAGGAGCATTGAGTGATGCTATCAGGGCCTTTTCCTTCTCTGTAAATTCTAACTAACTGTTCAAAAAGACCAAAGTTCTCTCAATGCCTTTTTTGGGTTAAAAAAATTCCGTTTGTTTTCTTACTTAGAAGTTAGAACCACCTTATTTGGGCCATAGCATTAAATACACAGCACAATTTTGATATGGGTGTTGAAAATGGGGTTTCTTAATCTGCCTGGATATCTTTTGAACTGTTGTTGCCATCTTTTGTAGATTATCTGTTATCATGGGGAACTGCAAAGTCGGCCAACTCTGTGGAAGATGAAGTGAGGAGGGAGAAGAGCTCTGAAGTGTCAAATGATTGTTTGGCTGTTGTCCCATGGGTTGCATTGCATTCTCCAATGGCATGTGAAGAAGTAGTACCAGAAACAGGTAAACCTTTAGAGGCAGAAGAAGGAGAAATGATGGAGATGGATGAACCCTATGTCGTTAGCAGCAATGAGAAGGCTATGGAGATTGGTGAGCAGGTGGAGGCAGATGGAGCATTATCACCATGCCAGCAACAACACTGTATGATGCTCAATCTCTTGCAGAACTCCTCGACTCCAATCAATTGGTGTTAGCACTCTTAGCCCCAGTTCCAGTATGAGCTTTCGGTAGTGTTAGCGCTGTCATTGGTCACTGACCCCTCCAATGGCATTTTATGTAAATAATGAGAGCAAGTTTTGGATAACTATGGAACAACTGTTCAAAATTCACACTAGGGCAGGTTTAGATTTGTTGCAGGAGGATGCCATATGTATTAATTGAATATTGGGAGCATTTGCCGCAATGAAATTCCTTTGCCCTATTTCTTTTCGGATGTGGCTATTGGCACTTTAATGTATCTATTCACACTCTCCAATGCAAAGGAGGAGTAACAGACACATGAATTATATTGGAGTGTAAATAAGCATATTGGAGTATCAATAGCCTCGTCCTTTCTTTTCATGCCCATGTGAGAATACATTGAACGCCTGGTCCTTGTTGCTCCCAGAGTTAGGGTCAAGTTTAAAAACTCAAATGACTGGAACAAACTTTATTTTGGGAAACAATTATCAATTCTTATGGACATTACTTGTTTGATGATTTGTTACACTTCTTATCGAAGAGAAGCACATCATTGAATTGTAATGATGAAATAAGATCCGTTAACAATTTGATTTCCGAATCACTCACTACTTTGAACAGAAATCCTTTTATATGGAAGCAAATTGTTTTTGGAAACAAATGATTTTCAAATCCAAAATATTAGTAAAATACTTATTTAGGGAATGAATAATGATTAGATTCTTTTGTTTCATTTTGTCAGAGAATCTAAAATGAAATAATGAAGACTATTTAAAACTTTTATGCCAAAATATGAAAATAAAAATTGTCTAACTTTTTTATCAGTGATAGGAAATAATATAAATAGAATACTATTCTTATGCGAAAAAATTGAAAAGATAATCCAAATCCATTCTCTAGTAAATTCATCGTTGCACCGAAATTCTAATAGCAAAACTTTTGGGCCTTAGGGCCCCGAATTATACCCCAAAAAGAGGAAATTCTAATAGGAAAAAAACTATATGAAAAAAAAACTGGACAAAATATTAGACAAAGGGGAAGGGGTTTATATGAGTGAAATGGGAACGCCCACACCACATGGTAGCAAGCAGTTGAATAGGTGATCAGTCTGGTATAACCAGTCTCTTGGATGAGCCTTTGAACCTATAAAGTGATAGATTTAAGGTTTGGTGAATCAGAATTTTATATATATTTATATATTTTATAAATATATGATAATAAGTACGTAAGTAAAAATACGAAAAAAAATATTAAAATACATTTATAGTATGATACAAAAGCATGCATCATACATAAATGTCAATGCATTACAAAAGTGTATAATACTATAATCATAAAATGAGAAAAAATAAATATTATTAAAAATTTAAGAGTCAATAATCAAGTTAATATGATTCATCAATTAAAGAAGAAAAAGTTAAAAAACAAAGATTCAAAACATGTTAAAAAAATATAAATAAATTGAATCGGTTAACAATTAAATATATGACCGATTTAAATAAGTCATTCGACCGAATACTAGTTTATTAATTTTTTACTCTCTATCAGTTTATTAATTTTAATGCTATTTGTTTAATTTTTTATCTTATAAATTTGATTAGATTGATAATCAATCTAATTATTAATTTTTTTATTCGAGTGATTCAGTTTAAGCTTTAAAAGTCATAATTATCTTATAATCAAATAACATATTCATCTTTGTGAATGATGACTTGCTAATTGTGTTAAATTTTTATTTTAATATACTCATAATTTAACACACACACACTATATATATGCATTTTATCATATTTTTATCATATTTTTAATAATTAATTTTCTAATAAAAGATTATTACAGTGAACCGCTCTCGTCGAAGTGCCAAATCCGTTTGTGTATGACAGTACGAGTCATGAAATGGCAAGGCAAAAGCAAGGGTAAAATCAGCATTTCGCTTTCAAATTTAACAACAGTCAACATCCGAACAGCAACACTCTTGTTAGTTACATTTGATTCGATTTGAAGGCTCCCCCTTTAGGTAGCAAATGGCTAATGCTAACGGTTAATCGCTGTTGCTGCATATTGATATGTATCCATTTCTCACACTCAAATTCAAAACTCTATCCACTAGTAATCCCAATCCCATTCCCATTGTGATTGACATTGGTACTATAATCTGTTCATCTTCTCTTTGTGATTGAACTTGAGCAACAGGAAAATGACGATCGAGCAGGAATGTGATGGACCCTCCGCATCTAGAATGCGCCTGGTTTTCGCTTACTATGTCACTGGTCATGGCTTTGGCCATGCCACTCGTGTCGCCGAGGTCTTATTCTCAATTCATCTCCTTTTTCGGTTTTTCTGCCCTTCCTAGCCCAACGGGTGCTCGATCACTCCGATTTTTTTTTATCCCTGGAAAAGCAAATGGATTTTCTTTCTGGGTTTTCAGTTTCGGTATTGGCCAACTGAAAGAAGAAGAAAAAGTATGAATTTTTCGCAGTATCTTTGCGTTGTGGGTATTACTTTGGCTCGCATGCGCAGGTGGTGCGGCATCTAATCCTTGCCGGGCATGATGTGCATGTGGTCACCGGTGCTCCTGACTTTGTTTTCACATCTGAAGTACAGTCTCCTCGCCTATTCATTCGCAAGGCGAGTTTAATTCAAAATCACTTTTATTGCTACCCAGAAGGGGAAATGTCCATAATCTAGTTACTTATGGATATGTTAGTTACGGAAGGAATGCTAGCTAGCTAGATATAACCTGCGGATTGTTGCCTATCGGTGTAACTTGTGAAAAGCCACATGCTTTGGGTAAAAAGGTTAGTTTTATTTTTGTACATTATAAGATAAAATGTTAAAGTTGATCCAGATGATTAGAGTTTGTTACATATTCAATGGATTACTTATTGTTTTTGAGAATTGTATTCTCAGAGCAGGACCTGAGTTTGTCTAAGAACAATGCTTACAAATAAAAGAAACTGCTTTTAAAGTACATATTTATCCATTTCTACAAAATAGGTGCTTTTGGACTGTGGAGCTTTTCAGGCCGATGCTTTGACAGTCGATCCCCTTGCCTCTTTGGAGAAGGTATAGGAACATCATTTCTCATTTGATTAGTTATAGTTGTAATGCTTCCAGCTAGATGCTTTAAACTTTTATTTCTTTCTGTTGCTGATTCCTTGGTTTGCATTTGGCTTTATTAGTATTCTGCGACAGCAGTGAAGCCCCGTGTGGGTATCTTGGCAAAAGAAACAGAGTGGCTGAACTCCATCAAAGCTGACTTAGTGGTACATAAGATATTCTTCCCTTGTTAATTGGCAACAAAAAATAAAAGAGAAACCAAATAAGTCGTCTCACGTGGACCACTCTTGTATAGAGTATAATTTGAGAGAAGCTATCTTACTTATGTCTAAGAGCTAACAACCAGAATCAAAACAAAACGATACTATGAATTTGATTTCTACTTCGAGTTACTTTGAATAGCATACATTGTATTTGGTGGGTCCTTGTAAAGCTAACATGAAAACCAGGTGTCTGATGTTGTCCCGGTTGCATGTCGAGCGGAAGCAGATGCTGGCATTCGCTCTGTTTGTGTGACCAATTTCAGGTAACTTATGTAATTTTGCCTTCTTAGTGATATATTCAGTAGCCATCATGGGTAGGTTGCATATATGCCTTTTGCCGATGCTGTCATTGTAATAGAAAATTTAGCAAACAAAAATATTGTCACAGGTTCAGGATACATATCCTTTCATCTTGGTTCTAGATCTCTTCATTTATTCTTTCAAATGCCTGCAATGTATCAATTCTTTTTGGTTACATCATATCCTTAAGTTGTCTCTGGGGATTTGAATTCACTTTCTAGTTGGCTGCCTTAAATAGTCCTTACCAGTAATCCAAATTTTAAATGTAAATGAATGTTCAAGAGTAATTATTTTAGTTCATGACTTGAGATAAATCAGTTTACTTATTATTTTTTAAGTGTGTCAATAGTAACCCTCATTCCATATCTTTGTGATTTCAGTTGGGACTTCATCTATGCAGACTATGTCATGGCCGCTGGACTTCATCATCGTTCAGTAATTTGGCAGGTGACAACAATCTTCTTTATATCCCTTGAGTTTTGCCTTTGAGAGAAATGTTAGAAGTTGCTGACTGTCTAATTTAAATCCGATGCTATTTTGATGTCTTCATTTTATGAATGACACATGAATTGGATACCATGAATACTAGTAATTTGTGCTCTCCTGATTGTGAGCCTTTGGATTTTGTAGTTTCCAGTCTTTGATTGCATATTCACTGGTGTCCTATGGCTGAAATCAGTCACTTCCTCTGTCTGAGAGTGTCGTCTGCGACATTTATTTGTGATTGCCCATGTCAATGTTTGTTTAGAAGTAATTCATAATGTTTTCATTATGTGTCTGGGTTCATTTTGGGATTTTTATACTACTTTCTGAGTTTATCATCTAAACCTATAGAGTAAACTGATGTTAGATTGTCAGCATTAATCACTTGTATGAAATTTATGACAAATATATATTTTTTTATTTCTCTGACTTTTTAACTTTCTAAGCTATCTGGATTAATGAAGAGTGAGGCAGAATTGACAAATAAATTGATGCTTCCTTTCTGCACTCTCTTCTCCTTCTTGCATGTACTAGTAATTGGTAAATGTCTGTGACAACTAAATGTTTAAACTTATTTTCCATTTTGCCTTGATCAAACCTTAAATTTTTTAAACAAAGCTGAAATTGAATCAGAATATGTAGATTTCTGATTTCATCTATGCTCTTAGTTTTTAAAACTAATGTGATAATTACGAAGCATACCAATTGGCTAAATGGAAGTAAAAATTTTTAGATTATAGTTGAATGGAAGTAATCAAGAAAAACTTTTGAGTTGGAAATTAGTTATGCCCTTTTCCTTTTGCTATGTTTTAAACATGATAAATAGGTGTAGTTGCATAACTTGCATTTATACTGATGCAGATAGCTGAGGACTATTCCCATTGCGAGTTTCTTATCCGCCTTCCAGGATATTGCCCAAGTATGTTGATTCTTGTATAGTTTCATGACAGTTTCCTAACATTATTTAAATACCTACCTAAATTTCCTACCTAAATTTGGTCTTGGGAATGAAACAAGATTTATGGCATCTCTAATATATTGCAGTGCCTGCTTTTCGTGATGTTATTGACATACCTCTTGTTGTGAGGAGGTCGTACAAATCTGCAAAAGAGGTACTACCTCACAAACCTTTGTGGAGATCTTCTATAGGATGATTAAGTTCCTAATCTTAAAGCTTGTAATTTTTCTTGTTGAAGGTGAGGGAGGAACTTGGGATGGCAGACAATGTGAAGCTAGTTATTCTCAACATTGGTGGCCAGGTGATTACTTGAATCTCTTTTTCAGGGACCAGAACATCAAAGTATTTTTTTTTTTCTTTTTTGGCTAGGTAATAAAATATGCTTCTACTCTGTGTCTCTCTCCCCTCTCGTTATTGTAGTACTTATGTACTTGAACTCTACTTGACCCTGAATTGCTGCAATGCTGTATAGTTATATATATATATATATTTTTGGTTTGAGGGGCATCTATAATCTTCACCTTGAGTATCAAACATAAAACCATGCGATGATCATCATCACTGTGCCATGGTATAAGTTTCAAATAAAATCTCATGATAATAAACCAAATGCAATTTTAATGTTCAACTGTGGAAACAGTTGTGTTCGAAGCAATTTGTATTTCTTAGGTGCTTAAGCCTCCATATACTTGATCCTTTTGCTCCCTAAATCAGTTAAGCAGCTTCATATTAAATAAACCTCTGTGCCCACTCATTCACTCTCTTTCCTGCAGATAAAGAATTATTTGATAACACAATCAATTGTGAGGACTCAGGAATTAACATCCTATGGCACACTTGATGCCAATTGCAGTTGTCGATGCATGCACAGATATGCTGGTTGTTTTATAGATAAAAACCCTATTTTAGTTCCTCACTAATTTTTGTATTCTCAATTTAGTCCCTCACAGATCAATTTTTGCAAACTTGGAAACAAAAATCTGCATCAATTCAGTCCCCCATGAGGAAAATTTGAACCAATTTTGATCACATAAGGACTAATTTGAGGTGAATTTTGATCAATGAGTGACTAGATTGCAAAAATTTATCTATGAGGGACTACGTTGAAAGTAAACATATTAGTGAGAGACCAAAATAAGGTTTTTTTTTTTTTTTTTTATATTATATATCATTAAGACTGATAGCATGTTTGGGTTTTTGCTTCAAGGGCCCCCAAAGTACAGTTCGACTTCTGGAAAACTTTAATTTCCGGTTTGGTGTGGACAAGAGGCCCAAACAAACAATGACTACATGGTTTCATTCTAATCTGGAACACATTAATATGAATTGGTTTACGCAAGATGTTAAGACTTTGACTAAAAGTTTGCACCTTTCAACATTTACCATAATCGAGGCAGATTCCCTTCTAATGATGCAGGATTTATTTTTAAGTATATATGTTTTTTTTACTAAAAATTCTTTGATGAGTACCTCCAGGGAGAACCCAAACCAAACAAAGTTAAGTATCAACTTGTGTGTCTCTCTCTGCTCCTCACCCCTCAAAAAATACACGCTCATATGTACATAATAGATACATGTGTGTGTGTGTGTGTGTACACTCATTCATGTAAATCAAAACTAAAGTATCAACTCGTGAGTTATATGTCATGAATTTGTCCTGACAATGTTCGATGAACTGTTTCCCTTGAATTGGTCTTGGATATTGTAGTACTTGATATTCTGTACAAATAGCGGTGCATATATTCATTTATTGTAGTTGAGTACTTGAATTATCTGAGGCAACATCTTTGGTAGGATATTCACTTGGATTTGCAATAGGGTCTACAGTTCTTATAAATATAGTTTACTGGATCTGTTATTTTCATACTAGTTTCTTACTGTTTTTTTGTCATCTATGATCCTAAAATTGTTAGTTTTTCTGGTGTTTGTAGTGTTCCCCTCTTTGGGTCTAAATAGAGCCACTGCCACCATCTGACTTCTTCTGCCTCTATGATGTCTTTTCTTGTCTCCAGCCATCAGGATGGAAGCTAAAGGAGGAGTTCTTGCCTTCTGGCTGGTTGTGCTTGGTATTTATTGAACCATTCTGTTTTGTATCTTTGTCTCATTTAAAATGTTCTTTATTAATGTACTCATGCATTATTTGGTGATTTGTTGCTTGTATGATCCAGGTTTGTGGTGCTTCTGACAGCCAGGACCTTCCAGTAAACTTTAAGAAACTTGCCAAAGATGTGTATACGCCTGACATTATTGCAGCATCTGACTGTATGCTTGGTTAGTGTGAAACTTCCATATCTGTGAAGCTGGATTAAAAGAAAGAGTTATACTTATTGCATTTTGTAACTTTAGCAAAAATTGGATATGGCACTGTTAGTGAAGCCCTGGCAAACAAGTGTCCTTTTGTCTTTGTACGTAGAGATCATTTCAATGAAGAACCTTTTTTTCCCTCTTTTGTTGAGGGCATTACAAGGAAGTAATATCTTGTGCTTTTTGACTTAGTATTATCAAGGTGGTGCTGAAATGGTTAGGAGGGATTTACTCACTGGTCACTGGAAGCCTTATCTTGAATGGGCAATAAGTTTGAAACCATGCTTTGAAGCAGGCATTGATGGTGGTGAGGTACCCTCTGTTTCTTGAATTAATTGTCTCTTTAAAAAGTGTTATTTTGCACAGCTGAGTTTTATTTACATAATTTCATATATAACTCTGGGTTTTATGTGTTGATTATCCTGTAAATCTTGAGAATTTCCCCTAGTCTCGTGCACAGAAGCAATGGATGGCTGGTTAATGATGGAAGTAGGAGATGACTCATGTCAATAAAATATAGGGAATGAAAATAATGTGCCTAAATAATTCCCCCTAGGAATGATATAAATTTCTAACATTCCATTTAAGCTATTTAACTTTATATCTACAATGCAATGTTGTAGTTGCAAGTTTGAGCTTTTAGTAAACTCATGACCATGGAATGAGCTGAACCATGTGCATCTGACCCCGGTGGACCACGTCGTAGTAAGGCTCCATTCAGTTAACTTATATAAGCCAAATCAACAGACCACATGCCAATTCATTACATTCACCTATTTGTTCATCTTCTGAGGTTATCAAAAGCAATGGGCCTTAAAATTTTAATAAGGTAGTTGTTAACTAATAAATAAGAATATTCATATACTAATCTCTGCCATATTTACCATCCGATATTATATTGCCACTCCATACAAGCCTTCAATATTATTTTGCTGGTATTGCTTATTAACTGAAGTCTGCTAAGTAGTTTTCTATATTTGATGAATCTGCATAAATGTTGTAAAAAGTGACCTCCTCAAGTGGAGCTAACTGGAAAAGAGCTTGATATTTGATGGCCAGATTTTCTGCAGATACATTTCATTTGAGGCACTTTCCCATTTATAATGCAGAAGTTTTGAATGGCAATGCAAATGTTTTTCCCATTCTTTTTGTACCCTATATTTGGATTAGTCAGAATGACACTTCGTATCTCCCACTAGAATAGTGAATGGGAATCCCTTCCATTCCCTATATGCAATTAATAATAGCGTAGATTTGGAAAAAAGGAAATCTTGAAACCTAGGAGTATCTTAAATTTTCTTTATCTGGCATTGTGAGTTTGTGACTACCACTATTTTTACTCTTTGGGATGAGTTTTCCAATCTTATTGCTCTGGGAGCTTAATGTGTTTAAGTTTTTATTGGTTTGTAACTTTCTACTCATCGCAACGTACCTTGTATTCAAATTCTTCATTTGAACATGATTTAAGGGTTGCTCCTTTCCCCCACCTTGATGTTGCCACGTAGTTTTAACTTTTATGTAAATCTTTGAAGTGTTTATGTATTTTCAAAACATTTTAAAAATGTAGGTGGCAGCCCAAATCCTGCAGGAGACAGCTTTTGGAAAAAATTATGCATCAGATAAGGTAAAGGACTACTAATACCTGTTAGTTGCAGTTTTGGCTTTTATCAATTTTTGTCAAGCTGCTGGTTACTTTGGTTTCATGAAGATTTTGAGAAAGGGATGAAACTTGTATATTTCTAATTTCAATATTGACTTAATAATATGTAGCTTAGTGGGGCAAGAAGATTGCGTGATGCCATAGTTCTTGGGTATCAACTACAAAGGGCCCCTGGCCGAGATATTGCAATCCCAGATTGGTATGCAACTGCTTAAAACCAACTTGGCTGCTCATCACCAGCTTCCCCTGTGGATAATGGAGACTCTGTATGCAGCTCGTGAGTATCACTTCACTTTTACCAAGTGTTTATAATCATATTCATGGTTATAATTTACTTGGCTATTTCCTAACAGACAAGATAACTCCTCTTCTTTTTCTTTCAATATATTCATTCTTCAGGCACACCAAAGACTTTGAGATTCTTCATGGAGATGTTCAAGGTCTTCCAGATACTGTGGCTTTCTTAATGTGCTTATCTGAACTGGATGAGAAGCACATGAAGCGGGAGCGTAAGGCTGCTGCTAATATCTTCAACTGGGAGGTCTTGATCATTTCATATGAAAGTCGTTTCTTTAAAAAAAAAAAATTCTGTTGACTAATATGTCTGAATGGCAACTAGAAATCCTCTTAAAGACACAAGTACCTTCATAAACTGTGTGTTATTTTTTATAATACACTGCATAATTTAAATGCCTATTCTTTTTGTCATTTATTCTTTAACTTTTGACTTTGTTCCATTCTTGTGACAGGAAGAAATTTTTGTGACGAGAGCTCCAGGCAGGTTAGATGTAATGGGTGGTATTGCTGACTATTCTGGAAGCCTTGTCCTGCAGGTTGAATCTTTCTATCTGCTTAGGGTTTTAATTTTCATTGCGTATCTACTAAGCTTCATCTGTCAACTTTACCATGTAGTTTTATGTTTATGATAATATGTAATTATACAGACTTGACATTGTAGAATTTAGTTTTCGTGGATGCAACTAATACATCTGGTAGAATGATAAGATCTATTTCTACTCCTTTCAATAAAGTTAAATGACATCAGTTATTGTATGTTTGATAAACTGCTTCAGACTCTGAAACAGTTATTATTTTCGTTTTCTATTGCTGATGCTAAATTTAATGAGAAGAAACATATCAAATAGAATATAAGCCCACGCCTGGTACTCTCCTATAATATGATTAAAATTGGTTGTTCATTAGTATTAGACATTGTAAGTGGCATTTTCAGATACATGTATGTATTGATTGACAATGGGCAAAAACCAGTTTTGATAAATTCAATTGCACTGTAAAGTGAGCAACTTTCGTATATCTTCTTACTAAAATGGATACATTGTAGTATTGAACATGTTGGAATTTTAGGGATTAGATGGAAAAGGGAAAAGAGAAATGGAGGGGGAATCTGTTTGATGATTAATAGTATAGCAGTTAAAAGCAAACAATAAAGTCCAGAAAAAGAGATAGACAGAAAATATTAAGTAGATGTAACATCAGCACATAACATATCCAGCAAACTAAAGGTCAATACTTATCCATCATTCAAGAAACGAATGATGAAACACTTAGAAATATTAGAATACCAAATATGCTTATTTTTATAAGAATAGCAGTTAATTCTGAAAATATTATAGAACTAGCAAAGTTATTCTTGAAATTTTTAGATAACTACTCACTCACCTCTTACTTTGCTTCTTTCTTTTTATTTTGTTGCTGATGCCAGTTAAAGAAGCCTGCCATGTTGCTTTGCAAAGAGTCCATCCAAGTAAGCATAGGCTATGGAAACATGCTGAGGCTCGACAGAATGAGAAAAGACAAAAGCCAACCGCTGTCTTGCAAATTGTATGTTGAATAACTTGCAAAATTGCTAAATTCTACTTTCAATTAACAATGATAACTATTGATTAAATGGAATTTGTACAACTTTGTCTGAAGCATGATGAGTAAACAATCTTTATGAGAAAAATAATGTGTATTGATCTGGATATCTTAATTAGTTTAGCAGTATACTTGCAATCTTAGACAATGGCTTTTCTTTGTGTGGGTTTCCATTGAATTTGGATCATGTTAGGTATCGTATGGCTCGGAATTGGGCAATCGTGGTCCAACCTTTGACATGGATTTCCCTGATTTTATGGATGGAGGGAGGCCAATCTCGTATGAAAAAGCAAAGAAATACTTTGCTCAAGATCCTTCCCAAAATTGGGTAGTACTTATGAATGATTTTATAGGCATAAGGCGAATCTGCCATTCTATTATACTAATATGATTACTGCTGCAGGTGGCCAGCATACATTGCAGGGGCAATTGTGGTCTTAATGAATGAATTGGGTGTGCATTTTGAAGATAGTATCAGCATGCTGGTACCTATTGTTCTCTACCTAAGTTATTAATACTTACATTTCAGCAAACGAAATATCCTACTGATACTGAATGCCGAGAGAATTTCCATAATGTTGATAACATAATTTCCAATTGTTAGAAACTGGACCAGAGATCAAAGGAAATTGAAAATAGTGTGTATCTCCTCTTCTGAAGCTGATATCAACGAGATATCAGATTCAGTGGGGCAGTTTGAGGTCTGAATTACAAGGAAACAATATCAGAAAACAAGTAACCCAGGCATTCAAGAGGCCTGGTTCTTTCCCACAAGTCCTTACTCACTTCTTTCTTGCCTCTCCTCCCTCTCTTTCTACCTTGTATATTTCTTACAAGCATAACAGAATTTCCCACCTAATTTCCCCACTTTCAGGCAAGTCCACGTGAGTACATCTATACTATTGCATTGGTTGCATTGGTCACATTTCTTCCTTTGTCTGTATGGGCTTGGGCTTGTGAACCTCTACTCTTCTTCTTAAAATACACCTTAGTGATGGGTGGCTTCCTAACACCAATGGATTTCACTTTCATCTTATTGGTGTAAAATGAATACCAGTATTGTTAGTACTATATTATTGATGATAGGGTATTTCAATTTTCTTTTATTCAATACATGAAATGAAGTTGATATACCTTACTACTCTGGTTCAATCGCTTTGGAAGAAATGTACAGCGATACTGTTGTTTCCAATCAAATGAAATTCTGTTGCAATGGAGTTTGACATAAAGGTGTCAGCAATATCAAACATATAAAGATTAGTATTCAGTAGTGATAAGTTGATGATATAATGTTGTATTAACCAATATTTTAAAAATTTTTTTGTCACGTCCATGTAAATATTTCATTTTTCCTACTGTTGCCTGTTACCACCATTTCCTCACTCAACAGCTTTGAATTTCCTTTGCTGAAAGGCTTATGGCTTGTAGGTTTCCATTATACTACTTTTGTTACTACATTTGTCTTTAGTGAAAAATGCTTTATATATATATATATATATATATATGTTTTTATATTAGAATATCAGAATATTGGGGGGAGGGGGTATAATCAGAAGAACTATTGCTGTTGGCTATGGATGGGGAGAATATGCTTCTTTTAATGTCATGTTGAAAGATTTACAAGATTTGTCTTTAATGGATATCCTGGTTGATGTGCTTAATAACCACTTCGCATGCCTATAATCATGCTGCTCACTCTATCTCCATCTCTTTTGCTTACATTTAGATATTGTGAACAAATATATATAGGTTTCATCAGCAGTCCCAGAAGGGAAAGGCATATCATCTTCTGCATCTGTAGAGGTTGCTAGCATGTCTGCTATTGCAGCTGCTCATGGTAATCACGCTCTTGTTTTAATTTGTATTTTTACAACAACTAAACTTTATTATTTCTTCTCAAAGAGTAAAATTGATGTTCAGCTAAACTAAGTGCGTGTTTGAATTATCTTATTTTGTATTCGGTTCAAAAAAGCTTATAGTCAAAATGTTGCAATGAGAGCTTTTGACTGAAAAGCTGTTTTTGTGTAAACATTAAGCAAAACCAAAAATGTGCTAAGTTGTTTCACAAAGGAGATTGCTTGGAAAAACTGTTTGCTGTTCTCTCTATTTCTTTAACCTTGATTACAGTGTGACGTTAACTTTAATATGATATGAAACTGATAGTTTTTTCTCTAGGGAACATCTGGACGCTCAATAGGTTAAATTTTTCTTCAAGAAAATATTGATTACACTAAATTCTATCTCCATAACGCAGGATTAAATATCAGCCCGAGAGATCTGGCCTTGCTCTGCCAGAAGGTTTGACCTTCTGCAACATTCTGATCAATATTAATTCCCTATGATGTGGCACATTTTATCCCTAGCATGCATTGTCCTCATAATGTAATTTCACCCATTCTTTTAAAATTTTCACTCGGTGGAAAATCACATTGTAGGAGCTCCATGTGGTGTCATGGACCAGATGGCTTCAGCATGTGGTGAAGCCAACAAGATTCTTGCAATGATTTGCCAGGTGTGCATCATTTCAAGCTACACAAAACAATGCTTTCTTAGTCTTTAGAAACAATATCATGGTACCATTTGTTATCCATGCAGCCTGCAGAGATTGTTGGCCTTGTAGAAATTCCCAACCATATCCGGTTCTGGGGAATTGACTCTGGAATAAGGCACAGGTGGGTGGTCTTTCATTATCTGCAAATTTTCCTGCATATATTGTTTTCTTATATATGGCCATCAGTTTGGGCTTGCCTGTAATTAATAATTCCATATTTCAAGAAATTAGGTGACAGCAATCAAAATAAGTCTTTAAGAGGCTAGGTTCTGACCGAGTTTTATGAGGGCAAAGAGGTTGGAGATGTCAAGGTCTCTGGACTGTAATTGACTGGCTCTAATAAGGCTAATATTTTGGTGGTTTTTCAGGATAATTCAAGTAAGGATGAGATGAGATGTGATCTAAAGAAAAAATTAGTACAAGTATCTGGTATCCTAGATAGGTATGGTAAGGGTTAGAAGTTAGAACTGAAAGAAACAGGAGAGAAGATAAACCTGGGCATCACAACTTGGGTTTTGTAGGATCATAGCTTAGAAACAGAAGAGAAGATAAACCAGGGCATCTCACCTTGGGTTCTGTAGGATCATAGCTTAGAAACAGATCAATGGGCTTTATTGCTGGTCCAGATTACCACAACTTGCTGACTTCCTTGTGAACAAGAAATAAGGAAAAAAGGTAGCTGCTGAACACTTCAAAACATGTTATCTATTGATTTAATATATTAATATAGTTTAGAATATCTACAATTTTAGTTTTAGAAGAACATCTAATTTGAAAGCTACTTGATTCAAAATTAAAGCCTAATATCATTAACAAAATCCAAAAGGACCAGGGGCTCAACTACAGCCCATATCCTGCATATTTAGGAATTAACTGAATACCAGAGAACCAATCTGAACAGCTAAACCAAAATGCTGAATTTATTAAAATCGTAACCTTCATTATTTTGTAGTCCATGTCACTGGATGATCATGAGTTATAGTATCGTCTAAGAAATTAATAGAGCATGGGTATATTACTTTCAGGATGTAAAGATGTTATCCAACTCTGGGTCTGCCCCCCTTCTTTTCTCTCTTATTACCTAATGTTTTCTTGGATTTTCTAAATCCTTTGTTTATAAGTATACCTGGCATACTCTCCGCCATAAATGGCCAATATCTTTTCGAAGTAAACATTATGCCATGTTTCTATCCTTTCAAAGTAGACCTTATGCCATGTTTAACTTGAGGTATGAATATATAATTGGGGTGGTAATTGGATCTATGAATTCATGACCCACCTAATCCATCCATATCTAAATCCAACCCAATCCATCCAATTATAATAATAGATTTAATGGATTTAGGATGGATTGAATTAGTTTTAGTTAATGGATGGTTAATGGACCAACCAAAATATTTATTGGATCCAATGGATTTATATATATGGTTGAAGAATTGAATGTATTTGGACATAGGAGGAAGCTAGATGTATCTAGCTAAGAATGGATGGATTGGATATCCATCCATTAAATTTGATTAATGGATGGATTGGATATTCATCCATTAAAATAAGTTATGAATGGATTGGATGATTTCAACAATCTTTTAATGGATCCTAGATGGATTATTGGTTTATTTTCTATCCATCCATTAATGATTCAACCCAAAATCCATCCAATTCATGCATTTGCCACCCCTAATATATAATGAAATTATGTTTTCCACAGTTCTACTTGTCAATGATGTAACAGCTATTCCATCTTTGACTTTTTTCATGATCTTTACAGCTTTCATGAAGATATATTTTACTCTTCTTCTTGAACTGCTAATCATTACTACACTTAACATTAACATCCGATTCCATTCTGCCTCATTCTATCTTCAGGATGTTCCTGGAAAATCTTAACAGTTGTATATTTCAGTGTTGGAGGTGCAGACTATGGATCTGTCAGAATTGGTACCTTCATGGGTCTGGAGATGATAAAGTCCAGGGCTTCTGAAATATTGTCTGATACACGTTCTACTGAGTTGAGCTGTGATGAAGTGGAGCAGGATGATATTGAACTACTTAAAAAAGAAGCCTCATTAGATTACTTATGTAATTTGTCACCTCACAGGTGTAGTCTTTTTTTCTTCTTTACTTAAAAAGGTTACCATGAGTTGCACTGACTTTCTAGTTGTAAGAAGACAAATTGGTTGTATAATCTCTTAATTGGGTTGTGAAGTTTTAGATTTTTTGACACGTTTGATTTCTTCCCCCACCTCGCCCTTTTTGGTACCAGTACAACTCCTTATACCTTGAAGTAAATATGGAATTCCTTCTTTAAAAGCTTTTTTTTCTTTTGCAGATACGAGGCTCTTTATGCTAAAATAATTCCCGAGTCCATTATGGGTGGGACATTTTTGGAGAAATACAAAAATCACAATGATACTGTCACTGTTATTGATCAGAAGTGTACTTATAGAGTGAGAGCTCCAACTGCACATCCTATCTATGAAAATTTCCAAGTCAAGGTTAGGAATTCGTCCAAAAATTTAATTGGTTATAATAACTGATTGTTTGTGCTAATTTTTGCATCCTATTGCCCAATTATTATGTGTTGTGATTTGTGAATTAAGAGAGCTTCTGCTGTGTTTGGGTTCGTTTGACTATGAATAATACACAAAAATCTAGTATGCTATGTTTCGAAGTTTTGAGTAATGGGAAAGGAAGGGAAAGGAAGGAGGGGGAGTAATCTCCCCTTGTTTGAATGTTTAAATAAAGAAAGGAGGGGAAAGTAGGGAGAATGAGAGTTATTTCTTCTTATTTAATGTAAATAAAACTTTCCCCCTCCCTCTCCCTCATTAAGAATCATCCAAATAAGGGTTTTGGATCACTTTTCTCTTCCCTTCCCTTCCATTTCCCCTCCTTACTTAACATCCAAACATAGCATACTGTTTTGGTAAAACTCCGCTGTGGTAATAGGCCACTCAAGAAATTTTAACTTTAAAATATATTTGAAACTTTTACAACTCAACCATGTACATGTGGCTTATTATTACTGTAGTTTGTAAATCAAAGGATATAGTGCATTGAATATGTTTGTCTGAATGCATTGCCACACAAGATTGAAATTATTAAGACAATGAGCAGCATTACACTTTTTTTTCAGATAAGGTAACTTTTACCTGTTATTGTGCATCAGTTAATTTCATGTTTCCTGCTTCCTGTTACACACAACATTTGAATCAATTCTCCACCATGATATTTTATGCAGACCTTTAAAGCACTGCTAACATCGTCAAATTCAATTGAGCAACTTACAGCCTTAGGAGAATTGCTATATCAGGTACAATAATGTACAATTTCAGTTGATCAACTTACATCACTAATTTTTGCATACTGCTCTTAAAAAAGTTGTAATGAAACTGAAATAATCAATTTTGAATGAACAATTTGGAAATGACGGTTTCATGTTTAGTATTTGCAATTATGATTTCAGCATGTTATGAACAATTGCCTTGTTACATGACAAAGCATTCACTGGCTTTTAAACTGTGCATTACATGAAGATTAAAAAGAAAAAGAAGGTAGATGTCTATCTTATAAACTATTAAATAGATTAAAAAAAGAAGTTTGGATTTATAGCATTGATAAGGTAGATGTCTAACATGAAGATTAAAAAAGAGGAGGTAGATAAACTGTTAATGTGAGTACGGCTCAAATCAAGGGTTTATTATATGTGTTGAAGGAAGTTCAGTTTTAATAAATATGTGTAGAGTTACTCTGCCCTGTGGCAAATTAATAGCCTGATTTTCTTTTTTAGCCCAAATCCAGTTTGGACAGGCTTATTACTTGTTTGATGGGGAGCTGTTTTTTGTTCCCTCTTCCTTCAATGTTGGAATTGAAGAAGACCAAAATATAAAAGGAGAAATACGGTCTTAACTTGTAACTAATCCATTTGCAGTGCCACTATAGCTACAGTGGTTGTGGACTTGGCTCTGATGGAACAGATAGGCTTGTACACTTAGTACAAGACTTGCAGCATAGTGCAGCATCTAAATCTGAAGGTGGGACATTATGTGGAGCCAAGATCACTGGTGGGGGTTCTGTTGGAACGGTTTGTGTAATTGGTAGAAATTGTCTCAAGAGCAGTGAACAAATTTTTGAGGTAATTTTATTTTATTACAAATTTAAGATATTATAATTAAGAAATCCTTCATATCTCTCTTCTGTATGGGCTGGTGAGAAATTTTTATTTTTTTTTATAATAACCTGCTTCAGACTAAATTTTTCTATAATTGTTTTACTTTGCATGCCGCTTATAGTCAGATTCCAATACATAGTTCTAAAAGATCTCAACTTTTCAATCTTGATCACCAGACCTAGTTCTAAAAGATCTCAACTTTTCAATCTTGATCACCAGACCTTTTTTCCCGTTGTTTTACAGTTATCTCTTAGATGGCTACTAATTTGGTGACAGAGTCAGTCTTCATGTGCAACTCTTTTCCATTTCTTTCCTTTTCTGTTTCCATTTCATCTTCTGTCTAAAACTTTTAAACAAAGCCTCAGTGGGAAGGGGTTAATATGTGAGGCTTCATTAAATAACCTGAATTCTGCTATATACATTTTTATTTCAGCTTCAGCAGAGGTACAAAAAAGCCACCGGTTATTTGCCCTTTATTTTTGAGGGTTCATCACCGGGCACAGGAAAGTTTGGGTACCAGAAAATACGCCGTCTTGCTGTTCCCAAAAATAGTTAGTTTCAGTTGTGGGGGTGATGGAGCAGTCATGGTGGAGAAGAGCTGATCATGGATTACATTAAAGTACCTTTGTAATCATTGCCTTTACTTTCACCCGAACTTTAGAGTACAGTAAAATTTTGAACGACTTTCATCAATTAATAACATTTTCATAACGCTTGCCTTTGATCTTTTATTGCAATCTATGGCCAGAAGCAACATTGCTGGCCTGTTAGAATATCTTGAGTGCGAGGTTAGCTTGAGTTCGCCTACATTATATGGCCATTATCAACCTCTGCACTATTAAAGGGAACAAGAATATGATGGAATCAAGCTGAATATAATGAACAATTTGTTTTATGTGAATGCATAGTTGCGTATGTGATGTTCTAAACAGGAAGTTTCCCATTCAACGGGTGTTGCCATTTGCACACTTCTTTGACACAGCTAATTACACTTCAGTTCTTATCCTAGCTTACCACTAAATCTGATGCCATTTACGCAGACCTTTTGTTTCCATCACATTGATTACGGTTCTCAATCATGGTTAACCACTATTAAGCTCAATCATGGTTAACCACTATTAAGCTCAATCATGGTTAACCACTATTAAGCTTGAAAAAACCCAGCTTGCCAGTAACAAACCAGTCTTTAACTTGGAAATAACTCAACCAGCAAACCCAGCACTATAGTTGTACTACTCTGGTCAGTGGCCTTTGATCACGTTCTAGTTACATTGCATACAACTCAGATCTTTTCTTAGCCATAAGTATGGATAAAAGAGTATAAAGGGTAAAAGAAATATTTTATATTGAATAAACATTCTCTTTTATTTTATAAATTTTTTAATAATCCTCCACTATTTTAATATTTATTTTTATTAATATTTCATAATTCTCTCAATTTAAAAATAACATCTCACCTAATTGGAACAAACCTAAGGAGCTTCAAGTTGAAGAGGCCCAATGTCAGTTGGACAACTCGTTCTGCTACAACCCAGCATCCATTGATTTTGTGCTTTCCGCGGGTCAAGAGATACAAGGTGGACCCTCAACTTCCAAGACTTGAAGCTTAACCACTCCCCCTCACCCCAAGAAAACGTCCTCAAGCTTTGTATAATCCTAGGTACAGTGAGAGAAAATTTATTTTCACAGGGACTTCCATTTTGATATTCTGATACCAATATATTAACGAATACAAACTAATATATTACTGAAACTTGTCATTGTGAAAAGATAGCATTGAGATGCTTATTAAAGCATCAAACAAATGATTCTATTCGAAGAGAAACTAATAATTATTAACAGTGAATAGTATGATTCTTAATTGAACCATTCAAAACTGCACCACAATGCACATGGTGCAGAAATTTTACAAACTCTGAACATCAAGGCTCAACTGGCTTGTCGTTCTCTTGCTTATAGAAGGATTCATAAGTCTGAACTCTTGGCTTTGATTCTGGCAACTCCAACTCTTGAATAAATCCAGCAGTCATCTTGACGAAATCATTCATGTGGACTTGTTTCCATTCCTTTCAAGTCACATAATCAGAAAGAAAATAAGAACTTCAAGAATAGGGAGGGAGAGGGATTAAAATTAAAAGTGCATGAGGAGATTAAGCACATTGACACAAACTATGCTTGTATAACAACATAAACTTATATTCAGCATATATATGCAGAGACGTTTATCATATCAGCAGTGAGTTAGGGGTGATTTTATGAAAAAAAATGTTTGGTATGCCAGCAGAGGATTTATTTTAACTTCTATCATAATATAATGAAATGACATCAAATAAGTTACTTCCCTCCTTAACCACAAGATCACTCATGCTGTGTGACAACTAATGAGCCAAGAGACTTGAAGAACAGGACAACCTCCTTTTATGATCCCTTTAAAACCAATCATAAAATTAACCATTACAAAACCTCAAAAGTATAACTAATAAAATGCCATGCACCTTCTAATTTGTATGCACAAAAAGTGTTCATAAGCGGTTCATCAAGGAACTTGAATCGTTATATCTTGCTGAATATCAGCATACTACACAAGGCTTTAGCAGATCAGGAACACCCCCCCCCCCTCCCCGGGGGGGAGCTGGCAGATTTTCTCAATCTTCAGTGATGTTTTCCCTTATCCAAAGTGCTTTATAATTTATAGCCAACAAAACCTTAGGTCACAATCAGCTGGCATAATGAATTAATTTTCCAAAAACATATGAAGGAGAAAGTAGATAAATAAACCTATTTGAAGATCATTTCATGTTTCTCCTTTGTCCCTAAAACATAAAGAGAATTAGATTAATTTTAAGTTTGACAAATGAGAATAAGGAAGATAGCATCCTTACCTCAAAATCCCACTCTGAATATAAGTTTGGATCACTTTTGTTGCTCCAAACATAAGTGTGAACTTGTAACTGTTCAGAATTGTCCTGTACAATTATTTTTAGCTTTCGTATTAGGATTCTTCTGAAAGCACGGAATCTTTAAGATCATATAATGTACTATATATAGTGCCTTTGGGGAAAACATAATGACTTCATTTGTCAATAAAATTTTGACTTGCATGTCAAATTAGCTTTCATGTTCCTAAGAGCAATAAACAATAAAATCTCACTTCTTCTATGCCATGCAGGCTTCACCCAAATTTCTGTGTGTCAATGGTCCAATATCTTCTTGGGTGGTGATGCTACTTAAAATGCAACCATGCATAGAAAGCCAACTAAAAAAATATTTTAGTTAGACTGTTAGACTTACCGTCAAGAAAACCTCAACATCACTTCTATTATATTCAACATCCTCGAACTCATCTAAAATATCTAGTTCCGATCCTGAGATACCCAGAAGGACCTGACCAAAAAGAACAAAAGTAAGAGAAAATGGTTTCCCAGCTTCAGGGTTGGACTGTTACTCAAGATTGTGATCAGCCCATTTAGGTTTCGTTTTAAATAACCTAAAGAAACAGGGAACTATCTCATAGCATATCCTCAAACATGCCATACATTAAACGAAAAAAGACAAAAGAGAACCACAGCAATGAATTATGCATGTAAGTATTGTCTTACAAACTCACACCTTCAATAACTTTACACTAGATTCATTTTTTGCAAGAACCAGTTTGTCTATGAGCTTTTATGAGCTAAATCGTGATGGGGAACTAATTATTCAAAGCACTTGCAGTTAATTAACAATAGCATAAAATTCCAATTTCACCGCAACTTGGATGAACTCTTGCCTAGTTCCTACTACAATTAAGCAAGCTTAAACTTTGTTTTGTAGACATAATCAACGAGGTAAAAGTAAAAGTTCAAGGTAAAACAGGTTTCAGGGTATTGAACAGGGAAAAGATAGATAGGTAAATTTTAGGTGTAAAATAATCCCCACTCCCCAGCATGTGTATGTACATAGCTACATGCATGGTATTTCAAAAGTAACATAAGCTACCAGGCAGCCAATAAAATGACATGGATCATGTTAAGGAGGTTACAGTTACAGACCCTCCCAGTAACTTGCTTATTGTCCACAGGCAGAATAGCTGGATAAACACGACCTTGGATCTTAAACCTATGACTGCAAGTCAAATACAAGAAAAAGGTTAGAGAACAACATAAACGAAATAAAGGGTCATCAAATCAAACGCCAAAACCATGAAAGACAGTATTTTTAGTTGACATCAAATAAACAAAATGCCCAGTAATAATTGGAATATGTCCATTCCCGTAAACTATTTATAAATTAAAAACCCGTAAATGAAGGGATTTTGGTGATTCCTGATTAATTTTTGGATGAGGAAGGAGGGGTGATTGCTATGATATTATTCGGAAATGGAAATGAAGTAGCTGCCTTGTCTCAATGTCTCCGATCATAGGAAAATTGATCAGAATTAGAATTGCAAACAAGGTCGATATAGAGAGAGAGAGAGAGAGAGAGAGAGAGACTAACTAGCCGGGGAGGGTGGCAAGTGATGACGGAGGAACGCGCTTCAACAGGACACGGACAACCTCATCGGCTAAGAGGCTGCCATAGACGAACACGTTGTGGAGGCTGTGAGTCTCAGCAGCACCCACTGCACAATTCATATTCAGGCTCATCTTCTCAACCTCACTCAGCTCACCCTCTGCTTCCCCTCCAACAAAATTGGTTCTGTTACATCATTTTTATAGCCCGTTTATCAAATCATTAAGGTTAAAATATATAATTAATTTTTATAATAAATAATTTCACTTAAGTTGAATTTTAGTTATTTATTTTTATAATTTTATTTATTTAAATTTTAATCTCTATTATTAACATATTTCAAAATCTCACCCTATTGCCAATGGCTGTGATGTTGAATCAAATCTACGACTGCTGATTTCCCACGTGGGTAATCCCTTTTCAATAGGGTTTTAATCTAGGCATAAACGCTAGGTACAATGATGTCTTACTTTTGTTTGTATTGCCGGAAATTTGTCAAATGTTCCGTTGTATGGTCGACGTAAATTATTTTTCACAATATTTAACAAGAAACTTTCACTACCTGTAACCTTTTAAGGAAATAAAAGACAAACCCTTTCACTACCTGAGTTAACATCTCTTAATCAACTAAACTGACTTTTAATTATTTAAACTATTTTCAATTAAAATTGAGAGAGTAAAACTTTTACTTAATTTTAGAAGATAATTATACAAATCCATATCAAAATATCTTATAGTTTTAAATTTTAACAAATGTTATAAATAATGGACCGTTAAACAAATTTTTTTGTTTTTTGTATAGAAAATAACCAAAATCATTCTTCAATTTTTCATATGAAACCGAACTAAGACGAGTCTCGGTATGATTCAATGGCCGAGTCATTTTAAAAGCTTGAAACTTGAAATCTCTTGCATTTTGTACTACTAACTAATGAGACCAGAAAGAAAAAATTACCATGAGTCATAATTGCTTGGTATACATCACACAGTACATGTTACTTGGTGGCCATATGATGAATTGAAGAGTATCCATGGTAGATAACATGAGAATTTAATGCGATCAAAAACAATATCCAACCGAACAACATACTTGGTTACACAAATCGTCAAACTAGTTCAGAAAACAAATGACAACAGGATATAATCTAGCCCAGCAAGATTCTCAACAAGAAGAACTTCACAGGTTCATTGGCTCAGGGGCACCCAGAATGTCTAGCAAAGAATTATGCGGCTCCAGCTCCTCGTGCCATAACGGAAGTTGATCGCCAGGATAGAAATTCCTGGTCACTCCCTCTGAGTTTATCTACAAGGAAAGGGAGAATTAAGTGGTTTCAAATCATTGTGCATATTTAAAATAAAGCCCTAATTTTGAAAACACGAGTCACTGATGAACATATCTTACTATGACTGTTCGGACCACACCACCACTAGCACCATCACGAGCAATAGCCAATGAAACTGCCTTTTTAACTAAATCCTGCCGTAGACAACATCAAATACTGTCAACAATAAGGCTCGAGAATTAATTTCCCCTAAAAATACCCTCCTCAAATTTTCTAATAGCTTCAAAATTATTAGCCAATGTCCATATCTGAAGCATAATGTTGCCATAACATGAAAAACCAGGTCAAGTCCCCAGGAAACTAACATCCACAACAATCTATTTGGCACTGAAGACATTATTTTTTAACTTTGGGAAGGCATTGGCAATAATGAAGACCCATACCTCAGCTTCATCCTTGGTCATTCCTTCTTTCCAGGCTTGGTCAAAAAATCCATACAAGTAACTGGAGCCAGATCCTGCGAAGCACAAATCATGTAAACCATACCTTCTTAAACAAAAGCCATGCATCCCAAGGAAAATTAAAATAATAATAAGAAAAGATGTATAATAAGAGAAAAGCCACATAAAATTGTGCAACAAGCAATGGTCAACCAGGCTATTACATATTGACATATAAGATTTGCAAAGTGATGGAACCAAATCATCAAAGACTAACAATGTCAAAATCAACCATCTCCAATGGAAAAATCCACTGTCCTAGGAGCCTAAGCAACGCTACAAAAGATACATATTGAGGGGAAGAAATTTATCATAGTTTCCATTAATAAAACTAAAATAGAGAAATTTCAGATATTTTTCCACTTCAATTTTCATTTTTTTTCCTCCACATGCAGACCAAAAGAGGAGAGCAGCCTTTTTGGCTGTGCTTGGGTCTTTTATTTCCATCCTCCATCTCTACAAGTTTATAGACAATCTAGATTAGTTTTTGCAAGGGACTCACCCTGAATCATTGATTCTTAGGAACTAAAATAGATCTACACAATGTCAGATCTTGATATCAAGTAATAAGTACCTGTATAGGGACAAACACATGTATATCTGAACGTGTGTGCAAAAATCATGATAGAAATTGTATTCATAAACACATTTTAGCAGTAAAATACCTCCAATAGCAAAAGGTTGCTGTACTATCGTTCCACCCAGAGGAACTCCATAAATTTGACCACCTTCATATTTGTGTCCCAACCACCAACAATTAGGCCAGTCTCTAAGAAATTCTGTCAATGAGAGTAGATTTACAATAAAGCCAAATATATGTAATGGCTGAAATTTGAATTTAAAAAAAAAAAAAGAAGATATGGTAAGACTAGGAGTATCCAACTGGCTAACACAATGTCATTAAAGACTTCAATTTTTCACACTTCTGCAGTTGCCCCAAAATAGTCTTTGCTTTGGCAATTACAGCTAGATGACACTCAAGCCAATATCCATAAAATATAAAAAAGAAAAATAACAGCTAACTTTAAATGAACTAATTTTCAAAGTTTTAAACCGTCAGCTGACAGAAAATTCAGTACAATTCAAATTTATCAGTTCCTTGTTTAAAAATTAAATGCTCTTCATCTTTCAATAGTTACATGGAAAAACCTATCATTCAATTTCTATCACTAAAGTTCCATGGCATGCAATAGTTACTACACTAGGGAAGACACAGCATGAAGTATTTCTCTTCTCTGACTTATAAGAACAGCACCAAAGAATAGAACTTAGTTCAAATATCTTCCTTGGAGTAGACTAAGTGATATCCTTAAACAAAAATGACAGCAACGCAGGCAAGATAATTCTGTCACAATCTAATGCAGACATCAATTTATTGATTCCATATGATCGTACAATCTTAAACTAGTAGTGTTTGGGATCAGTTACAAGAATTACTGATAGAAACTCAACTATGCCGATCCAATAAACAAAGAAATTTTAAAGTCAAACCTTGTTGTTATATGAGAGAAGCCGGACAAGGTTTGCAGCAACTTTAACTGTTGCAGGTTGTCCGAGCTGTATCCTGTACGAATAGAAAACTAGTGGTGAGGAGGTCAACATCACTATAGATACACACATTATAGTCTAAAAACTTTATTTTCCAAAGAATGAAGTAAAAAGTCACTTACGTGTGCTGGTGAAGGAAGTAGCGCACATAGTCAGAGACAATCTGAGAATCTGCAGCCTGCAAAAAGAATGCAAATTGATATTTTCAGGACCTAAAACAATAGCAGTGCATGAGAGGTTCCTGTAATCATCTGTTGCAGTATCATAATACAAATATGCTCAGTATCATGGTTAGAACAAACAAAACAGAAGACAATACTGTTAGGACATAATTTAGAACCTTAACCAAAATGTTATACATGCGCGCGCGCGCACACACAATATTCTTTTCTGTGTGGTTACATAAAAAGGAGCTACACATGATGAAAGAAAATGAGGGGAAACGAGATGCCATTAATATTAATAATAACAAACTAAATAGCCAAAAGCTTAATTCTCCACCAATACATTATGTTAACAACAGCCACCCTAGGTTGAAAAGCAATAGTCTTCAACATCTACATTATCATGAGTAAAATTACATAATTACTTTATATACAGCAGGTAAATCTCACAAATTAACAGAAACAGGTCAAAGTTTGAAACAGAAAATCAAATCCAAGCTAAGAATTACTATTGGAGACTGGAGTAAAGCACCACAGCCAGTTAGCCACATAACACGTTGACCAACGAAACGATTCACAAGAGTCCTAGGGTAGAAAGAATGATACCGATCCAGAGCGACAAACATAGACATTATCAGTCAGCTGTGTAATTTTGTCTGATGCTCTGTTGGCAATATATACTCCTGAAAATTTAATATTAGGAAGTGAGATCAAACATTACTCCCAAAATGAACTAAAAAGAAAGAATCAAATTTCAAAGCAAACATTTTCAAAAATGTTTACCCAAGGAACAAGAAAACATGTCCCATGATAAACACCAATTCAAAACAACGCGTTTAATCCATAGCAAATACAAGGAAAAGGAAATAAAGCGAACGAATCCATAAACCCTCGGTTGTAGGGTTAAGTGGATATCTAAACACCCATATGGAATTCCCAGCGAAAAACCCAACAGGGTAAAAGGGACACAAGGAAAAATAGTTTTTTCCGCTAAAAAGAAGCAGAAAACAGCACAAAATTCACAAAGGATATAAGAAATTATTTTAGTACTAGTAGGGTACGGCTTGATTCTCAAATAAGACGGTCGTCAAAAACAAAAACTAAACTAAATTTGAATTCTAATCTACTTTGCTTCCGTTTCTGAAACCACAGATTTTGCAAGAGAAAACGTTGTAGTGAATGAGGGTACCAGTGCTGGTTCGAGAGTCGGCTCCGAGAACAACACCGCCGTCGTACGTGACGCCGATGATGGTGGTTCCCATGGAATGAGGGGCGCTGAGATCGACGTTGTGATCCATGATTCAGATTAAACGCAGAGGAAAAGAAAGAAGAGATGGTAAATCGTTCGATGCCCTAACGCTAAGACTGAGATGGAGTAGTGAGGTTAAGGTGCCAAAACCAAACAAATGAAAAAGGGCACGACACTGGAATAGGACTTGGTGAACAAGTTTTTCTTTTCTTTATGTATGAAAAAAAAAAAAAATTGCTTGCGACCCTTATAAGTATTCAATTTTAATTTATTAAAATCATATTTATTATTATTTATTTAACAGATTTTAAATTATATTTATTATTTTTGTACATTTTTATATTTTAAAAAATAAAAAATGCCACATTAATGTAATATTTTTATTTTATATCACATTATATTTTAAAATTTGATTCATTTTGAATATAAATTTTTTTTTAATTATGTGTTGACATTTGAAATTATGCAGAAATAAATGTGACTTTTTTTGTAACATTACATTTCTATTCAACTTTATATAATCCTTGATGCATATGCACAATAGTAAAAACTATTCTGATATAAATTTTTTATCCTATATTTTTTATATAATTATATTCAACAAAGGTGTTGAATACAGGTTAAAAAAAAAAAGACTAAGGTGTTGAATAAAATCAAGTACGAGAATAAGTTTAACGACATTTTCATTTTGACTTTATCATAACTTTAGCAGTGAAATAAACTAGACTTTGTATTGAATGGATCTGTTTATTTTGTAAAAATTGACTTTAACTTGGCTCATTATCTAACATTAGTTTTTTGTCCTAATATTTTTGTAAAAATAAAAAAAAATTTAAGCTGATTTAAAAGTTTATGTAAAGCCTACAATATATAAAAATCTTAAAATAAACTAATAAATTTAAGTTTTTAAAGTTTTAAATGAATCTAAGCCTTTAGCAAAATTTATTTTATTAAGCATAAAATAAATAAATTATATAAATTTATAATTAGTCAATAATAAAAGTTATAATTTTTTATTTTTATTTTATATATATATATATATATATATATATATATATATATATATATATATATATATATATATATATCTAAACAAAGACAATAGTCTAATCACATTTTTTTTTTCTTTAAGGAGTTAACGTTTGTTAGGTAAAGTGCTAGGACATTTGAACTTGGTTGCTAGGTTAGGTTAAGTTTTTTTAAATAGGTATGACTTATTTTATAAAATATTAGACTTGAGTATTGTTTGTTATTTGACATAGGTTTTTATTTAAGCTTGACCTATTTTTTTTATGAAAATACAAAAGTTTAACTTGACCTACAAGTTTATATTTTAAAATTCTCAAATAATATATATCTTTAATTAAAATTATTAAATTATATTTGTAATTAATAAATTATATAAATATATAATGATAAATGGTATAAATATTATAATTTTTAATTTTATATATATATATATATATATATATATATATAAATCGACTTATTAAACTAAATAGATATTTTTAACAGTTTAAACCTAATCTATTTAACAATAAAAGCCTAAGTCTAACTTAGATAAGCTTAATAAAATCAAAAATAAACTAGGTCATGAGTGCCTAATAGGTATTCTGACCTATTCTCATCTTTACTTCTTTATATTTTGAGGATAGTCAAATTATATTAGTTGAAAAATTTTATATAATCAAAATTTTTTTATTAGAATTTTTAAAAATAATTTGACATATTTATTAATTCTGAACAATTCTACCATTTCGTTTTATCTAAATATTAAATTTTATTTAATTATATAAAAATTTTAATTTTTTTTCTTCCAATATAGCATTACTCTAAACTATTATTCAAGTCCAACTACGTAGCATTACTACTCTAAATTAGATTACCTCACCTATTCTCATCCCTACCCATCACCAATTAATTACCACTCCACCTTATGTTTCAACTTTAAATTAAAATATGACTATGTTAAAAATAAATACATGTTGAATTATAATATCAATTATTTATACCATTAACAAATAATAGAAATAATAAAGAATTTACCAACCTTTAATCTTTATCCAGCCTTATGCTTTTCTATTATACTTGCTTTTGGAACATAACCAGTAATCTTAGGAATGAAAATAGCTTGCTTATAATGCCACGTTGTGTGGGAAGAGTTTATTTATTTATTGTTTAAATTTCATATGACAGATCACTTTTAGGAAGTCATAACTCATAACCATCTTAGAGCGTATTTGACATAAGCTTTTTGAAACATTTTATAATAAAAAAAAAATTGGTTTGTATGTGCTTAATGAATTGAAAAAAAAGATAAGGTAACATTGTAGCAGTCCGAATGCCGCTTTTTTTTTTTGTCATTGGGAAAACTGAATGCAAAATTGCAGATTACAAAAATCCAACTCTCAAGCTACACTCTGATACAACGTGATCATCAATCTGGGCTCACTGTGATGGCAAAGAAATTGCCGGATATATCCACCACAAGGAAACGAAACAGAACCCCAACAGACGAGCAGGTAAGAGACCCTACTCGAAAACAGAAGTATTACAATAAATTTCGTAGTAGCTATAAAAAAACCTCTACTTGGTTGGATTGCCGGAAACTAAGTAACATTACCATTATACTGCCATTCTATAAAATTTAAAATATCCTCAAATCATAATGTAAAATATCCGCAAATCATTCCTTCCGACTCCAAACGATGTTGTTTCTCTCACTAAAACCTAAGCAAAATATCTCAAGGGAATGGTTGAAAAAGCTGCTAAATCTAGTCAAAGGAAGGAGGGGAATTGAGAGTGGAACTATATGTTATTGTCTAAAGATCAAGGGCTACTAGAAGAAAATGAATGAGTTAGCAGGGTCCGCGTGTATAAGTTTAGCTGTGAAATTCAGCATCAGTTTCAGCATCTCAGGCCCGTCAACCATCCAAGGCAATGGGTTCTGGCAGTGGTTGCAGTTGAAGGGCTGGGATAGGGACATGAGGAAGGTGTGGAAGTTGAACTGGTCCAACCAACTTCTTGTCTTTTGGTAGTGCATTGCCCACAATTCCAAGTACATTCCTCACTTCGTTGGCAAGCTCTATCACCATGTCATCCTCGTGTCCTGCACATCAAACCTCTCGATACATCAGCATGCATATAATAATAAGAAAGTGCTTATAAACTTAAGTGCGCTAGATTTATGCAAACTGCCATAATTCGAGCTGCATGTAGACAATGCATATAGGAGCTAGAGATAGATAACTGACCAATATCATACATGGCCTTTTCTAAAAGGAAAAGATAGTCCCTGTTGTTTCCGCAAGGCCCACAAGCAGTTGCTATTTGCCTGAATGGATAAACGGAAATTAGAGGAGACAATGATCGCCCTTTCACATAAAAAAAGGGGGGAAGAAAAGGAACAACATTTACCTAGCCATGTCTTCCAGTGGGGCAGGTCCCAGGTAGTATTTGTTAGCTTTGTCTGGAGTAGAGGTGAATCTGTATAGATTGACATCAAGCTTTGTGAGCAAATTTGTCCTCTGAACAGGCCAGTTATGTGAATTTATAACTGGATCAAGAAGCTACAAGAAACTGGAACACTATGTCTGATAACTTACACTATTACTCCAGTTAAAGCAGGGTGCAGTGAATCTCCTTCCTGAAGAAAATAAGAATCACAAATTAGCAGTAATAATTATTAAAGATTTAATGAAAAAAATCAAACTTGATTATTTCAGTGTAATTATATCATAATCTCACCTTGTAGAAGTTTACAAGAGTCTTTAAATCATATTCACATTCTCGCCGCTCCAAATACTACACCAGAAAATGCACACTTACGTAAATGGGGAGGGAAGGCATGCTAGAAATTACATAAGTTAGTTTTGAAAGGCTTAAAAAGTGACCAAGATCCTCTCTTTTTACTCACTAACATGAGAGTTACGTTATGAGAAAGAACACTGTTTTTGTATAATAGTGAGTCATCCTATTTTAAAATTTATAAAATTTATGTTTTTCTCTTTTATAACATGACCATCTTGTTAGCGAGTAAAAAGCAAGGATCCAAATCCCTTAAAAGTGTTCAGCTTATCAAAACACTTACTGCCACGTTTAATGTAAACTCAGTAATGAAATACAACACCTAGAGGTCCACTTAATAGGAAATTTAGACCAAAATGGCATTGTGATCCTAGGCGATAGTTTAGTAGGTAAGTAAATTAACACCTCAAATGGCAGAAGAATCCTCATTTGCCCCGGAAGAAGGATTATTAGTTATACTTGGCATTCAGGTTACAACAAGAATGGATGGATAGTTCTGGAAACTGTCTCAATAAAAATATTTACCTGCATAGCCAATTTTTCCTTTTCAGGGCCTCCACTAACACAATAAGCAGCACCCCACTGGAAAAAGATTAAAGAAATTATAAGAAAGAAAAATCAACATATAACTTATAAGGAAAAAGTACAGCAACAAATAACCATGCACTGCCCAGGCATTGACAATATATAACTATCACCAAACCAACAATGGAATTTCCAATTTTTATCAATTATAAGTTACATCGTTGGGTAGTGACCCAAAGCTACCACCGACAGACCATAATCATGAGAAATAAAATATGCCCTTACACAAATTGCCCCTTCTTTCTGCTCCAATGTGCAAGTTCTTGCAGGGTTTTCAGGAGTTCCTCGATGATCAATGCATGCTGCAAAAATAAAATGGCATGTCTAAGCAATTTCGAAAGCTGTACAAATTCAAGATGGCATGCACAAAAATACATGCTTGTGAGGAAGGACCTTACCTAAATCAAATACACGTCTGTAGTCCTTTATAAAGCCAATAACTTTCTTCATTGTATTCGAATCCAGGGTTCCACACCAGTGAGCCGTAGCCGAAAACCCAGAACACCATGGCTGTATGAATTCTGAGAATAGATACACTATTAGTGGAAAGTTTTCACCAAATTGAATGAAGATAAATATGATGACCTATCTTTTATAACATTCCATCACAACCCTTTCCCGTCCCTCAACTACCAAGGAAAAAGGCGAGTGCAGCAGTAATGAATACAAGGAACCAAAATGTAAAGCAAATTGGTATTGATAATAATACCACATAAAACAAAATTTCATACTCTAACAGGCCGGCATCATAAAAGGACACGAATGTTTAACAACTAAACGTTGAATTCAATTAAGAAAGAGAAAGGGACCACCAAAGAAAATATCTCCACAGAATCTCCGATTAGCTAACTTAATCATTATAATCTTATCCGTTCGTGAAATACCCAGATAAAAAATTGAGAGTCTTTTCATTGTGAAATAAAAACATATACAATTGGGATTTTTTGCCCAAATTTTTCCCTTTCCTTTCTGCCAGTCGAACGGTGGAAAGAGACAATCAACAATCAAACAATCACCAGCATTGGGTTCTACTCGTTAAGACATCAACCAAGGAATTAACGGCCCAAAGCAACAAATAGAAAACGAAAAGGGAAACAAAAATTGCATGAATTCGTTACATTTGGATCCGGAAACTTTCCCGAGAAAAATGAGAAAGGAAGCCTTAAAAAGCAATCTCCTTCCGAGATGATGAAGAATTTACGGAGGCGAAAGCACAAGAGGGAAACAACGAGGGGAATGCTAAACGATTAGGGTTTAGCTTGCGAATTAGGGTTGCGATTGTTCCCCTCTCTCTCTCTCTCTCTCTCTCTCTTCTTTTCTCTTCCTTCTCTACTCTCTCCTCCTCTTTCCCTCGGTTGAGGCGTTCCGCACATAAAAACTTCATATTTATGCTGCGAGGAGGTACCCGTTATCAACGGCTTTGCCCCACCGCATCAGTCACGTGCCTTTCATGGATGCCTGTGCTATGCTGTGCTGTCAAAATAAATATTCAAATTAATTTTCACGTCAAAATAATCAAATTTTAAAAATTGGATTTTGTCTATATCTAAAGCTGCTTGGTTTGGTGAATGAGGGCGGGATTCGGTATTCCTGATTTGAATATTAACTTTCTTAAAAATAATCATATTATAAATAGAAAAAAAACAGTTTTTGGTAAAATTAGATAAGTTAAAAAACTCAAAGGTTTGTCTCTTGAGAGATACATTGAACGTGGACAGCGCGGAATCGGCATTGTCCGTGTAAACTGTAAACCACTTGACTTGAGCGTGTGATTCAAGTCAGAGAAGGAAAACGACACCAAACTGAATTGGGTTCATTGAACCTGGACATGATATGTTATAGCAACTAACAACCACAACATTGGCTGGCCCGGTTAGGTTCCAGCTCGTTGCGTCCTGCACAATTGGAATTTGGAATGGTCCACGTTCAAAACGCCCCTTCAAAATTCCGAGAGTATACAGAAATGAAAAAGCAAAACAAAAGCATAAATCATAACGGGAATCACTTCTACGCGTGGTACCGAATCGCTCACCAACTATCTGTGGAAATCTTTGCCTCTTGAGCAGAAGTGATTCTTGATATTCTAATATTAAATAATTTAAAAATATATTTATTAATGTAATATTAATTATTTTTATTTTAAAATATGTATTTTTATTATTTAATATTTAAAATATTAATATATAATTAAATAAAAATATAATTTTAATAACGCTACATAAACATGTAAAAAATTTTCGTGATGAGTCAAAAATTAAGTATGTTTTTTTTTATTTACTAATATTTCAATTCTTAGAAAGTATCTAGAAAATATGAAAGTGTTGCACGCATCGAAACGCTAGACGGTCATACCTTACCATTACTCACAATGAAACTGTTTATCATGTGTTTTGTTTTGAGCTGACATCCGCCCACTTCTTCCTATTTATAAAATTTAAAAGGATTTGCACTTTTTTTTTATTTTTTAAGAATAAGATAGTATTATGTGAGGAAGAGAAAGAGACAGTAATTTTTAATAAAAATTAGTATCATGACTAATTATGATAGATCTTTTAAATATAAAATTTATACTTATTTTTCTCTTGAGAGAAGTGTCTCCTGCTTTTAAGTAAAACGAGAGGATCAAAGCATATTTAAAAATGTATCTACCTTGTTTATATGTGCTAATTTTATCATCTTTAATTTGCTTCTTCTAACATCTCTAAAGTTCTCAAGTTAAAAGAGAAACAATGTACTACTATCAATACTTTGATTGAGGAAAATGAGATTTTATGTGGAGCGCGAGTTATCAAACTAACAGTAACTTTTTATTAATTTAACATAAATATTATTTTTTTAACACTATCATAAAAAATGTTAAATTTTCATAAATAATTAGCTTAATTAAAAAAAATTAATTATTAAATAAAAATTATTAAATATTTTTTGATAGCTTAATATGTTAAATGTTTTTATTTTTATTTGATAATTTTTTCATTTTGTATTTGGAAAATTATTAGGTTTATTTTCACAAAAAAATAAGCATTAGCACTATTTATCGTCTTATTATGTATTGATATATTATTAAAATAATTTAACATTTTAAGTAATCATAGTTATAGTCAAAATTATTTAATAACATGGTAATACATATTTAGATGATAATGTAAAAAATTTATACACTAACAATAAATTAAAATTAAATTTACAAGTAAATTATTTGATACATTATGCTTAATTAAATTTTTGTATCAATTAATAACATAAAAATGAATATAAACGTTTTAATTATTTGACCTGTGAATTCAATTAACATATAATCATGCATTTATCTTCCCATTTATAAAATTGTAGAAATTGAACAAGTAACCAAAGACTCTTCCTGACCCGTTACCTCAAAATTGAAATAATGGTGCTAGATTTAAAAATATATATATGAATAACGTTTACTAGGCGGCTGCCGTTTAATTTATTCTATAAAATATGTATAACAACTGAGTGGCTGGTCGGAATCTTGATATCTGGTTGCCTCTGTTCTGAAAACAAAATTAGGAAACTGTATTGGATCCTACATGACGTAGAAGGGACTCATGGAAATGAAACGAAGATGAGAGAGATAGAGAATAGACAGAACTCGAGAAAGACGAGAGAAAATAGAGCAAAACAAGAGAAGAGAGAAAGAGAAATCAATAATTAAATTACTTGAATGGTCGATGAGAAAAGGATAAGATATTAAATTGTAAACCTTACATTGTTATTCATTGATTACTATTTATTAGCTGTAAAGATTCATAATGATAGGAAAAGTAACATTGATATCCACCACCAGCCACCAGTTATCTTTCTTCATTTATTTATTAACTTTAGATCATTATTTTAAATAATAATACATGTATACCATAATAAAAAGGATTTAATTTTTGATACACTATTTATTAATGTAAACTTTTTTATTGATTTAGTAATTTATAATTAGATGATAGTATAAAAAATTTTATATTGATAATAATAATTAAATTTTAATAAAAATATATAAATTTGTATATATATCATATATAATTTTAAATATATTTATAATATTATTCAATTTACATTTAACTTGTGGTTGTAATTAAGGGTCTTGCTCTTGTAAGATTCAAAAAATTGGGCCATTTATATAAATTTGAAAGTTTGGTTTGGATGTTTGTAGGTTGAGTCTAGAGAATTTTTTTGTTAAATATAATTTAATTAAACCAACCCACGTACAAGTGCATTGGGTTAAGTTGAATATGTGAGTTCAATATGCATTAACAAAAAAATTTTACATGTTAAAATAAATATCAAAATTAATATGAAATTAAAAATTCTTTACATATCATAGTAAATAACTTAATAAGTTTCACAAAAGACAACATACAAAATTTCAAACAAACTAAAAGTTAAATATAATAAGTCGTAAGTTTTAAATATAGTATAACAAGTCTTAATCTTAAACATGTAAAATCTCAATATAAGTCTCAAAAGTAAAATATAATAGGTCACATAAAATTTAAAAGAGAGAAAAAAGAAGAAACATTAAGTTTAATATGTTGAATATTCAAAAATAATATCTTATTTTATTTAAAAAAAATGTTGAGTTTAGTAGATTAAAATTTTTTTAAATTTCAACCTAATTTATTATCTTTGAATTAAAATTTTTTTAAACCTAATCTAATCCAATATGAGAACCTAACCCAATTTGTTAAATATAACCTGGATTTAAGTTAAAACTCACGAATTTGTAAGTTACCCAACTTAATGGACACTCCCCCTATATATTTGCTATGTCAAAACAGGTAGAGTTCAATTCAAGGTTTATTTGCACATTTCCCTAGTACTTTTAAGATATGCCTAATTGGCTAATAGAACGATGTCGTTCGTAGGTAAAATTGTGTTGAGTTGGATTTAGGGGCTGAGTTTGAATCAGCTTCAGAGGAAGTAGGAGTCCTTGCTCTCTGAGTCATTTTGTAGCATTTGATTTTTTACATAATTATTATTTAAATTATATTTTATTAATTTAATAATTTATGATTAGATGATAATATAAATTGAATTAGTGATATAAATTTAAAAATTTGGTTAGGGGTATTCGTAAGTTGGGTTAAGATTTTTTTTAAAAAAAAAAATCTAACCCAACTCAAATTACATGTGAGTGGATTAAGTTGAGTTGAACTTGTAAATTTGATATTTTTTAACAAAACAAAAATTTCTCATGCCAAAACAAATGTCAAAATTAATACGAAATCGAAAATTCGCCACACATAATAATAAATAATTTAATAAGTCTCAATAAAAAATGACATATAAAGTCTTAAATAAATTAAAAATTAAATACAATAAGTCACGTTTTAAATATAATATAATAAGTTTTAATCTTAAATATAAGAAGTTCTAATATAAATTTTAAAAGTAAAATATAATAAGTCACATAAAATTAGAGAAAGAAAAAAAAATAACAGTTAGGTTTAGTATGCCGAAATATCCAAAAACAATATATTTTTTTATAAAAAAAATAGTGAATTGAGTTGATTATAATTTTTTTAAATCACAAACTAATTAATTATTTTTGAGTTAAAAATTTTTAAATTTAATTTAATCAAAGTTATAAATTTAATTCATTCTATTAATTATAAATTGAATTAGGTCAAAATTTATAATTTTACATATTGACGTAATCAATGGAAACTCCTAAACGGACAGAGTTCAATTCGAGAGATTTTTTAAGATGTGCCTGACTGGCTGATAGTACGACGTCGTTTCTAGTTAAAACTGTTGGACGTAGGTGCTGAGTTTGAATCAGTTTCGGAGAAAGTGGGAGTCCTTGCTCTCTGAGGCGAAGTCAAGCACCGAATCATGCTGCCCTTTGGAAAGTGGAAGGGCTAAGAAATTTGGGTTGCCTGAGAATTTTGACCAAGAATTGTTTATTGAAATTGATGACCTTGTCAAAGCACGAGAAGAAGGATCCAAGACTGACCCAGAAAGCGTTCCGCAAGCGGGGAGCCGAAAGGTCAAAGATATATTCCAGTGTCATGCCAAAATTTCTCCATGATGTTACCGTGGAAATGGGTAGGCTGCTATAAATTTTTGTAACAGCCTCTTTGAGTTGACTATACTGTTGACGCTTGACGCTGCTACTTTTGGATTTTGTAGGCTTTAGTAATTTAATAAACCCTGCCAAATTTTTAAGTTTGTGAGTCAATGACCCTTGTGCATGCGTTGGTAGTATTTTGTCAATTACCTTCCAAATAATATAAACGCATAAACTATTTAAGTCGAGTACGATGTGTGACCGGAGGGCATCAGCAGAAATTATTATAACATTTTTATGATGCCAGCAACACTCTAGAGTTTAGAGCAATTCTGCATCTACTAGCTCTGGTGGACATTAATATATCATTTTGTACTATTTGGACTGCATATATCATCTATTACGAAAGTCTTCAAATTATGGTTCACTTGCTGACCTCAGTTTCATGTTAATTAAGTGAATGTAATAGAGCAATTACTCATTGAACTGTTTGCCCTTTATTAGTTATTTATTCATTTGATTAGTTACATCTAAGGTTGCTTTTTCATCATATAGTTTTATTTTATGCCAATTTGGCTCTCGTTCTTGTTTTGATGCACATTACTTGAAAGATGTTAAATACCATCATTATCATGGCGATAGATGAACTAGTCTTATTCAGTCCATTTAAAGAGTGAGCGGTGAAATATGGAATTTACATGGTCCAAGTTTTGTGCAGCTGCGTTCGTTGCCTGGTAGCAATAACTAATAAGTTATATTAGGATCCTCCAGTAGAACTTATTTATCCTTTTGTAACCATAAATTAGAGCAATTTGCTATGTATGCCTTAACTAGGCTACTGAGTTTCTATAACGAAAGGGGTAAAAGTTGTCATTTTTAAGGTGCATACAGAAAGTGGAGATGTCCCAAATTGGATATTGAGCACGGTTCTGTTTAATTCTGTATAATACAGGGACAGAGTAGTTTTTATTTATTTTTTAATTGTAAATGTCCAAAGTTGGATATTTGTAATCTTATATTTATCTTTCCCATTTCACGTCTTAAGACTTATTTTGTTAAATGAAGAAAACGATCGTCTGCAGTGTTTTTGGAGTGTAAAATATAATATTAAAACTTGAGGAGAACAAATAATTTTTAAGTACTAAAATTTCTTTAGACGGGACGGCAATTTGCCTTTTTTTTTTTCGTTTATCTTTCGTTTTATGGTTGTTTGGTAGTTACCTTCTCTGTCATAACTTTTTTTTTTCATTTTTAATATAAAGAAACAAAGAACAAAAAAAATAGCGAAGAAAAAACGCAGAGTTTGCCACTTCGATTTTCGGAGCCTTGTCCATAACAGAAGAGAAAAAGAGATTGTTTGGCTCAACAAGCATGCAAAATGAGATAATAGTGCCGTTGGCGAAGAAGCATACTATTATGTCTTTTCCTTTTTTTTTTTTGGTTTGCAAGCATACTATTATGTCTGAATCATTTAAACAGCCAAAGCATATTGAAATCCATATGACAAAGAAAGGGAGTGAAGTTTGATTTGGTTGTCCATAATTGGCATCAGCACTAGTAAAGTCATTACTTTTTTTTTAAAAAAAAGAAGGTACTAGTAAAGTCATCGTAGAATAGGTTATTGAGTAGGCTTTGGGAGAAGAAAAGAGTGAAGGAGTGACGATATTCAAGAAGCAAATAGGCCAAGGCCCAAGGACATTCATAGAGCCAGCCACAGCCAGGTATGATATACTATGCACATCCATTGGTTCACGCGGAAGACCAAAAAAAGAAATGGTTCACGCAAGACTTTTTTCTGTACTTAAATATTTGGTTAGGACAAGACAACCACCTGACTCAGAATCCACAGCACCAGAGAGAACTCGAAGGCAAACAGAGTGTAAAGCAATCCTCGATCAAGCGCAAACCCAAATAGCGTTATTCCCAGGTTGTTGTGCTGCAAGTACGTCACTGCAATAATCCAAGACAACAAAACTTCACTTGAGCTTTATAAACCGAAAGGATATCAATGTTTATGAGTAATGTTATTTTCACACCAAAATATCACTTTTTTACACTGTTTTTTTGCCATGGATACTTTCTTTTTTTTTTTGGTATAGTACTGATAGATACACGATTTTTCTAATAAAATGCTTATTTAATATTTATCTCATCTCGTTATAGTTCTTGTACAGATCTATTTTCCTAAGATTTAGAGATCTACGGCTGTAATAAGTTTTGGTGTCCTAATAACATTACTACTATGTAATATATATAGGCATTACTTTGTGTTGTGCCTGTGCAAGAGTTTTTATGTGGAGATAAAACTCACCTAAAGCTTGCCTGGTTTGGAACGAAGAAGGTCGTTGTGGGTTTACTGATATATACATGTCCGAGGAATCGGAGTCACTGCCACTGGCTAACCCCTCCGGCATCTGGGCTTTCCACTGCTCTGATTCAGCAGACGCGTTAGTCACCAGCATGTGCCATCTTGTGGCAATTGATACTATCCCTTGAGCTCTGTGTGTGATTCTCGCCGCACCCATGAGGCACAAGAAGAAGCCACTCAACTGCACTGCCGAACAAATCTGCATGACAAAAATCCAGTCCTAATTAGAGTCATTTTCAAGTTTTTGTCGACCAGTTAAGAATAGAAAGAACAAAATTAATTCAAGTGAAGTGAAAACAGATACTATACATATATATAATAGAGTGTGTTTACCACAAGGTCACCAGAATTGAAGAAGGTCTTGTCAGATTTCGAAGCCAAAACCAGCAACAGAGCAGCCAACTGACTAACCGTAATTGTAACCAAGCAGCCAATTATAAAGAACCTGTACCTATGGCTTGTGACCCACAATTGCCTTCTAATCCTCACGTGCTCTCTGAATATCACACCTGCATCAGACCCACATCCTTCGAAAAGCTTATGGAGCCCTTCAAACCTCAGTATCTGAAGCTCGCAGGTTAGCCTAAAAAGCACGCACACCACTAGGAACACCCCGGTTCTGTAGACCCAGGAAACCAATATCACGACAAATACAATCGAGTTCAGAGGGAACCCGGGGCTGATATGCGGGACTGAAATTTTCACCGTCGAAAAGAGTGTGATTTTGTGGGCAAGTTCCACAAAGAAGGAAGGTAAGATTATGCATGCTAGGTATCTGAACGCCTTCTCAAGCTCGCGCGTGTACCCGCGTCGAACATACATAGAGTCATCCTGTAACACGTCTAAGAACAGAAGCTGCCTGAGGCCATACCTGCTACATGCAGATGCACAAGCATATTTAACAAGACAATCGTTTACGTATGAAACTGCATGAGTATTCCCAGAGCAACATCTAGTTCAGTGAAACAGAGGCGTAAATGCTATTTATGCAGAAATCTATACACATTTTTTTTAAATTATTTTTACAAAATGAGATTTTTCTCTTTGGTACCTTCGGAAGAAACGGGAGAGAGTGAAGAAGCCGATAATGGCGAGGCCGGATTCTGGTAGTTGGACAAGCTTGTTGAAGGTGAAGGGGTCATCTTCTGGGGCCGAGGCAGGGACTCGAACGAAGAGGGAGGTGAGGAGAGGGACAGCGATGGCGAGGAATACGAATAATACGTAAGAAATGAGTTTTGCAAAGTAGGAAGAGTGGTCAAGAGCGCACCATTTAAGGCTTACGCGAAGGTTTCGCAGTTCGTCGAAGATGATGGATTTCGATCTGCTATAAGATGGCTGAAGGAGCAGGGGAACATTGGGTTGGCGTTGCTCTTCATTTGCGTGGTTTTCAGCGGAAGATACGCGTCTTCCGGAGAAACCAATGTCGATGGTGGTATTGTTGGCTGGTTCAGTGGAGGGATTCATTCTTGGGTCTGTTTTGGGAGGATGTTCAATCAAATTGACTGACAGCGAAACAGAGTGAGGAAATGGGAGTTTTGGGAGGCAATGAGGCTCATTTTTGCTTGCTTGTTTGTTTGTTTGTTAATAATATATCAATGTATGAGAACAGTGGAGAGAAGGGAAGCAGAAAAAGGTAGAAACCTTGCTTTGTCTCGTGAGAGTTCTCTTTGCCTTGGGCTAGAGGTTTCAGTGAAGCCAAGAATAAAGTGAATAAGAGAACTGTTTGTGTGCTCTGGCCAGGAAAGGAAGAGTGGTTCATTTTCATTTTCATTTTCATATCGTTATTGTGTTCGTTTGTGCATATAATTTGAACTTTGAAGCTTAGTTGTAAAGAGCATGTCTCTTCTAAAATTCAAATTGAAAAAGAGTCTTTGTTATCCTTTACTTGTCATACAATTTGTTTTTTCTTTAATATTAAGTAATTCCTTTTTAATATGAGAAGTGATGGATTTTGTAATAGTATTGACTAATCCTCGATGTATGATCTTGTGTCCCAATGCAACAGGTACATACTTAGCCTAAATATAGGGAAATGAAAATTTAATAAAATTGAGTAAACAAAAGATCAGAACAGCCTTCATGAACAGTTGTTCTCTCACTGGTGGGTCTCTGTCTGTTTCTGCCCCTACATTTAATCCATGTAAGCAGAGGGAAGGAGGGGAGGTGAACACGTGCACAGAACATGAGTTCACCTTTTCTAATTACAGCCACGTGTTTAGTTTGCTCTTGTTAATTGTATATTATTTTAGCTTTTATATGTATCAAGGCAATATCATGTTCAAGAGGAACTGAACTGAGAACAGCAACTCAAATTTTCTAGATTTCATTTGCTTCTCTTCCGACCTCAGTTTTTTGTTTTTTTTTATACAGGAAATCTCTAATGATTACATGCTTGTATGCTATTTGTGGTAATGAGGCTAGAGCAGTACAGTGGTAAGTGCTCACTTCTCATCAATGTTTTGTGATTTTTTTTTGTTATTTTATAGTATCTTCTTATTCATGAAGCAAGAGATTAATCTTTTATAATATAATTAGGAGTCAAAGTGAGACTCTTTTAAAAAATATTTATTTTATACAAAATAGAACTTCTACCATTAAAATCAATTTTTAAAAGAATTCAAATCTTTTTCACTAGAATCAACACCCATTTAGTCATTAATGTTGATAATTAAGGCATAGGCTCCAAAATAAAAAATTTTGCTCATTGAACATTATCCTTTAGTGGTTATTTTCATCATTTTAATATCTAATAAATTATGCAGCATCATTGCCATAGACATTGAGCAAAGTCATTGCAATTTTGGATATGAATAGGAGGCTATAGATTTTGAAATTTTTTTACTCTTACTGTAATATTAAGAAAAATAGATACTATTATTGACAAAAAAAAAAGATATTATTATAATTTATTTATTTTGCCATGAAAACCAATTTCAAACACATGACTCAATTGGATGCTAAAGTTTAAGAGGTCGTTACATAATTATATAAAAAAATAAATTATGTAGTTAATACCCTCCTCCACTCTTTTCTGCATCACAAACAGTAGAACAAGAAAATGTTTCTCCAAGTCAAAAAAAAAAAAAGAACAAGAAAATGTTTCTCCAAGTTTGATCTCTTCCTCCAACATTATAGTCATTTTTGGGCCTAAACTAAACTAGGCCCTCGGTCATACGGGCCACGTAAGTCCTGAAAGGGGCCTATTAGGCCGGCACGGACCGGTGGGGCGCGGTTGAAGAATTTGCAAAACCAGTGTCCTTGTTTGCAAATATCTCACAAACTCACAGAACAGGTCCGGTCCAGAAGGTCATTTTAATGGCGACTCTGACACTCCCGCGCGCGCACCATTTCGTGAATGGCTTCATTCACCGCCACCACCACTCGTCGCCGGTGAGCTTCCGTGTAAACTCTCTCTCCGTTTCTCGATTTGTTTCTGTGGTTTTTCCTTTTTCTCTTCGAAAGTTCTCGCCAACACCTTTGGGGGGCGAATATTGAGGTCGCTCATCTTCGGCTCCTAAAAGAGAGGATAATGTAGTTCCTAATTTCATTTTTTTTTTTCTGCTAATTTGTGTTACCCTTTACTGTGAATGCCCTAACACTTTTATGAAGCACATAAAGTAGCCCGCTTTGTTGAAGTAATTGTTCTTTCTAAATAGTTAGTCACTTGAATGTCTCCGTTGGTTCACGAATTGCTTCTAAGTAAGATGCGCTGTTTGTTCAGGAACGGTATTCACGTGCCCGTTTGGTGAATTTTTTTTGTTACAGAGGAAGGGGACGGGAGTTTCAGAGTGCTGCCCTATTTTTAGCCATTTATTGGTGACTGATAGGGCTTTCAATCCTTTCTTGCACCGTTGCTCGCTAAACCCTTTAGTTCTATGGGTTGGTGGGAAGGCGTTGAGGAAACCCGGGTTCTCGTTGCACCCGGTAAATTTACATCTCTTTGATTTTTAAATATGTATGACATTTTTATATTGCTTGCTGAACCCCTTCAGTTCTGCCTGCACTTTGGTATTCTTAGTTATTTATCATTGAATGCATATGCCCACGCCCTACGATTCTGATTTCTGCAGTATATGACATAAACTCAAAATTTGCTTTGGTTGTAGAAGTCGTAGACTTGGAATTGAGAATTTAAGAACTTTACGTACATTGGATAAGGTGGTTCTGAATAAATGTTATGGAATCTTGTAATTTGTGAATTCTGAAGGCATAGAGCAATATTGTCTCAAAATCTACCATCCAAAGTGACAAGGATGCCTTTTATTTCGAAATACAGAAATAATCTATATAAACTACACTGCATTTTTCTTTGAAAAAACAGTAGCCAATGGTTTATATGAGCACCTCAGTAGCCTAGGTAAGTTACAGCTGCTGATTATTTATATTGGTTTTTATTCTTCTGTGAGCACCTTGTGATTATTATTTATGTTTGTTAAGGGATCATATTATTTATGTTTGTTAAGGTATCTTTTTCCTTTTGCATTACTTTACAATCATGTGTTAATGCATTTGTTTTTTTAATCTTTTTCTGGCAAGTGCAGATCCTGGTACAAGTGGAAATGGTTTGGGACATTTTATATTGCTCCGTCATCCCAAATCTGGTAATCCAGAAATTATCCTTATTCTTTTGCATGAATTATTATAATTTGTCTATTTCAATTACTTAATGTGTTGATTAATTGAATATAGTTCTGTTAATAATATTATATTACTTTGCTAGAAATCTTTCTCAATGTATTGAATCTTGTTGAGGCATGAGGCTTTCAAATGTTGTGTCTACCTTCCTCCCTCCCTTCCCCCCCCCCCCACCTGTCTCTATAGTCTTTAGGCTGTTTCATATGTTTTCACTTGCTTGACAGGAAATGCAGCACAATATCTCTTTGTAAAAGGGGTGCTTCAAGAACTTCAATGGTTTAAGAACTTATACGGATCTTGGTTCTTGGGAGATTATATATCTGAAGGTAGATGTTTGATTTACTAAGATGCAAAATATGCATTTTTAAGTTTTAATTGTTGTTTATATTGCATGACTTACATTACTTTCTCTGATTAATCTCTTATCTGATGAAATAATTTACTTCTACTTTTCTTCAAAATAATATTTTTGTTCCTTCTCTGTTTATCTTATGTTCTTGTACTTCTAACTAACACTATATATATATATATATATATTTAAATTCCATCCCTTGTTCTTATCTTTAAACTGAGTGAAAGAATTTTGATTAATGACTCCTCTTGTTCTGCATCAGTCTCTCAATCTTTCAATCGTGATGAAACTATGTGAAACCATTGTTTTGGCATAAATTCTTTGCAATTATTATCAGCATTATCTTTATTATTTTGTTCTCCCACAGATGGTCGGCTGTATTTATCCACACCAGTTGATCCGGTTTTTATCATGTTGCCCATTTTTGAGGAAGCTAGAATGAAGGTAATTTTATGTTTCTTTTTGACAATGGGAATAGGAAGACATTTCTTATTTCCTTGTTCTTTCCCACTTGTGTCAATCCATGATCAACTATCGTTGATAAAGCACAATAAAAGTTTTAGTTGCACGTCCGGCACCTCATGTATAGAACCCATGCGCACTAATATAAGTTTAACCATGGAGGAACCCCCATACAAACTCAATGATATGCCCTGTTTGTTAGGTCCAGTAAACTTCTACTTTTGAAGATTGCAAAAGGATTTATTAGGTCTAAAGTGCATTTTTTTTCAAAAAATTATATTTTCTGAATATCACTGGTGGCTTCAAAATGCATGCAGAAAGGGGATGATCCCGGGAAGTTCAGGCAATTGGATGAGATCTTGTTTATTGATGGATATCCTGGATATCAGCAGTTAATGTCCACTGTGGAGAACTGTATGCAAATAGTTTGTGAAGTCAAAGGTGATCCAGTGCTTGTGCACCTTCTATTTACAACTTTAGTTTGAAAGTTTACTCAGTTATTTGATGATTTAAGTAATTTATTGGGTAGATATTATGGAAGAAAATGAGAAGTTTGTTATTGACTTTATGTCTTTTATACTGGTTGATGACAACCAGGCATGGTAAACTCATTGTTAATCACTTCCGGCCTGGGCCTTTTTCTTTTTATTTTTAATTCTCATGGTTCTGCGAATCAGTAGAGGATATGATTCTGACCTTCAATGTAGGTAATAAGATTGTTTCCCTATGTAATGTTGCAATAGTACTGCTGTCTAGTGGGGAAGCACAATGCTATTCCTTAATAAAGTAGTATTAAATGAAAAACTAAAGCATTTAATATCTTGGGAAAATGAAAAGCATTCAATACTTCAATTAGTAATTAGGAGAATTATTAGGAAGATGAGTTAGGAGAATATAGAATTATTCAATGGGGAGTTGCCATGTGGCTGTCCAATAGGAATACATATAAGAGAAATATTATACTTAAACTATAATGAGATCAAATTTTCTTTATGGTTCTGTCAGTTAAATGTGATTGTGGTGATTAACTCTGTCCTCTTCTCTCCTTGTGCATATGCAGAAGTTGGATCCTTAAAATTCTTTAGGCTTGATGACTCAAAGGTTCTACAGTGGCTGTGCTATAAGGTGTGTAAGCATTTCCTTAGTGTCAATTTAGTTTACATGATGTATAATCCAAAAAAAAAGAAAAACAGTTTACACAAAGTAGCTGCATAGTAAATCCATCCTCCAGATGCTTTTAAGAAGGTATAATATTTAGTGAATGAATGTCTGAACTTCATGATGTTCTTTATGTAAATGTGACTAAGAATGAAACATAACTTATCTATTTCCTCATACTGTAAATTATGCATCATTAGAGATTCATAGCAAGCTTCAAAGCTGGTTGTTACTACTAGTCTCCCTTGGGTTTCTTTATAGAGGGTTTGAAGTCTGACTTACTTTTCTATTTATCTTAGGGTATATGTCTGGCCATTGTTGATTTAGTTGCTTGAAAATTTTTCACTTGTATTAAAGTTCGTTATTTTGATTTCTCTTATTGTAGGTCTGTCAGCTAAAACAGACACTACCCAAACTGGACAAAAACTATGCTGTTCAAGAAGAGAAAGACACATGTAAAATGTCTATAACCATTCTGTTCTGCTAGCTTTTGGAAAATCTTGTTTGGCTGAGGTTAAATTGAGAAAATATTTTGTATATGGTAAAGACTGATAAAATGGGGCCCTTGGAACGGGCTTGTGCATCTGTTCTCAGATTTATGCACTTTTCTGTACTCGTGTATACATGCACAGAGGTGATGAGGGTACACTGGCAAATTGTGGAACTGATGTTTCTATTTTGTGTAAACGCAGGCTAAAACATTTTTGGACAGATATATTATACAGTATACTGCATTGAACCAATTATACGTTACATTAGTTGTTAAATTTGGAAAGTTGAAATAGGATAGCTGAATTTATCCAATTTTGTTGATAGGTTATCTACTTTCCTTCTATTGGAAAAACACGATTGTGGTTATTGGTTTTTGTCTTGCTTAAGAAATTAAGGATACACTTCCTCGCTCAGAATCTAGGCTGGTCCGCTGGTGCATGAGCAAAATGCACATCTTTACTGATGCGCCATGAGCAATTGTGTATACAAATCCTAGAAGCACCTATATCTTCCTTTATAATATTCCCTTAATAGTAAACGTTGTTGGTGAATTGGTGATGCTTCTCTTCATACTTGGAATGCATACTCTGGTCTTTCTATGTCACAGTTTTTCTGTTCACTAACATACCGATAATACTGGTGCAGTGGTTGATGCTGTCTCTATATTAGGAGAGTATTTGAAGGATGAGCCTTGGTTGCAGCTTTTGTGTAACCATCTTAAGTATGACCTTTCAAAATGTCCTATTACAAAGATTTTATTTAATACCTTGTGCTTGTAATAGAAATTAAAGTCGGGTTGGAATGGGATTCTGTTAAATGCCTTAAGGAAAATTTTGCTTTTCCAGGTTGAATATACTTGAGGTTACTGGGAAAGCACAAGCAAGTGCCGAAGGAAGTAACTCAGGTTTTTGTAATGAATTACAGGTATTTACTTACTGGGACACAAGAGAAGAACGAGCTGTCTTTGCATTTTGCCATTTTGGATTGTAATTGTTTGTTTACTAATGATTCTTATCAGGAAAAGAGCGATGATAAAAAGGCTGCGAAGAAGGGTAGACAGGCAAAGAAGGTGAAATTGGAGACACAATCACATAACATTAAAGTTATGTTTTCCAGGGCTTCGCGAAAGAAAAGCTAAATTATTACATTCCCATTGGTGGAAATGGGTCATTGTCATTGTATCGTTTTCTAGACATGGTGAGTAGTGGATAAGCACCGAGTCAAATCCTGGTTTGTACCGTCCATTTTATGTATTTATTTCAATGTTTTATTTTATTTTATTTTATTTTGGGTCAATATTATCACATTCTATTTCAATGTAGTATATTCTATTATCTTATCTAATATCCTTTTGATCCCTCGCCTCATAAGGTGTATCTTTTTTTTTTTTTTTGGTTTGACATGAAGGTGTATCTCATTTTAAGAACCAACACACAGTAAACTCACACAAAATCTGATAATAGTTTCTATTAATAATTTGCAAGAGATGTTATCATAACCTCATAGGGCACCCAATAAGATATTTATCTGTAAATTGTAATAAACTTCTGACCAAACACTAAAACAAATAAAATAATTTCTCGAAAGATAAAGTAAAACTTTTAAATTATTACAAATAAAAATAATGTAAATTATTTAAGAGGTTAAATTATTTATTTTGTCTTTAGAAGCTTTTTTTTCAAATTGAATTTAGTCTTTATAGTTTAAAATTATTTAAAAATGTCCATATAGTTATAATTCAAAATTGTCTTTATAGTCTTTAAATAATATAGAATGATCACTATTTAGTTCTTATAGTTTCATTTTGAATGAAGACTAAATTTAGCAGTTTGAAAATTATAGGGATTTTTTAAAAATAATTTTGAACTATAAGATTTAAATTAAATTTGAATCAGATATTCTCGATCTCTCATCAGTTATCATCGATGATTTATCAAAGGTCCTTCACTTGTTTGTTCTTTTCGTTTTGTTGTGGTCCGAGAATACGCATTCCTTTCAAAGGTGCCGGGCAAAGCTGCAAAAGGATACATGTGGATGTGGTGCGGAATATATCCTAACATTTTTTTTTATTAAGGCTTTGATTTTTAAATTACTCTTATAATTAACATTAAATGTAAATGTTATCGCTATTTTTCGAGTATTCAATAAATTGCATTTTGCTTGTATTTAGCTTCTTCATCCACGTTCATTGATTTGCTTCCCTTCTCCAATTTTAGGAATTTTTTTTTTTTTTACATATTTAAGGTTGATATAGTTTTGACATGGTCACCTAACAACCTTAATCATATCCTAAAAAAAAAAAATACACACTTATTTTAATTCTCAAAAAATATAAGTGATATTTATTTGATAATTGAAATAAAGTTGATATCAATTTATTTTTTAACAGTGAGAATACCAGATAACATTTAATTAAAGGATTAAATTAATAATTTTATATAATTAAAAACTATTGATATTATTTTTTATTATTAAAATATTAAATTGATATCTATTTTTTAAAAATATTAAATAATGTTATTTTGTATTATTTACAAATTAAAATAATGTTAATTTTTTTAAAAAATTAAAATAATATTATTTATATTTTTAAAAGATTAAAATGAGTATTTATTAAAATAATAATATAGTTATTTATCTATATTATTTTTAGATGATAGAATTTAAGTTTTTTTTTAAATGATATTTTTTTTTTGGTTATACAACGGAAAATGACGTATACGCAGATGATAGATGGGCTCCATATTTCCAATTGATTGGGGTGAGCATATCCGTTTTACAACGTAAGCATATGCCCAAACAAGTGAATGTCACCCCAATTTCGTGTTTTTAGAAATATTTGATTTTTTATTTTTTTAATCACCCCAAACAATTTCATTTTTTTTGGTTGACAATATTTGATATTTTTCAAGAATAAATAATAACAAATTCAGCCAAAGAAATAGATTTAAATTCGGTATATTTTAGAAAATAAAGTATAATAAAAAATTATCAGTAAATTCATAATTATTATTTATGTATTTATATTTTTCAAATTATAAATCTTAAAATTTTTAATCAACTATTGCACATTAAGAATCTTGAACCTATAATTGAAACTAGAATATGCATATTGCGTTCAGAGATGGGTATTTTGTTAGAAGAGTTTAATTTTAATTTATTATTAGTATATATATTATAATCTAATTATATATTAATAAATTATTTAAATATTTTAATTAATAATAATAATTACTTAAAAAATTAATTACTTTGAATAGTATGATAAAATATGATTAAACGATAATTTTAAAAATCTTTACATTAATAATAAATTAAAATTAAATTATTATTAAAATCAATTTTAGTTTAAGGAAGTGTTTGAGAATTTTAAAAACTGATTTAAAATAATACAAACTAATTACGTAATTTTATATAAATCTATTAAAAAATAAACTTAATTTGATTCAAAATTAATGTTAGCTCTAATTTACATTTTTATCTTATAAAATAATATAATCAGATAAAAATTAAATATAAAAATATCTTTAATTTCATTAGATTGACATGATAAGTTTATATTAGCTTACCTTTTAAAAAGTTAGAATAAATTATTGTATCTTTTCTTTATTTTTTATAAACTTTTTTTATTTTTAAAACTTATACATATCATCTTAAGTAAATTTAAAAATTTATACATTCGTTAAATAATTACAAAGACTTTCTTTATTTTTTAAAAATGCCTATACATAAGTTCATTGAAAAAAATATTATGTAATTGAACTAATTTACTCTTAATTTTATCTCAAATTTGGTTTAAATAAAAATTACTTTTTAAAAACTTAAACTAATATTTAAAAATCAGACTCAAAGATATCCAGAAAGATCACTGCTACCATTAAGGATTGTAATAACAATAAACAATAATTCTATATTTTTCAAACATATTCTTTTAATAATTTTTTAAGTATTAAATAAAACAATTAAATACAGTTTAAAAATTTAAGATAATAAATACATTTATTTTTCATTTTAATATTTTTTTATTAGATTAAGATGACATGGCAAAACTCAACCAATGAAGGGAGATCGGTCTTTTGTCTTGAGTATTGACCACGACAAAATCTTATTAAAAGCTCTTTCATTTTCCCACCGTTTTCCATCATCTCCTTTCGTCTTGCAGACTCAGCCTCCTCGTCTTCTTCTTCTTCTCTCTGGTGGTGTTCTTCTTCTTCAACTGCAGCTCCAAGGTACTGACTTGAAAAGTTGAAACTGTGTCAACCGGTTTCCCATCACTTCCACTTGCATATTGAAGGATAGGATTTGAAGCACAATATGCACTCACCAAATATGCACTCACCACTTGTGCCTGTCTATTTTGGATTGCTTTTTTTAGCAGTTTGAAATTTTTTTATTAAATAGGATGCTTCGGTGCATGACGTTTATGCTGTTAATGAATTGAGGACTGGGTTTGATAGAATAATTGATAAGGGTGCTTTTGCTCTTCTTCTCCTTCTTCTTTTTCTTTCTTTCTTGTTTTTTTTTTTTGGTTTACAAGGATTGAATCCATGAATTCTACCCAAACCCCACCCCTTACCACTTTTCAAAAAGGAAGAAACCAAATTAATATAAGTAACACGTGTATGAGATTTTAATACTGCAAGTTACCTTTTAAGTCCATTAAGTTCCACTTGAATGCAAAGATTGCCAACTTACATATTGCGTTATAATTAAATCATTGATCAAATCCATTGCATGATGTGATAGAAAATCCCAATTGAAGTGATGGGGTTTACAGATTGAATCATCGTCCAGGGCAATATCACCCATATTCGTTCCATACTTGGTCGTGAATTCTTGTATTCTCTGTTTATGTGTTATCCAGCCCCACTTCCCACTTCTGAAATTTCTGTCCTACAAGTTTGGTTCACATAGCTAGTCCATTCCTCCAGTATGCATCCTTCCAATCTTAATTGGAGGAGTGCTTCAGAGAATTTGTGAAATTTGTGGAACAGCAAAAGATGCCTTTGCACAGAATCTGAATTGCTTTTTCCTCCAGGTCTATTTCCCTTGCACAAATAGAAAGAAGTATGAAAGCTAAAGTATTATTCACAAGGTAATGTATTCCAATTTGGATATTAATTTCAAAACTCATATTTTTCTCTTGATCAATTAGGTTTCAAGAAAGCTTCTAAAAGAAGAGTGGAGAACATCTGTTTCTTTCTGCAGTTCTGATGGCAGGGCTGGATTTTGAAGCCAAATATAGTCACATTCATGATATTGTGAAGATATTTGCAGCTGAAAGTGTTGAGTTCCTTTTATCTTGTGAAGGGAAGGTAGCTTAGTTTTCTGTAGAACCCTCTTTCTCTATTATATTATGTGTGTGTGTGTGTTTGAGCAGACATTAGGCTGCTTAATTGATTCAACTTTAGATAAACTGGCAGCTCCAGCAGTTTAACATCTAAACCACACTGGAATGTCGTTTTGCTACCAATAAATTTTTTAAAACCAAGGGTAAAATCCAATTTAGAAAAAAATCCCCCTATTTGCTTAATTTCTGCTCTTGGTTACTGTAGCTAATGCTTGCCATCTTTGAATCATGAGATTAGGTACCCTTGTCAGAATGCAATGGGAAAACCATCTGCCTATTTTTCTCTGCAAACTGGTGCAGGCCTTGCAGAACATTCATTCCCCATCTAGTTGAACTTTATGACATACTGAGAAAGAGGGGCAAAAGTCTAGAGATCATCTTCATCTCCTTTGACCGTGATGAGGATGGATTTAAAGAACACTTCAAGAGTATGCCATGGCTGGCTGCCCCATTTGATGTAAATTTGCATAGAAGGCTGATTGACAGATACCGAGTTGATCGAATACCATCATTCATTCCATTATGTTCAGATGGCATCACGGTTGAAGAAGACTTGATTGAGTGCATTGAGGATTACGGTGCTGACGCATTTCCTTTTACAAGGAAGAGATGCGAGGAATTGAAAGCCATAGATAAAAGAAAACGTGAAGAAGCAAATTTGGAAGAATTATTGGCACATGAAGGACGCGACTTTCTCATCTCTGGAGATGGTAGAAAGGTAGCCAAGTGCCCTTCTGATGTTTTGGTTTACTATGTAATAGTTTAGCACATATGACATATCTTGTTGTTGCAGGTACCTGTATCTGAACTAGAGGGTAAGACAATAGGCCTCTATTTTTGTGCTTATTGGTCTCCTCCTTGCAGTGCCTTCACTGTCCAACTTACTGATGCATACAACAATCTCAAGGCTGCAAAAGACCACTGCTTTGAGATTGTTTTAATCTCAACTGATAGAGACCTGAAGGAATTCAATGTCAACATAGATAGTATGCCGTGGCTTGCTATGCCATATGAGGACAGAACAAGGCATGATCTTTGTAGAATCTTTGATATCAAAAGAATTCCAGCTTTAGTCCTCATTGGACCAGATGGAAAAGTCATTAGTATGAATGGGAAGTTGATGGTCTCCTCATATGGTGCGGAAGCTTTCCCATTTACTGAATCAAGGATAAGAGACCTCGAAGCAACTCTGAGAAAGGAAGGAGAGGCCTTGCCTCAACAGGTTGAGGATGTGAAGCATGAACATGCACTGAAATTGGACATGGCCAGAGCATACGTATGTGATTCCTGTAGAAAGCAAGGGAAGTTCTGGGCGTTCTCTTGTTATGTCTGTGACTATGACCTTCATCCAAGTTGCGTAGAAAAGGTCAACAAAGACGAAAGCTTGTAGAGAATACAACCACTGGAAGTGTGCAACCAGATATGTAGAACAGCTACTTTTTTGTAGGGATGGAATATACGACTTTATACAGATTCCCAAGTAAATCTAATGGTGAAAAAAGTGAAACTTTCTATAAGGGAAAACGTGTGTAGGTAAATTGACTCATATTATATGCATATATTTATATTCATATATAATCTCAATTTTTTTTATTTTTGTAAATTATCATGTGACACTCTTGGTGGGTTTCATTGTAATTTTAATTGAACAGTTTAAATTTTGCATATATTCCACAAGCGTATATATATTCAAGTTATCATGTCCAAAACAATGGTGTAAATTCTATACTCATACAAATTATTTCAAGCCAAAAAAGTAAAATGTGATTCTAAGACGAAAATTTAGAATTTTAATTTTTAAAAAACTTGCATATTTGCGTTGATGCAGAACCTACATTATAACAAAAGTCATATGTACTGATAAGAAGGTATCCATTCTGTGTATGAAAAAAAAAATTATAATAGGTAAGAAAGAATAGTTATTAAAAATTTATAAAATAGTATATAGATGTTTTTCTGTATTAAAATAAAAATAAGAGTAGCGGAATATAAATAAATATTAAAAAAAATTTATGGTTGTGTAACTTTAATAGTTTAATTGATTTAATTCCACTGAATTCAGGGGGTTGCTGTGCAAATAGTCGTGGTAAAATTTGTTTATAAAAAAATTACAATATGTCTTTCTGTATCAGCAATAGAGGTATACCATAAACTTGTGGGATTAATTACTTACACAATTTATACTAGTTACTTGATAATGCATAAATAAATGGGTGCACGAATGAGCTGTGATTTCTGCCAGGTGTCTTAAAAAATGACAACATACTATTTAGTTGCCAGATTCCATTTCCAAGAGGGACGAAGTCAGAGATTGCCCGCAAAGTTTGGTTAGTCTCTCATGGGGAGAGAGAAGAGAGAAAACAATCTTTGTGGTCATCTCATCTGGGAAAAGCTCAAAATAGTAGAAGGAACCCAAAAATGGCTGCTAAGTCGATAGAGGAAGATTGGTTAATTGCAAATTGCTATTCTTTTGTTGTTTGAAACCCAAAAGAAACAGCAACAAAGTAATAAAATTAAACACATACCTCAAGTCTCATACTCGTCGAGGAAGGGACAGAGGAGATTCAAAAGAAAGAAGTTATCCTATATTTTTCGTAGGAGCTTCCCTTCTGACGAAGAGTGGCAAGGTTTTTGCTTCATCAAAGGACCTCCTGGACTTTTAGGTACCAACATAACAAACATCAGAAGGGAAAGAAAAAAGTCAAATAGGAAGGAACTTTTAATGGTCCCTTTCAAAGGGAAGAAGTAGCACAAAGCAATCCTTGAGAGGATAAAACTTTTTTTGATTCTGGGTTTGTTTCGTTTGGTTTCTTTTCATTGAAAGAGCACAGAATTTTGAAGACTGCAAGAGGTTTGGCAAGAAAAGGAAAAGAGAGGAATGTGGTTGCCAAAGAATCATTCGGAGAGGAAGGATGGTGTGAATGGATTAGTGGCAGTGGCAATAGACAAAGACAAGGGGAGCCAAAATGCACTCAAATGGGCCATTGACAATATCCTCATGAAAGGTGCAACTGTAATTCTCATCCATGTCAAGCTTAAGGCAACTTCACTTTCTGCATCACCTTCTCTTTTCACCCCAAGTGAGTATACCTTATACATACTCTCTCTGTCATATGAATGAAAATGGCATTAATAATACATAGCAGAAATGCCTCCTCACAGCATTTGTGTGTGTGTGTGTGTGTTTTTTTTTTCTATGCGTTGTTAATGTTTAGGCGATCATGACAAGAAAAAGGAAAAAATAAAAAGGAGGTAAAAAGAAAAGTTTGTTGGGACCCAGGTCACATAGGCATAGCCTGTTGACTCAGTAATCCAATGGCTACAAGAATATTTTCTCATTTTGTTGATTGCAGGGGCAGCGATAAATGTTACTAGTGATGAGAGTTCACTAGTATGCAAAGAACCTGATGGCCAAACCAGAGACATTTTCCTCCCATATCGTGTCTTCTGCACACGGAAAGATGTAAGTTTTGTTCTTTTCTTTTCAAGAAAAACAAGGAGGGAAAGATAAAAGCTGAAATCACAATTAGCGTTTGTGCCATCTCTTGGTCAGTTTTTCCTCAGCAAAGTAACCTAACATAATTGAGGAAAGAAAAACAACAAAAAATTTTGGCAATGGTTTCATTTTAGAATTCTTGACATTATTTTAGCATCTTATCATCTCTCTCTCTCTCTCTCTCTCTCTCTTTTGGTGTGTGTGTGGTGGGAATTGGCGGATGGACCATAGATACAATGCAAGGGCGTCCTGCTAGAAGATGTAGATGCATCAAAAGCTTTAATTGAATATGTTTCTCACTCAGCAATTGAGCATTTGGTTCTTGGATCATCAACCAAAACTGGTTTGCTTAGGTATGCATATCTGTGCTCCATCATGTTGCAAATTTTACTTCTAACTGCTACCTTTCCATTATGATTACACAAGCAACAGTCAAGATGTAAATTTGAAGTGTCCATAACAAGGAATGTGGTCGCTAAAAAATAAAGCTTGTAGTGTGCAGATTATAAATTATCTCATTAACAATGACCTGAATGCTAAATAGCATCAGATAAAATAAAGCAAACTTGACCAGTAATCAAGCTTTCAAATGGAAAAGAGAAACTTTTTCATTTACTTTGTGTCATATTCCACATGATACACACAATAGCTAAAGACTTCATCTTGTCATTTCAACTTATGGTTATGTGCCTTGCCGTATGAATATATATTTTTAGGCATAAATAAATACCTGAATTTCTATCTTGGGTATATCAGTATGTATTTCATTTCCTAAGGAAAGTTTTTCTCATCAGAAGATTCAAGGTATCAGATATTCCAGGAACAGTAGCAAAAGGGGCACCAGATTTCTGTACAGTCTATGTTGTTGCTAAAGGAAAGATTCAATCAATGCGATCTGCTTCTCGTCCTGCTCCAGCCTTTTCCCCTCTGCGCAGCCAGCTCAATCAAGTTAGTATCAGTTCAGACCAATCAGACCCACATGTGCCGCTGGCTCATAATGCGAAAGGTTTGATTCATCTCTTCAAGAATTACATGCACATATCGTATTACCTCTATGCTGCTCGCTGAGAAAACTGGTTTCAATTAGGATATGAAATTAGGCGATCCATTGATGCGCCACGTAGATCACAGGATGGTACAGACACATTCAGGTCAGTGACATTACTTACTAAGCAATTTCTTTATCCTTGGTGAATCAACTTGTTCTTTGCATGGTTAAATAGCATTTGGTTTACCATTTGAAAACTAAATGCTATTTGAAGCAGGTCACCATTCACAAGGAGAGGTTACAATGGCAAGTCATATGGGGAAATTTCCATGCCAGATACTGACATATCCTTCGTAAGCTCTGGAAGGCCAAGTACAGACCGCTTATTTCCTTCGCCATACAACTCAGATGCAGGGATATCCAACCCTCGGCTATCCTATAGCTCAGACACAGACGGAAACTATAGCTTTGAGTCAATGCATTATGGAAGGAGGTCTGTGGATACCAGCTCTCCTCCTGAATTCTCATCCATCTCATTCGAGAGCGATAGGCTTTCATCTTCTACTTCACAGGCCATGGTAAGGACAAGCAGGCAATGTACCTTTTTATTTCCTGCACTTCACTACCCGTGCATGTATTAGTTGTTCCTGCACTGATACGGGGGCCAAAAGAATTTCGTAATTTAGATACATTTTGTCAAAAAATAAAAAGGAAGATTTTGAAGATGTTTTTCTTGAAGATAAAGCCATCAAGATTCAAGAAGGTGCCACGGCTGCATATTCTGCAATCTTTATATAGTATGATAACATCATTTAAATTCCTTTTCACTTGCTTAGAACATGTTTCAGCAAATGCTGCTAGGGCTCTCCTCAATGTACCTGTCTTATTTTCTACATATTATTGACCATGCAAGGAATGGAATAAATAATCAGTGATCAAATACTGAAATATTTCGGTTGGAACCATTGTTAAAGAAGGGAAAGTTGTTTGTTCCTTATTTCTATTACCATGTGGATAACCTTGTGCTACAATTGTAGGATGATGTGGAGGCTGAAATGAGAAGACTGAAGTTGGAGCTCAAGCAAACAATGGAAATGTATAGCACAGCCTGTAAAGAAGCACTCACAGCACAACAGAAGGTATGAGATGATATGTTTTGTCTCTAGAAAAGCACAAGAATATCTGAGACATGTTTTGCGTCACAGGCAGTAGAACTCCAACGCTGGAAATTACAGGAAGAGAGGAGATTGGAAGAGGCAAGGCTCGCTGAGGAAGCTGCATTGGCAATTGCAGAAAAGGAGAAGGCCAAATCTAAAGCAGCCATTGAGGCTGCTGAAGCACAAAAGAGGATTGCAGAACTAGAAGCACAGAAGAGACTCAGTGCAGAAATGAAAGCACTTAGAGAATCAGAAGAGAAAAGAAAAGCAATTGATGCTTTAGTAAACATAGATGTTAGGTATAGAAGGTATTCAATCGAGGAGATTGAAGCTTCAACACAGTTTTTCGCAGAGTCCCGGAAGATTGGAGAAGGGGGTTATGGTCCGGTTTATAAGTGCCTTCTGGACCATACACCTGTTGCAGTGAAGGTTCTACGTCCTGATGCAGCACAAGGAAGGTCACAGTTTCAACGAGAGGTAAGCAGGGAAATGAAACTCAGTACCCATACATGCAACACTACTACAAATTCAACTCAGTGCATATGTCATGCTGGGCAGAAAGGGCTAAGATGTTTGTATGTTTAGTTGACTTGCTTGCATGTACATTACAGGTTGAGGTACTGAGCTGCATACGGCATCCAAACATGGTTCTCCTCTTGGGAGCCTGCCCAGAATATGGCTGTCTTGTCTATGAGTTCATGGCCAATGGAAGCTTGGATGATCGCCTCTTTCTTAGAGGAAACAGTCCCCCACTTCCGTGGCAGATTAGGTTCAAAATTGCAGCTGAAATTGGCACTGGCTTGCTGTTCCTCCACCAGACAAAACCAGAGCCTCTCGTGCACAGGGACTTGAAACCAGCTAACATCTTGCTTGACGGTAACTACGTGGCCAAGATCAGTGATGTAGGCTTGGCCAGGCTAGTCCCACCCTCTGTGGCAGACAATGTGACACAATATCATATGACATCCACCGCTGGAACTTTCTGCTACATAGATCCTGAGTACCAGCAGACCGGAATGCTAGGGGTAAAGTCTGACATATACTCCCTTGGGATGATTTTCCTGCAAATTTTGACAGCAAGACCACCAATGGGTTTGACCCATCATGTAGAAAGAGCCATTGAGAAGGGAATGTTTACTGAGATGCTGGATCCAACAGTGCCTGACTGGCCAGTAGAGGAGGCCCTGAGCCTCGCAAAGATGGCACTCAAGTGTGCTGAATTAAGGAGGAAAGACAGACCTGATCTTTCCAAGGAGATCCTGCCAGAGCTGAACAGGCTAAGAGTACTTGCTGAAAATACCAATACCCATTCAGTGATGAATAGCTGTTTATACCCGTCCCACCAGAGACAAGTTTCTGTGCAGCTGGTAAGTTTCTGTGCTGTTTTTGTTAATGTTCAACTTGCTTCCTAGTTCCTATGAAGAGCTTGTACCAACATGTTAACATAAAATATTGCTTGACCTTTTTGCAGGATGGAACCTGTCCACCGCTTCCTCATTCTGGGGATGGAACCTGTCCTCCACATCATTCTGGGGAGAGTGCAAAAAACACATCAAGCCCTGTCTGACAAGTCAAGAAAAGATCCCATTGAGCAAAAAAAAAAATAAAATTGTTCATTAGATCCATGTCTGGGATAAAGTGTAAATTACTTAGGTGGATTGTTGTAATAGCATGCTTGATTCTCCAAGTTGTGTGATTTTTGTTTTCTTATTTCAATCTCGATTGCATACACAGCACAGCCTTTTTAAGTTAGAGTTTCACAACACAATTTGGGTCTCAAAATGTGATCTTGCAGGGAATTTCGCCAACATTACCCACTGAGAAAAATAGTATTAACATCATAATTCTAAGCCACTATGTGACCCAGCAGAAAAGGTAAATATAAACCAGTAAACAGAAAAACAAGTAAAGCAAGGCAACTTTGACAAAGAAGGTGGAAAATAAAGAAACTGAAATGGGAAGTGGTCATTTTTTCTTTTTTTGGGTGCTGGATAGTCAGTAGAGAGTACAAATTAAACGAAAAATAATTTTAGATTCACTTTCATATTATTGGATCAGAAGTTAAAATTTGTGAACCTAGAGTAAAGGAAGGGTGTTGAAAAAATGGTGTAGGAGTAACATTTTCTTCGAGTAAAAAAGAGTTTTGAATGTCATTTTTAAATACTCCAATCTTTGTTTTTTAAACAATTATAAAATAATTTTCATCTTTATCATTTCCATTTAATCACTTCTAACTCAACAGTCAATCTGGTGACGGGGCTTCCATGGTTGTCATGACTCATGATTCTAAAGCAAATTAATAAAGCTAAAATTGGAGGGGTAGGTTGGGATGAGGGTAATGGGTATTCACAAAAGATGGTTCGGATTCAGTATATTTTACATCAATTAGAAAAATATTTGGCTTTTATACACTGGAAAAGGGCTGTACCAAAATTCTAAACGGAACAGAACATGTAATACGATTCAAACTGAAAGAAATAAATTGTCTATAAGCAGTAACATCTTAATCCCTAACAATTTGGAAATCAAATTCCAAAATCACAGTAAAAGCAGTAAAAGCGTCGAATATGTGCAGGTGGAAACTCACAATCTGAAAAACCCTAAAAGTCCCAAAATCAAATTCCAAATTCGGAAACTCATCAAGTATTGCAGAGAGAGCGGTAAGATAACAAATCGAAAAGGATATAAGCATAAGATTTGGGGCTACCTTGCAATCCCTAGATTCCGAAGAGTTCCTTCACCTTGGAGAGAAGAGAAACTCCAATCTCCATAGCTCTTCCAGTCTCCAGCACTACGATTCTGTTAAGGGCATGGTGGCATTTCGAATGTCATTGGGGGTATTTTGGTCCAATAATTTTATTACATAGCATCCCGCGGAAGCCCAGATTAGCTTTCGCATGAGCTTTTTCTGAAGAATATGAAGCTCAAAATCATCGAAAGAATGGCCAAGATTAGCTAGGAAGTCAGCCACTCTATTCCCCTCACGATAAACATGATGAATAGTGACTATCCAATCTTTGCTGAGAAACTTTCGAATCTCCTGAACAACGGAAAAACCAGGAGTTGGTGCAATTCTCGATGAGAACAATGGCATTCATGGAATCCACCTGCACTTGCACCCGACAGAAACCCATACTCCAAGCTAAACGAAGTCCATGGAGAACCCCCCAAGTCTCCGCAAAAACAATAGAAGAAGCTCCCAAATTGCAGCTGAAACCCGCAACCCAATCACCAGAGGCACTAACAATGAAATAATAGCCAGCTGATACAACGAGTTTTAGCAGTAACTTGCCGCATAAACGGTAAGATAATAAATTGTCATAGTATGACCTTTATCCCTTCGTCTCTCCACTCCTCCCCATATCACCTCTACGTTAAATCTTCATCAAAAAAATACCATTATTTTTTTTATTTCTCATACATATGTACTCATCTATATAACTAGTTAAGAAAAGGCTTCTTGGACATCATTTCTTATACCTTCTTATAATTGGGAGAGTGTGTTATGTTTTTCTTATTTTATTATAAAAAAACAAACAGTATAAAAATAATATAATAAATATAATGTGCAAATAATATTGTTAAACTTTTTGTACATATAAGTAAAACTAAACCCAAAAAAAAAAATGAGTTAACGTAATTTTCCCAAAACAAAGATAATTTATTGTATTCCCGTCAAAAAGATAATTTATTGTATGAAAAAAAGATAATTTTGTGACTTTTAGTACGCATATTATTACTTTTTTTCAGAGTGCATATTATTATTTTTACTTTAATTTTTTTATTTTTTTTTCAAAAACTCTAATTATTTAATATAAAGGATAAAATATAATTTATATTATTGAAGTTTATCTCAATATTAAATTATTTTCTTAAAATTTTTTTACCTCACTAAATCTTCGTGAACTTTGATCTAACTTGAAAGTATTAATTTTTTTGTTAAATGAAACAAACGTTAATATCTATTTTCAAGTTACACCAAACTTTAAGAGAATTTAATGAGATCAAAAAAAATTTTAAAAAATAATTTAATATAAAAGTAAACTTGAGGGATATAAATTATACTTTACTTTATAAAAATTTTTAACTAAATGGGCATGTAGTATGCATATGTGTCGCGTGCTGAATACGTGAAGGTGTCTTTCGTTTCATTTAACATTAAAATTAACATTTTCAAATTAAGCTAAAGTTTTAAAAAAATTTAGTGATACCAAAAAAAATTTGAAAAATGTAATTTGATATTGAAATAAATTTTAAAAATATAAATTATATTTTACCTTAATATAAAATGTGAGTATTTTATTAAAAAACACTTAAGTAGCAAAAACATTAATAAAACTAATGTATTGAAATGCACTATCATGTCTCTAAATTCGTATTTTTTATTTTTATTTATATAATTATTTTCTAAAAAAAGAAAATCATTATTAAAAAAATTTATATTTATAATTTTATCTTTTATCTTTTTGTATTTAATTAGTTAGTAATATTTTTTTGAATAGTTATAAAAAAATATGTGTTTATAATTTTATCTTTCAATTAGTTATAAATAGTTTTTTTGATAAACTGAAAATTTAAAACCCAAAAAATATATCCTTTGTAATAGTAATAGATAACTAAAATATTTATTTAGATTATTATATTATAAAAAATATACAGAGGATAATTTTGACTCATCATATAAAGCCTCACAGTGAAATACGAGCTAGTCAGCCTAGAATTAACACCACTAATTTTACTAAAATGTACCATTGTTGAGAAAAACGCACTCAGCGAATATGTATTTGATCCATGAACGAGTATATATGTGCATCTTCATTCAAAATATAAAAGGTTCGAATTATTAATAAAAGGGGCAGATATTCTGCTTTTCACGGGGCGGAAAGAAAGCAGGAGGCATAGAATTATTAACATGAACTGAGCCAATGATTATAATATACAATACCATTAATGAAAACTACCCAAAAATTAAACTCGCTGCCTTTCTAGCATACCCATATTTTTGAGTCATCAAACCCACGTAGATCAAATAATACAAATTACAACACGAGATAAAAATTTCAAGTAAGTGAATATCAAGCCACAATACCTCAATCAAAAAGCCCAGTTTTGAAAAGGACATGCCGTGGGGAATCGAGAAATGTGATGCATCAATGCCCCCAGAAGGCAACAATGCAACAGTGAATCTGCATCGGCCAATGTGTCAACGGTAGTACATAAGCTGCTGTCTTGATGAATTACCGGTATATCCATCGTACATGGTTTGAGATCCCCCAGAGCTTATGCCCATGGAAGCAGGAGCTAGGCCATGTTGTCCAGTCATTTGCAGAAGAGCTTGACCTGAAAGGCCGGACACAGCAGCTTGACTCAAGGCCAGTTGGCGCTGATAAGCCAACAACTCGGCAGGAGAATAGCCTTGGTTCATCCCTGCAGTGGGAAGTATTTGATATGGTTGAGCAGGAGGAGGCAGTGGATTTGAAGCTGTTCCGGGAGGAGTTGGCTTGCTACCCCATGAACACTGCAGAAATCAATAAAAATACATTATATTTACTGATGCAACACGAAAGCATGCTGTCAGCCTTTCAAAAATAAGTAGAAAGAGTGAGTGAGTAGAAGTACTTTACATTTCTAGCATTTATTTATTGGGAAATATTGTATCTATTTTTTTTTATTATTTTCAAGGGATGAGATATTCATGAACACTGAGGACCAACCTAAATCCATATTCCCAATAATGTCAATTATCGTACCGACTCCTCACTGATCTAATTACAGATTCTTAAAGTAACTGCTGCATTTATGGTCCTTATATCAGGAGTAATTATTTCCCCTATCATGCATCCTCTTGGATCACATTTATAGAATTCCATTTTTATGGGTTCCCACCACAATACAGTAACAAAGTCAATTCCATAAGAATGATGAGCTTATGAAAAAATCATAAGATCTCAGATTATGATCTCCCAGAAGAAGAATTTTGTGTCATGGTGCTAGAGGTGCATCACATCCATGGATTTGCAATTAAACTTAAAACAATTTTAACTTTCCAACAATAAAAAACTGGGTCCACCAGTCCATAACATGCATGGGGGAATACTATAAAAGCATGGCCTTCATGCCATCTAAATCACTCCCTTCCCCATCTTCTCCATCCCTCCTCCCTCGGGTTGTGCATGGTACTTCTTTTTTGGGGTGGTGGCTGAGGTAGGAGTATGGAGGGGTGCATGCATATCTGTGTCGCTACTCCGCAAAAAGTACTTGTTACTAACACAAGACGAGTGTAGGCAATTACATGGGGTAAAAATGTCAGCCCCAACACTGAAATGGCAACTAAGTTTGTTGACCAGATAAGCAACAAGTGAAAGATTTCTCACCTTCATAGTCTTCCCACGAACTATTCTTCCATTAGCCAACTGAATGGCCAATGCTGCTTCCTCATGAGTGTTGTATCTGACAAATCCAAAACCTTTATCCCTCTGAACTCGGACCTCCTCAATAACCCCAGCCCCTAGTGCATGGAACTGGCAATGGAGTTCAGCTTGTGTTACCTGTGACCTCAAACCACATTTATAGGGAAATGACAAGTTACTTATCAAGAAGTGTGTGAACAAGACAATTCCTAATTTGGAAGAAATTGAAAGACTGTCTAGCATTCAGACCTATATAATGCCACAGATTTGACAGAGACATTCATCAATCTAAGTAGATGCAAGGAGGGAGTATTAAAATGGGGTTGAAAAGTCAGAAAAAAGTATTACTATCAACCATGATTTTAAATTGCAAACTGCATCACATGATGTGGTCGCAATATTACAGTTGCAATGAGTTCTGTAACCGCATCACACTGAAAATTGTGGTCAGCAACAGACGCAATTCTCCACAAATCATCGCAATGCAACTGCAACCGCTATTTTAAACTATCCTCTTAACATTCAGTAGTGCTTTTAACAGAAAAAGCTGTTACAATAATCACCTTGGGCTAATTTGAGTAACAAGTTCTCTTTAAATTTTTATGGTTAAGCTCCTAAAATTGCCAGGGATGCCTTTTTTTTACATCAAGGCCCAGATCCAAACAATCCCAACAGATTAAGAGTAAAAGAGATTGACAAAAATGTAAACAAAGCCATGATTGATAACTGTTCACCAGAAGCGAAGACACTTGGTTAGTTGGTTTTTTGTTACAAGTTCCTAAGACCAAGTGACGGGATGGAGAAAGGTGGGGTAACTGTGACATTGAGACTCAGGTGCTTCCTAAGAAAGCTGGGTCACAATTGGCAGATGCAAAGACACTTTGAACAGTTAGAAAAACATCATATCACAATGCCAGAATATAAGTGACCACTGTCAAAATAAGTATACAACCCAAAAGAAGTCATCAAGCAAAACTGGGGTAAAAAAAGTTATAGCAATCCACCTTCTGATCATGCATTGAGTAAATTAGACAAATAAATCTCTCTTTTTTCTCTTCTTTTATCAAAAGATGAAAAATTAGAAAAGGAACCATGTATCCGTAAATCCAGAGATACATTTTATCATTCTAAAGACTAGCCAAATGGTTGAGACTGGGGGTGTTCAAAATATTGAACCAAACCAAAAATATAAAAAAAATTGGGTTGCGATCTGTTGACAGTTGACACGGTATAAATTAAATTCAATCTGACACCAATGAATAAATTTCATAGAATGAATATTTCACAAAATCCACCATTGATTGAAAGTATACATCATGTATATGTCATGCTCATAAAACTTCTCATTAATCCAAGATTGTTTTCTACTCTATTAATTTATATTAAAATTAACGTATACTATGCTATTCAAAACAAATGTAAATATCCACCCCTTTATCACAATCATCACATACTTGCAGTTGTTTAAATTTTTACTAAATTTAGTGAGCAAGATGAACATGATACCCAGCTATAATTCAATGGTCAAATCAGTTAAATTAAAATCATTATTTAGGAGTTATAGATGGTGTAAGTGTATAAAATTCTTACACTGGTGTCTACAGATCGTAATAATAGTATAATACACACACACACACTCACCCCAATTCTTTAGTTTAAGTTTCTATTGTGAGCATGCAAAGAGCAAGTGCTGCTGTTTTGTTTCGTTACTGTTATTGTGGATGATTTGCATTAGCACTTGCACATATGCATTAGCTACTGACTTACTACTACTAATATTTAAGAGCTGCTGACATGTTGCTGCTATTGTTAATATTTATGTATAGCTAGTGAATATGACTTACTTATGAAACCGAACAAATTAGGATCCATGGTTTGGTTCAGTCAGTTCCATAAGTTTCCACGGTTCAGTTTGGTTTCTAAAAACTAAAACCAGTGATGTTGATTTGATTTGAGTTTCAGCCTCAAACCAAACCAAACCAGACCAAGAACACCCCTAGTTGAGACTAGTCAAGATATGGTCAAGTCAACACCCAAATCATTTGGGTTTGGGGCCCAACTAAGCACAAATTATCCTTTAAGTTTGAAAACACTAATTTCAGGTAAATTCAATTCTAATGCTTGACAGGTCTAGGCATGTCTATATCCCTAACCACATGTAACTAGGCACTTATGCAGAAGGCAAGATTGTAGTGGAAAATTATCTTGCATATGCCATGCAATGTTTTCTCGCAGTTTGATTTCATTCATGTCAAGCTGATAGTGATTTTAAAAAACCATATATACAAGGCTATTTCAGATATGCATTGGAGAAAAATGTCTGTCTTAAAAATTCCTCCAAGATTATGTTTAAAGAATATATTCTAACAAACCAAGCCAGTCCCAGCTAATACTTAAATATTTTAACATATTTGGGAACAAAGCACTGATATTAAAGTTTTGTACTTATTTATGTACAACCAATACCCATAACATTTCATTCTTCAATTCTTATAACTTACATCATGGGGAAGGTTGCCAACATAAACAGTGGTGTATGCAGGATTATTTTCAGGAGCATCCTCATTGTTATTATCTTGACCTCCATCTGTAGAACAACAAAAACAAAGAAGAATAATTATCTGTCAACAATCCTAAAGTTCCCATCCTGTTTACAGAAGTGCATAGAAAACAGAGAAGCATCCAAAGTTTTAGAGCTTAAGTTAGGTCCCAATTCCCTACTAAATTCCAGTCACTGGAATCATTTCATTTTATTACTCTATAAACAGACACATTATCCCAAATAAGTAATGGCAAATGCATATTGCCAAATAATATTAGAATACTCATCATGTAAACGAACAAGACTCGCTAAAGTCACATTCAAACAAAATTGGCTTTGCTGTGTGTCTATTTGCCAAATAATATTAGAATACTCATCATGTAAACGAACAAGACTTGCTAAAGTCACATTCAAACAAAATTGGCTTTGCTATGTGTCTATCTTAGCTATTCTGCTCTACCCATGTCCGCTTTGAACACATTATGATAAAATTACATAATACCACAGGCCCAATAGGTTAACCAAGTATAATAATTTATTCCTTCGCATAATGAAACTGGCATCCAACAAACCAAGCAATCAGAAAAGCACTCCATTGACATTTACTAGAAGAAAGGTTAGGCTTGTGTCTAACAAATGTTGAACTGCCAAAATACACATGCTATCAGAATAAGTGTGGTCCATCATACATTTTGAACTAGTATGACATAATTCAGCACAAAGCATGTATAGCAAATTCCAATTAATGTAATAACCCAAATCTGGAGAAGTAAAGAAATTTAAACCGGAACCTTCATTTATATTTCCATAATTTCAGAAATAGGGCTCAATTACTAAGAAAGTTCCATCATACCTGAAGATCCATTTGTAAGCACAACAGCATTTTGGGTGTCATTGTTCTTCTCTTCATTAGAGCTGGCACCAGCACCCTTAGTTGCCCAATTGCATCGTATTTGCCTATTTCCCAGCCATTTACCTACAAGCAGCAGGAAACACCACAAGTTGGTAGGAACAAAAGCAAGTGACAGCAGAAGAGGGAAATAAACAACACAGGGAAGTGAACAATTAAATGCCTAACCAGTCATATCATTGATGGCACTTTGGGCATCCTGCATATCAATTGCATAAAGACATATCATTTCAATAATTCAGCACATCATTAACATAGCTACACTGAACTAACTTTTGGTAAAGTTTAACTTGGAAGAGGTTACAGAAGTTCAGATTTCTCTTCAACTGTATACCAGGAAAAAAAAGAAACGCAAAAACAATTTGCACTGCCTTTATAATGAGGTTTTGTGTTCTAAGCAAAATAGAGTATTCTGATCTAATTTAATTTGGAACAGAAACATTTCAATGATTTTTTTATTAAGACAAAGTTTATTCCTTTACTGCTACATCTAACAGAACAAGGAAAAGCAATTGAGAGCACTGATAGCAGTCTTTAAAGAAAATATATTCTTTCTTGAAGGAGGGTCCATTGGTTGATCTCTGCTGTACATTCCAGTATACAAATGAGCAATACCTGATGATCACGGAACGAAACAAACCCATATCCTTTTGAGCGACCAGTTTTGTGATCCCACATAACCCTTGCATCACTGCAAATAATAAGAGAGAAGACGAAAAGTAAGTACAACCAAAATATCTTGCAAGACTGAGTAACTCGTTGAAGAGTTATTACCCCCACATCAGCTATCTTTCTTCAACTTGTTACCACTAACAATGACTACAGTCACCATGAAAGAATATGCATTGCTCTAGTGACCACAAAAAATGTAACAAGGAAAACAAAAAAGCAATGAGGAACTCACGAACAACTAGGATAGACTGAGAAGCATGCAAATAAAGTTGCATCAGTAACCTCTGGACTCAAATCACCGACAAACATATTGAAGTGCCCTGATGATTTTAAACTTAAATTAAAGGGATATACAAATGAAAATGAAAAGAAAAAGAAGGCCCCCAAGAAGCAAAATAATCAAAACCAACAATAAATGGAGTGTGCTTAAAAGTAACCTGAAGTATCCTCCCTACTGCTATTGGCATATGCCCAATTCACCTTAAGTGCTTGACCATATCTGCAAATGGAAATAAAAAGAAAAATACATTAATGCAATGTAGCTACATTAAGTGCTTGTCAAACTTGCATAATTAAAACAGCATCTTTAGAGCCATTACAATAGTATGTACATTGCCAAATAAGTAAGAAGTCTATCGTTCAAAATGGCTGTAAAAGTGAAAAATGATAATCATTCCTCTTTTCTCCAGAAAAGCCATGTGGAGAATTCCTTCACAGTTCACATCCAATATCAATATGCCAAAGAACCAGAGTAATCATGTATGAAACAAAATGCTTACAGTTGCCGTCCATGCAATGTCATTATTGCAAGGGCTGCAGATGCCCGATCATGGTAGTCCACAAAACCATAAGAGGACTGCAACGGTAATGTTACAATTAAAAAAAAAAAGGCAAACAATCAGCAGAAACCAGAAAGTAGAGAGCACAGATAATAGGGATAAGGACTAGGAAAATAATAAAAAGAATATAATATATGCAGATGCTAAACCAAGAGCCACCGTCAAGGAATTTTATTGTGCTCCCCACTGCAGGACTGATGACTGCCAATTGACATACAACACACAAAGCAAGATCTAAAGCAATCTATGACCATCTTAGCTGCTGCATTTTCTCTCTCTCAAGCTCTCAGCTTTCAGCATACACAATTCCAAGTTAGAGAAGCCCATCTTACACTGTCAAGGTTGGTGATATCATGATAGACAAGTGATCATAAATTAGGACAACGAGGAGAAGGAACTACTACCCCATTCATCACAGCATGAGAGGATTCCAAAGAAGAGAGACAGTGAAAACTCTATATCTCTCTTATTAAAGTCCAGCCTCACCTAACAAATTTTGTACGGATATGATGCATTTTTTTAATATAATGCATAATTGTATATCATTTCAGAACTTCTTGAAACCTGTGTAATAAATATTCCAAGAAGAATTCCTGGAAGAAATTCTAAGATAAGTAACTCCAAATCCTTATGCGAAACAGACATTTTTTGGAAAATTAAAAATCCTACTCATCAGTACTAAGAACCAACATATTCATACTACTAAGGAAACATAAGAAAAGTAACACAATTCTTTTAGTTTTTAAGGCAAGGCTTGTCAAAGGAGGCCAATTATAAGCAACAAAATTTAATGATCATCAACAGAGAACATTGAGTTTAATAATGAGTCAAACCTTTTCTTTTCTTATGAGCTTGCACCCGGCAAGAGGACCAGCACTCTGAAAAACTTCCGCAAGAAGTTTATCTGTGACATTTACGTGAATATTTCCTACATAACTGAAAGCACAGAGCTTCAGATTAATGAGGTGTCGAGGTAGGAAAACTAGACTATTTATGGTGCTCTAATTATTTAATACCATATTTAACCTCAGTAGCATCAAATTTGTCTCTCAGAAATTAAGGTCAGTAGAAAACACCATTATGTAAAATAAATTTGTGTCTATGGTTAGAAATTAGGTATCAAATGGAAAACTGTTGTCCTTGGACACTAACAGGAAACTAAGGACAAAAACATCTAAAAGCAGAAAGGAATCTAATAGAACTCACACACTGCGGCATGCCGAAGTGTCAAAACCAGGAGGCAGATTTCCACTTGGAATAGGCTCCATCTGCAAGATTTTCAAAACTACAAAGACTAAACAAAGGGAGAAAAGGAAAGAAGATCCCAGTAACTATAAGAAGATAACCAAAACGAGAGTTTATAATTTTTTTTTCGGTTTTTGATATGAAAAGAATGAATTATTTCCTATATGACACAACTCTTAAAACCAAAACATCAAACTAAAAGAAATAGTGAACCAATCAATTGCAGAAAATAATTTTAGTTCATATCATAAGGGGAAAAAATAATTCTTTAATAGTTTATCCATTTAACTTTAAGTGAGACAACTCTTTCTATGTTTCATATGTCCATGGGATAACTATTCTTGATTTTTTTTTTTTTCGGGATAGACTCCAGCTGATTAAAGAAATTTTGGCAATCATTAGGTTATTTCTATTGGTATATTAAAGACCTAAAAGTTTGGATCAAAAACAATTGCAGATCAAACAAATACATATAATATATTAGTCTTTGGTCAGAAATGTTAGAAACAATTATATCAAATTGACCACTAGAAGATTGGTTCACTTGCAGGATTATTATCAGCACACGATAAAAATGGGGCAAAAACTGAAAAAAATAAGAAATGACTAAAAGCAGCCATCACAATACTACAAATGTCAATAACAGTTGCAGTAGCAATTTCCTCAATAAAGAAAACTAGATGGATATGCACCAAATAAAGTTGAAACAAACATTATATTGTCCTTATCCCTGTAAAGAAACATTCGTGATGTCAATTATACAAGGCTGGCAAGTGGTAACAAGAGGCCCAAAAAAACTTACTTAGAAGCAGAAAACAGAACTATGACACAGATAACTTGGATGAATTAAAGCACCGAAAAAACAGTTACATGAGAGTAATAACATGGAGATTGGAGACCCTATTTATATGTTCTTTGTTCATATACCCTATTTCCGTCCAAGTAAATTAACCATTTTCTTCTTTTATAGAAATAGAACAACGCAAATGCAATTGGCCCCAGGGAGCTGACTATTTAAATGCACGAATTTCCTAACGTAAAGCAAACAAATGTGGCATTTAAGAGTGATGTATGAATTCAAGAACAGAAACCGACTAAATGGTTGGCTTCACGTAGAAGCGTACATATGGAAATGAAGGAAGGCGAAAAGAAGTGAACCTGAGACATAGCAGCGGCAAGCATCCCAGGGTGGTACATCTGCTGTTGCTGAAGCAAGGCTTGCTGCATGAGGGCTTGCTGTTGCTGTAACTTGAGCCTCTGTTGCATATTCCTCTCCTAATCCGGCGAGAGAGATTGATCAAAACCTATGAGCTGATTCCGATTGATTCCTGAGAAAACGAATGGGGGGAAAACAGAGTATTAATAGTGATTCAATGCGGGAATTTCGCAACCGAAAGGGGGAAAAACTTTGATTCTCCCGATTCGGCGATTCAAATCTCGATCGTGGACGAAGGAGGAGAACCGCGTGGCGGATGCATTCGAAGGGGAATTTGCTCACCGTGATTCTCAGACAAGACAAGGACGAGGGCATGCGAGAGCGAGATGGTGATGGCGATGGCGGTTCTGAATTGTGATGGTCCCAATTCGTGGCTTGTTTTTGTTTTTGGATTTTAGATTTTGGAATTTTGCACTCTTCTCTCACTTCGCTCCTTATACCAATACCAATGTCCATCCACTTCCAGGGTAACTCAACCCGGGAATTCGGATCTGATGGTCGGATCGGGTTAAACCGGCGCTTCGCCTTCACTTTAGAAGCTATACAATTTTCCTCCATAATCTTGTAAAAATAATCGCCATAACGAGATTGCACATTGATGTTTGACAAAATGCCCATTATAGTGACTAGTGCCTTTGCGTGGATTTTTTTATTTTACAAATTAATAAATTACAATTTTATTATAATTATAAATCAAATAATTAAATAAAAATAATTTTTTAAAAAATAAAATATGTTTGAAAATAGTTATAATAATATGATTAATATAAAAATAATAATTTTCTATATTTAAAAAAATTATAATTTTAAAATATAATTATAAAAATATCTGTGTTTATAATTTTTTTGCATTTAATTAGTTATTAATATTTTTTAAAAAAATGAAAATTCGATACCAAAAATAAAAATTTTCTTTATAATAATATATATGTAATATTATATTAATTATTTATTTATAAATATATTAAATTAATATTTTAATATTAATTTATATCATCAAATTAGTTCTTTAAATGACATTATATTAATTGTAAAATAAATAAAATTAGTAACATTAATTATCATTAAGTGACGAATTTATATAAAAAATTAAAGTTATGTTACATATATCTTTTGAAGACTAAAATATATAGTTATTCTTAATTTTTTTGGTTAAAAGTTTAAACATATGAATCCTAAACTATATATGAAACATAAGCAAAGCGTCTCGCTTAATGCTTAAAGAATGTGTGTTTTTCACTTTGATTATTTATGTTCAAATTTTAGATCAACAATTATAAAATTAATTACTTTAAATGTATTAAATCAGTAAAAGGTGTATGGTTTAAATAATTTAAAAAAAGACTTAATATTAATTGATGTAAAAATTAATAAGAAAATATCTTTACCTTAAAAAAAACTAAATAAAACATTTTAGTAGCAAATGTTGCAAATATACCAATAATTTTTTTAAAAAAAAAGTGATGAGATACACTATAAATTTAGTGTATATATAAATTAGAGAGAACTAACTTTGAAAGTTGTAAAGTTAGTGCCAAAAATTGCTTTATATGAAAATCTCACATGATAAAATGTATTTTATAGTAAAATGGTTAATAATTAATTTTTCAAATTTGAAAACCTTTTATATTCACCTTTCTGAGCATACATAATATTCTTATCTATAATTATACAATTCATGCCAATTATCGACTCAAGAAAGGCATTATATATGTCACTACTTGTGAGTTACTAGTCAGACTATTAAAATTAAGTAATATATAAATATTTAATAAAAAAAATACTGAAAAAAATTTTAATTCCAAATTAATAGCTTCAACAACACATGTAATTAATTCTTATAGAATTTAATTTATGTCAAATTACTAAGTTTATTAAGTCAATAATTAAGTCAAGTCAAATGAGTCACATAAAAACTAACCACTTCAATATAGTTAATATCGAGTCAACAACATAATCAATTTAATAATTAGCTTATACTAACAAGGAGACTCAACAACATAATCCGTTTAATAACTAGCTTATACTAATAAGGAGACTTGGATTCATCATTTTATGTCAAGTTTGATAATGTTTTGCTTTCTCCTATTTGGATTTGGATTTTTTTTAAGTATATGGTATACTTTAAAATATAAATTGTAAGTAATAATCATTTATAAGAAAATAAAAAAAAAATTCTAACAAATATGTAATTTTTCATTTATGTGTTTTATGTTTTATTAAAATCTAAATTACTAATACACTTTACTCTTTATTAGAGGATCTTAATTCTTTTTTTTTATTTCAAAACTCATGTCTCATTTTTTTTGAAGCACATATTTATGCACGAGCGCCATCCTTTAGTCTCGCAAATATTTGAAGTTCTAATTACAAACATTAAACATTACATGATTAAACACGAAACAAGTGACATGCATAATATTTATATATCTCGGATATATATGGACCAAATCAACATTTAAATTTATAGATTTTTATGGTCAAATTTGTTAGTTGACATGCTTGTAATAGTATTATACAAGGTTCATTTGGATGAACTTATAATTTTTTTTTTTACATGAGCTTTTCCAAGAAGATTTTTTTTTAAAAAAGTACAAGCTTTCAGATAATATAAAGTTGAACACCTTTTTTATATTATAAGAAAGCACTTTTAAGAATATACTATATCATTAACAACAAATAATATAATATATTTTAGAATACACTATATCATAATGTATTTGAACAACTTTCAGATAATATAATGTATTTAAAAAAAAAATACAAGCTTTCAGACCATATTTGCTCTTAATAATATAAAAAAGCTAGCTTTCTTCATTATCTGTGGCACTATATCATTAAGAGCAAATATGGTCTGAAAGCTTGTATTTTTTTTAAAATACATTATATTATCTGAAATTTGTTCAAATACATTATGATATAGTTTATTCTTAAATACATTATGAAGTATTTCAGATATTGTTCAAATACATTATATTATCTAAAATACACTATCTCATTATGAAGTACTTTTTTAAAATTTGAATAACTTTTTTATGTTATAAAAAATATCTTTTTTAAAAAATACAAAAATATATCTTCTAATTTTTTGTAGTGTTCAATTTTTTTAAATATATCTAAACATATTAAAATATAAAAATACTTAAAAAAATATATTTTCTTCTAAAGAAAGATACATCTAAACGATAACATAGACATATACTAGTTAAAAAAAAAGTTTGGCCTATAATAATTTTTGCTTTGAATATTTCTCAGATAATTTTCATTTTAACACAATACATTGATTCGTTTGGTACATATGTATACACTAGATAGCATAAACTTATGTCAATTATAATTATTATATCAAATTTGTGACATAACACTATAACTCTATGTTATCTAATGAGATGGGTGAAATAAGATTAGATAGGATAAAAAGTAAAATATTATTCTCATTTTGTCACTGTGGCCTCATCGCGATTAACCTTATGCTGCTATTACTTGACGGGCACCTACACTCACCGTCATTGTTACCAATTTATCATGATTACTGTTACCGCTACCACTACCACCACCACCGTCACCGCATGAACTTATCCTATCACCACCACATTTTCATCCAACCATTTCGCCTTTGCCACAGTCTAGCACGCCCCTGTTGCTATTGTCTTGGGTTTGAAAATACGCAAACTTAATATTATGGGGGTAACAAATGCTAGTCCTTTAAAATGTAAATCACCCCTATCTCAACCCCATCCCACTCCCATTGAGGAAAAAAAAGAAAGTGTTAAAGGAAAAAAAAAAGAAAAGAAAGAAAGACCTTTACAAACACATATGATTTACCCTTACTGACCATAGATTTAACTATTAAAAATAAAAAAGAAATAAGATGATAAACAGAGTAAGAGTATCAATCTACATATGCCATTTCTAACATAAATGATAGTTTGTTTTCTTCATCGTGAACAAGATTTAAATAGAATGACTCCCCAAGATCATGCTCCCGCACCAACAAGCAGGAGGAGTTTAAGACGTAGTCTGATGCTCCAACACCAACAAGCAAGAGGAGTTCATCATAGTCTAGTGCTCCAACACCAGTAATAACGGTGGGTGACACTGGAAATTAAGTAGCAACTGTGCTCCTCCGTGGTGATGAAAAAACGGTAAAGGCGGTGGAGAGTTGGGGGCGGTTGCCATCACTTGGCACGTGACTTGTTGCTTTGCCAGCGGATATGTCACATGTCGTTGTATCATTCACCAACCTTGGCCTACTTGCATGGTTTTCAATTTCCACGTCATAATCAGATAAATATTACATATTTAAATAAAAATTATAAATATTTATTTTTACAATTATTTTTTTTATTAAAAATATATCACACTCAAATAAAAATAATAACAAGTTAGACTCAATTAATAAATAAATTTAAATTAAATAATTAAAAAAGTCAAAGAGTTTAAATTTATATAATACTGAGAGAGATAACTTTCATTATGGGTGATCATGACCCAACTCAAGGAAGTAAAATTTGATTTCAATAAAAAATCAAATTGAACTTGGATATATAAAAAATGAACTAGTTACATTTTTAAGTCATGATCGGACCACTCTTCAAGTTAGCTAAATTTATTATGAGATTATATAATATTTTATTTTTTAAATATTAATTTATATTAACTTTTAAAATTAATATAAATATTATCATATTATTATTTAAATAGTATAAATATTTTTTTTAAATTTTTTATTTTTAAATATTAAAATTTTATAATTTAGTTAAATAATTATATATGTAAAAATTTAAAATATTCAGACTAACATGACAATTCAATTTTAGTTAAGTCATGTACAGATCTAAAATAATCGAGTCTACGATCAGGTCTAAATAAAAAAAAAACTAATATGATTAAAATATCGAATCAGAATTGAGTACGAAGACAAACACTCCTAACCTAAAAAAAAAAAAAAGAAAACAAAAACGTAAAAGTACAGATATCGCACTCAAAGATGAGGAGGAATATGAAAAGTTAAAAAAATATAGAATGGTGAAGGTACAACTTTAATTATGCGAACACGAGAGAAGACTTTTTTGATTTAGAGCTATAATACAAGATTCCTTCGCCAGCATAGGCCAACGGGTTGCGGGTGTTACGCACGAGAGTCTCCATCTTGCTCGGATTTGGGGGAGCGAGTAGTGGTTGTGATGGCGATGGCTACACCCATTCCCACGCCAGCTGTTTCCCCCTCCTTTCCTTTTTTCCATATATTTTTTTACTATCTGTCTCCTCCATCCTTTCTCTTTCTCCAACTTCACTCGCACTCTTTCCCACTGTCTCCTCCTCCTTACAATTTTACATAAACCACCCTTTGACTTGCTCCGATCACAAATCTCCTTTCTTCCAGTTTTGTCCTTCCAGCAAACATGTGACCTCGCCTTTACAAGGTAACGCATTCAAATTCACTCCTTTCTTTTATTGGCAAGGGGTTTTGGGTTTCATTGATGAATTAGGTTTTGTTTTGTTTTGTTTGATTCCTAGTGCTCTTTGCGTTGTTTAATCTATCTTCACCAGGTGGTTTTTTTTTTTTTCTCATCAGGCTGAAATTTGGCTTCATAATGTCCGTACAGTCACACGCTGCATCTAATCATATTGATTATGGTTGTTGTTTTGCTAGTTTAATGAATCGACTGATGTGGGTTTGATTTGATTTTCAGGGTTTGACTTTGGGTACTACTAGTAGGTGGTCATCGGATTGGATCTCATCGTCACCATTAATTGGCCATGGAGAACCGTAGTGATGCAGAAACGAGTCCCTTTTCGAGGTTTTCGATATGCACCTCCTTCTTGGTTACTTTACTTGCTTTCACTGAATTGGAAATTTCATCTTTCACTTTCTTGCTGAATTTTTCAATATTTATAGTGAACGTCTCTTAAATAGCCGAGCTCTTCATACATCAAGGCTTATTTCTGTGAACTTATTTTGTTGTTGCTTTGGTTGTCAACGGTGCTATCTAATTCTCTTTGCCGAAGAAGATTCTATTGCTTTGTAAATTGTAATGCTGAAGAGTTTTCCTTGTTTTCTTTGATCCAACTACAGAGAGAGTTTGGTTTTTTTTCCCCCATTTTTAGTATGATGTCTTTGAGTTCTTTGATTCACCAAAAAGGATATTTAGCAAATACTTGATATTGCAGTTAGAAATCATGAATATTCAGGGCTCTTATAACCATGATTTTACTTCCACACAGTTTGTTTGCAGCCATCTCATATGGAATTGCCTCAATGGCCATGGTTTTCATCAACAAGGCCATTCTTATGCAGTATGCGTACTCAATGACTCTCCTCACTTTGCAGGTATTACTAATAAAAGAAAACACAGAACCTCAGACTTTGATTATTCTACTGATTACTATATGACTTATATTGTTTACGGATGTTGAATATTAATAACAGTATCTATCTTTCTTAGCAACTGGCTACCACCTTGCTCATACACTTTGGTCGAAGAATGGGATACACAAAAGCAAGAGAAGTAGACATGACAACAGCCAAGCAACTTCTCCCAATTTCAATTTTCTATAACGCCAATGTTGCTTTTGCTTTGGCAAGTTTGAAAGGAGTTAATATTCCAATGTATATTGCAATAAAGAGGCTTACACCACTTGCTGTACTTATTGCTGGGTGTTTCTCAGGAAAGGGGAGACCCACAACACAGGTTTTCATTGTTCTTAGTTGAATGAAAACCCATTTTATTTGTGTATTGTTTTACCAATCTTTTTTAGAGTTATACAATATGTTATATTCTAATGGTTTTTATAAAAAAAAAAAATCTGCTATTAATGTTGACATCTGACTAATCTCTTTTATAATGATTTACATCGTATGAAATTTGATTTACCTGTAGGTTGTTTCTTAACTTATTACATAATAGTTTTTAGTTTGTACAACTTAGGGAAAATACAAAGTACAACTGGCAAAGGTTCTGTGATTTATGCTGTCCTACAAAAACAATGATGTGTGGGAGTAATATCTATTAGCTGAAGCCTGAAATTACTAGAAGAACTCATTTTTCCTCCTCATATTGTTTTGGCTAAGTTAATTCTAACCAAGTCTTAGATTTAAATAATAAGAATTAGCATATTATCTGTGCAAATGTCGGATACTAATGCTGTTGAAGCAACTTGCTGAAGACAGCATTCCTGCTTCTTGTTCGCCAAAATTGTAAGCCCTGTTCTGAACAACTGAGTTGTAAATTTTAGTAAGCTATGCACTATAAAAGTTATAATCCACTGTTTCTTTAAGAGGTGAGATTGAAGCAGGGTAGAACCAGGATATAGCAACAAAAAGAGAAAGAAATAAAGGAAAACAAAGAAAAAAAAGAAAGAAAGAGCGCTGCGTTTATTTCCTTCTGGTCATTTAGCTCCCAGATTATAATTTGGCTATAAATTAGAAACATGGGCCAACCCACAAACCTTTTTTGGGTAGGTGAGATTGGTATGGTATGCTATGGTTGCAGTGCAAAAGATCTTACATTGATGCTGTAAAAGCAGTTAACAATACAATTAACACATTAAGCATTTAGGCTTCTTTTTTTTTTTTTGGGGGGGGGGTGGTTATCATAAAATTATCTTTGAAATTGTTTATTTATCCTTTTTTTTTCGTGCCATTGATTGATTTAATTTACAAAGCTAAAAGCCTAAAAGTGTACAGGTAAGAGTTTTTATAGTTTAATTATTCAGTTAATTTATTGATAACATAAAGTTTTTTTTTTTCTGATGCTTTATCAAGATAGTTTATGTTTGAGGAACAATGAAAATTCTAGGTTAACTAGGGTGCACAAAGTTCAAAGAGGGTTTATTAGAAAAGCATTTGTGACTTTTTAAGAGGCATTAACAGAACTTTATTGATGTTAACAAGAGGGTATTGCAGTAAAAAAAAACTCTGATCTTCTTGTAGCCTTCTCAAAGAATAATCCCAAATGAAATCTAAAATTGGAGAAGGTACCTTATGCAACGGGATACCAAATTGTTATGTTCACTTTCTCATACATTGGCATGGAGAACATAATCAAGCTAAAATGTGTGGGTTTTGATGCCAAGGTTGTTACTTGTCACTTATAAGTCGTTTGATTAACCTTGGGTGCCTGCTATTATGTTTGCTAGCATTTTATTCTTTCCCCATCTTGGGATGAGAAAATGGATTTTGATGTTAGATCTGCAGTCTCTTGCTTTTTTTTTACTGTAAAACAGCTATTACAGAATCTTAATGTAAAACACAATTGTATTTAATGTGTGGGCAGAAGTTTTGATTTGGCTACCAATCTTAGTAGTGTTCACTCTCAACAGAACATGGTTTACCTTTCTGTCAAATTTCAGGTGACTCTTTCAGTCATGTTGACTGCTGCTGGAGTTCTCATAGCTGCCCTTGGAGATTTTTCCTTTGACCTTTCTGGATATAGCATGGCCTTCATTTCTGTTTTTTTCCAGGCACGCTGATATTTGATTGTTCTTAATCTTATAATGGACACTGTAATTACACATGCTTTGCTCATAGGGTTGCTTACTCATCTATGCAGACCATGTACCTTGTGCTGGTGGAAAAATCTGGTGCAGAGGATGGACTTTCATCAGTGGAAATCATGTTCTATAACAGCTTTTTATCTCTTCCATTTTTGATGTTTCTCATCATAGCCACTGGGGAATTCCCAAATTCTTTATCGGTATTATTTGCAAAGGTCAGAATCTTAACCTGATTGTTTGTATTGGAATTGATTCATGATTAACCTTTCATGGATTAAATGTTTTAAACATTTGGAATTTATCTTCTGTCTTTTGATCTAGATAATCCAATAAATTCAATGCTTTCAAAAGGAACCGCTTAAAGCCACAGTAATAGTTTGAGGCAGCTACTATGAGGTTCTCTCCAACAGTAAATGATCTTCAATACTCATTCATTTACTTGTGATTGTTTTTCTGAGTTGTTGGATAATTCAAGAAGATTTGTATCAGCACCAGTCTTCCCTTCCTTAGTCTGAGATGTATGCAGAAAGCAAGACAAAGACATCTGATGAGAGCAGCTTTTGATTTAGGCGTGATAAGATGGCGCTGTTTCAATATAATAAAACACTCATCCTTTTATAATATGCCAGATGCGTTATAGATTATAAATTAAAATTAATAGAGTAGTTTATTCCGTTTCCTTAGTTCTTCCAAATTAAAGTCCTGGCAAAGTGCATTCTTGAGTAGTCGTTTTGTGAGAAGAAATCAAGGATTGCAAAAACTTAATTGTGATGGTTGACAACCGAAGCCATAGCTTGCAACACATTTTGGAAAAGCTAAAAATTTCATATATCTGATGATATCGCATAACTGGGTCATATATTCAGTGATGTATTGATTCATAAGCTAATATCTAATGTAAAATTGGTTTTCCTTTGCAGAGTTATTCTTTTTCATTTTTGGTGATCCTTGTTCTTTCATTGGTGATGGGAATTGTGCTCAACTTCACCATGTTCTTGTGTACTATTGTAAATTCAGCTCTAACTACAACTATTGTTGGCGTCCTCAAAGGGGTTGGTTCCACGGTAAGCTAAGACTGATACTGTGTTTGACATAGATAATTTCTGGCACAGCACAAAAACTTGAATTTGGAATGATTGTCCTGGCACTGAATGTTGATACATATCCATTATCAATCCATATTCTTTTCTCTATATTTTAATTGACTGAATGCGTGCAGTTTCTGTTATTTCATATCTAGAATTACCTGCAAACATTAAATGTTTTTGTTGCTTCTTCAGACCCTTGGTTTTGTCTTACTGGGTGGTGTTCAAGTCCATGCTTTGAACGTGATTGGATTGGTGATCAATACAGCTGGTGGTGTGTGGTATTCATATGCCAAGTATCAGCAGAAAAGAAGTAAGACAGTGAAGCTAATAACAGATGTGGAGGCTCATCGTACATAGAAGTGCCATTAATGAGATGCGGTGAAAACTAGCAGTTACATCATTGTTTTTTTTTTTTTAATTTGATTTCTATGATTGTAAACATTAGTAGTTTAGTTTTTTTCTTCCTTTCATAATTTTACATTAATTACAGATTCACATAGTAAGAGGTGGTAGTACTGACGTGATATTCAGAATTCAGTAGAATTATTGCAGTTTTAATATGCAAATATATGACAGAATATCAGATGATGCCATTTGTGGCCAGTCTCTATTTTATTTTATGCAGTATTATCTCAACGCAGAATTGTTGTTGAAAGGGTTCTGGGAAAGCGTGTTACCAACGGGAAGGCTTAGTTCTGGCCTCTTTTATCTTTCTGCAAATTGGCATCCTTGTACATGTGTGTATGTGATCACCCTGCCTTGCCCCTTCCATTTCACTTTTGTCAATTATTATCTTAGAGTGCTGTGGACTGTGGTGTGAAGATGTTTAAATGTTTATTCAGTTTCGTGTTTTGTTTGCCTTTGTTTTTCATTTTGGTGGAACCGTGGAATAGATAGTCAAAGTTAAAATGTTGAGTAATCAGCCTAGTCTATAGAAGAATTGTTCCTAATAACTGACCCTTAACGTAACCTGTTTACAATGCAAAACCTAGGAGCTCTGACATTTATGCTTTGTGGTTTGGTAATTCTTGATGGCTCTGGCCTTATGGTTTGTTTGGGAAACAAAAAGAGAAGTGAAAGAAACTAGGAGGAATGACAATTGACTATGAATCTGGTAAGATGTTTGACTTCTACATTACTGTTTTTCATTCTCATTATTTTCTTTTTTTTCCTCTTTTTTTTCAGAAACAAAAGCTATTGCAGATGCTTGGCTAACTTTACTTCCAGGAATTGCAGCTAAATTGGTGATTAGTTAGAACAATTGCATCAGATCTTGACACGCTTGTATAAAGGAAAAACGCTGACAGTTCTCCCGGTCCATTTTCACTTTAAATTAGTGACCGAGTATTATATCAATTTTCGGGACATGTTTGAAAAAAAAATGTTACACAAACAAATACATTGTGTTTCGTTTAATTTTTGAAATTTTAAAATTATGATTTGGACAAAAATTACAAAAAAACAAGCTTTTGTCAAACTATAATTTAAAAGTTTTCAAAAATTAAATCCAACATACACTACAATATGTAGTGTTACGAATTCAAGCGCAGACGGCCCGAGTTATGAGCATACGCCGTAGCGATCAACGAGTTCATTGCATTACATGTGATTCATGGGAAAACTACACACTCAATTATGCCCCGTAGTATCTGAATTTTTAAATTCCAACGAGAGGCTCTTAAATTTCTTTATAACTTACAAACACACTCTTGCATTCATTGTTTAGAAGAAAATCTTTCGTCATGTGATTTATATATATTTATTAATATATGTGATAGTCTATTATTTATCCAAATTATTTTTGTTTGAAAATAAAAAAAAACACCGATTTCTTTAACTAAGTTTAGACAATAAAAATTACTTTAAAAAGGATTATAATGTTTTTTTAATTTATTTTAAAAAAATAATATGAATAAGTGAGAGTGTTGTGTGCATTAATGAACATGTACAAATTACATTATAAATGAATTTTTGTTTAGCTATTGGAGCAAAGAATATATTTATAAGTATTGAAAATTTTAAAGACATTTCACTTAAATTAAAAAAATTTTGTAAATATCTTCAAACAGAATAAAGTTGAAAAAATATTTATATATTTTTTCTTAATTAAATTAAGGTTTTGCTGTGACATATATGCCTCCTCCTCGTGTATTGTCTGCACTTCTCTTGCAAAATTGAAGCTGTCTATGTCTCCGACACTTTTCATTCATATTTCTAATAATTAATAAATGGATCTTTTCCTTCTCCAAAAATTTGAATCTGTTTGGATGAATATTAGAGAAAGGAAAGGTTAAAAAAAGGTGTAAAATTAAAATTCTGCTGAAAAAATCCTCCATATTCACATGCATGTGCCTAGAAACTTGACTGCCACACACCCACTAAAACATAAAAACAAAAGAAATGAAGAAAAGTATCTTATATTTATCATAAAAAATAATTTTTAAATTTTTAAAATTTTAAATTAACAATTATTCCTTCCAGCGAAGAAAAGAACAATTATCAATCTTCTTATCAGTACTGTTCTCTTGTTAGAGTTCCTATTAACCAAAACAAAAAATAATTAAAAAAAGAATCGCCACTTTGATTTTATTTTGTTTTTAAAAATTGTAGGGTTTTGCCTTTTGCGTGCGTAGTTCTCTTAACAGATTCCAAGGCCATGAGTGTCAGTGTCAAGCAGGAACATTTTTTCTTTTGTTATTATCTTCGGTACCATGATGTAATATTTCCTTTTTTTTTTCTTTTCCTTTTTAGTGAAGGAGACGAATTCTACAGCAAAAATCATCCTTCAGATTTTCCTCTTACCTTAAGATAAGAATTATATCCAAGACTTACTCCATTTTTCTTTCTAAATTATTATCACTGCAGTTTGAAATTACGAGAATTTTACCTTTTTTTTTTCTTCTATATTCCTGTTAGTGGTGTTTGATTTGAGAATTTTACCCTTTAAAACAGCAAGTATATGTTCTACATTTCCAAAATTTGGTAAAATTATAGTTGCAAACGATTCTCCCAGACTTACTCAATCTCCTTCACCATGACTGGATAGAGTGTTACAAAAAGTAAGAGAAAATTGCAGTTCATCTTTTTCAATTGTTAAAATCTCAGTAATATATATTTTTAACTGGCTCGCATTAATATCCAGCAACGAACTCCATGTCTATGAAGATTTGTCCTCGTTGATGCCATGGTTATAACTTATAATTTAGGCACAGTGCCTCACATGGGTTAGAGAGATAAGGCACACAAAAAACAGTGAGTAACGTAACAGATGGAGACAAAATGGCCTAACTAGCTTGGTCACGTGCATGTCCTGTTATCTCATTTGAAATCCAGCTCAGATAGTGTGTGTCAGGAATTTAGGTTGGGGCAATCTAGTATCACATGCAGGCAAGGCAGATCTACAAAAATATATATTGGCCAGACTACTACAACAAGAGAAACATCATTCAATATTTTTTTCAATATTACGTCCTATAATATATATATATATATATATATATATGCCAATCATGTGAAGTAAAAACATTAAATGATTTTAAATATGATTACAATGAGTATACAAAAAAGTTTTATATTATTATTTAATTATAAATTATTGAATTGTTAAAAAAATTTGACTAAATTAATAATTACTTAAAAAGTTAATTATTAGGTAATATATAATTAGATAGTATAAGAAAACTTTACACTATCAATGAATCAAAATTAAATTTGATAATAATTATTTAAAAAATTAAATATTTTTATTAAAATGATAATATATAATTAGACAATAATATAAAATTTTTCCTCTGCCTAGTAGATCAAATTAAATCCATATAAATAACATCTTAAACTCCATTAATCCAACATTCATATTGCTTGTCCTTATTCTTCTTCATTTTATTCCTTCTTTTCTGGCATCTATTTTTGTTGCTGATTGTGTTAGTGTAGTTTATGCGAGAGCCTAGGCCTCTATTTTAGTTCTCTGTTTTTATATATAAGTCAAATTGTATTGATCTACCTTTTGATATAAAATCGTATTAATTTATGGTTTATATTGTCTCAACTAGATCTAACTAACCTTTCACTTGTTTGTTTCCCAAAAAAGAAAAACCTTTCACTTGTTTGTCGCCCTTTTTTTTTTAAAAAAAAACTCTTATCGTTTTAGCTAAAAATAAACGTCAATCGTTCATTTGTTTTTAAAATTAGATATTCTGCAACTGTCATTATCTACCCTCTAATCTTTCAACTTCCAAGGGTCGTGATTTAAATTATTCATCTATACTTAATACTTTCGTTGAAGAGTAACTTAATATTGCTAAGTTCTGAGGTATTATTAATTACAACAATTAATAGTAGATATAAAAGGAAGTTCATGTCAATAATAGGATTATATATATAAGATGACATTATAAACAAATAAATGAGAATGAACGAAATACTCGTAGATGACTTTGTAATATATGATTGATTACTATTTGGATTTGATTTTGATTCACTTACATAATTATTCAATTATGTATTGATATATAATTAAAAGAGTTTGATTATCACAATAATTATTTAAAATATTAATATATAATTAAATAATAATATAAAAATAATATCCATAGCAGATTAAAATTAAAATTTTAAAAAATATTATATAATTAAAATTTTTTATATAATGATTTGACATACTTGTTAATTTTTAAATATGTAAATGATTACTATCATTTCATTCTACCCAATAATCACTCTTAAATATAACTAAATTCTATTAAAAATTATGTCTTTTTTTTCCTGATTATGTAGTATTATTCTAAATTCTTACTCTGTAAAATCCAAAAGTAATTGGTCTCAGTGTTATTGTAATTTCAGGCATACTTTACCTATAATGTCAAAAATTCTAATCCTGAAGTCATTATTTTGCGAAGGATTTTACCTAACCAACATTCTCAACCCGAAAGGTTAGTCTCGCAACTATTCCTGATAAAAAAAAAAAAATTCTTACTTTGTGAAAAAATAAACACTTACTATTTAGTTGTTTTGCATCAAAATTAATTAACATACTATCTCAAATTACCTTACATCGTCATATGGTATAAATGCCTAGTGCAATAAATACTTCAGTTATTTACTTATCTGATAGTGGTGGCACTTCATAACAATGGTTGGATTAGCATTAATTATGTTCTTCCAGTGGCAACAAAATGTTAAAAAATTATTGCATGTTATTGAAATATAATAAATGTATATTTTAGGATGTATTTTTATTATTAATTTTAAGTTTTTAATATAAAAATTATATAATTTTTTAAAATAATAATAAAAATAATTTTTAAAATATACATTTATTGATACTCAAAAAAACGTACAATAATTTTTCCAAAATGTGGACATTACAACATATTCGCTTGGGAGTTTAGATCCGGCACCAAACTTGTCCTCTCCTGTCCTTTCTTTTGTCGGTTCATAGGTGATGTATCCTTTTATACAATTTTCGTAATAATTCTAGTGATATTTATTCTTTCCGTCTCTGTTTATATATCATTTTAAAAAACTTAACTTATTTTATATGTTTTTTTAATTTTATTAAAGAAATGAAAAAAAAATTAATAGAATGAATAATAATATTTTAAGTGTTTTAATAAAAAAATACTTTTAGTCAAATACTATAATCTTCTTTAATTTTTGTGTAAATACCTCAAACTATAAATAGAAAAGAATGGAAGAAGTAATAAATAAAGTATTAAATAAAAAAATAAAATATTTAATATCTCGATAACTTAAAATATATTTATTTTTTTTTTGTTTAGTAATTAAAAAAATTATTAAGTTGATTTTTTTGAAAATATAAAAAATTTAATGAAGTGAAAAAAGGTTAGTAAAATGAACAATAATATTTTGAATATTTCAATAGAATTTTAATTTTAATTTTCTGTCAGTATAAATTTTTTTATACTATTATCTAATCATAATTTATCAAATTATTAAAAATATTTGACTAAGATAATAATTATTTAAAAACTCAAATATTAAATAACATGTGATTAGATGATAGTGTAAACAAATTTTATACTCATAATGGATCAAAATAAAATTATTTTAATAAAAAGATATTTTAGTCAAATACAATTATGTATTCTTGCAAATGATGTTATTTAATGACTTATTTAATTATTGTACAAATATCTTAAATGATAGATGAAAAAACATAGAGAATAATAAATAAATTATTAAATAAAAAATAAAATATTTAATATATTGAGAACTGAAAATGTATTTAATTGCTTTTGTTTAGTTATTAAAAATATTATTGATTGTTATGAAATATAAAAAATTTACTAAAGTGAGATAGGGTTAGTGAAATTAATACTTTGTGTAGTTCGATAAAAAGACATTTTAATCAAATATATTTATTTATTATTTAATATTCTTGTAAATAAAGTTCTTTAATAATTTTTTTAATTATTGTGTATGTATTTTAAATGACTGATAAAAAAATAGATGATTGATAAAAAAATATTAAATAAAAAAGTAAAGTATTTAATATATTAAACACTTAAAATGGATTTAATATATTTATTTAATAATTAAAAATATTATTAAGTTTATTCTTTAAAAAATATAAAATTATTCTTAATTTTCAGTTTAACAGAGAAACAAAGCATGCTAGTAAATTACTAAATTAGCATCAACGTCTTCGACAATGCACATCGAACAGCAATAGGTAACATGGGCTTCTTTTGCGGGACCCGGGTTGGTGTCCTCGTAAATCTTTCTTTTTACACTTCGTGTCTGGACTCCAGATAATGTAAAAGAAGAAAGGAATATTTCCAAGAGAAGCTTCCATTTCTCACTAAATAACATTGCCATTTATAAAATGCCCATTAACCCGTTTAATCATCCAAAAATTTTGAACCTTTTTAATCTGGGTGTCATTTTCAAGCAATGATCGAGTGAAGCTGTAAACCGTGTCATTTTTCACATTCTTCTCATCCCCGCCTTATCATTAGTAGTAGTTATTATGTTAGTAAAATGGTTTAAATATAGATCGTGCTATTGTTAGTCACATTGTCCTCAGAATCTTCAATCGCTTCCAACAAGTGGGTGTGTCGACCCGTGGTCTGTATGTGGATATCTCAAAAAGAAAAGCGTTGTTTTCCTCTCGTCAACCATTTCTTCACTGTTTCCTTCAGGTGTATTTCCTAGTGAAGTCTTGTTAATTTTGATTACTTTGGCAGATTCTGCGAGCATACTGTAAATTTTCTTTTTCTTGGGAATCAAACGGGAAGGGAAGAAAGGCTAATGTGGATTTATTGGGGGGAAACCCACTTGGTGTTAGCGTCTCAATCCTACAGCTGCAGATACCTTCCCTCATAATGTGGCCTTCCCACGTTAGGTGGCTTCTAGAGTTCCTTGACAATATAAAAGGGCCTCACTCAATTCACGTTCTTGGCTCTCATGTGCTGCATTTTGCTAAATGCTGAGCCTTCAAGAGGGTTCTTCTGGTTTCAATAGGAGCAAGTAGGAATTTGGGGCTGTTTTTTTCTTTCTTTTTTTTCCCAAAGGTTTTGTCGCATTTTCATGGGTTTCCAGATCTGAGTCTTTATCATGATGTGTACTACAAAAGATTGATGAAGTTAGTGTCTTGAGTCCTTGCTCTGTGTATATCTATATAAATATACCTGTGTTGGTCAGTGTCTGAAGTGTAAACTGTGAATCTGTCCAATCCACCGCAGAGGAAATGGCTCCAAGATTGGATTTTTCAAATTGGTGGACGAGGGATACGCAGAAAGGAACGCCGGTGGTGGTGACAATGGAGAACCCCACTTTCTCTGTTGTGGAGATTAATGGCCCGGACGCTGCATTCCGACCAGTAGAGAAAAGCCGTGGTAGGAATGCTAAGCAAGTCACTTGGGTCTTGCTTCTCAAGGCTCATCGTGCTGTTGGCTGTGTCACTTGGCTCGCTACAGTTCTGTGGGCGCTGCTCGGAGCCATTAAGAAGAGGTTGATTTATAGGCAAGGAGTGGCTGCGGAGAGTGACAAGTTGGAAAAAGGGAAGTTACTATTTAGAGTCATTAGAGTGTTCCTAGCGACTTCCTTGGCAATTCTGGCGTTTGAGGTGGTTGCTTACCTGCAAGGTTGGCATTTTCGGAATCCCAGTTTGCACATTCCTGGGACTTCGGATTTGGAAAGCTTGCTCCACATGGCTTATGTTGCTTGGTTAACGTTTCGTGCTGAGTACATTGCTCCCCCTATACAGGCACTTTCCAAGTTTTGTGTTGTTTTTTATTTCTTATCCAATCTGTGGATCGTATGCTGCTTTGCTTGGGGTGCTTTTGGATCAAATATAGGAAGATTAAGCCAAAGATTGATGGGGATCCCTTCAAAGTTGATGATATCGAAGGATCTGCATGCAATTATCCCATGGTTCTGGTTCAAATTCCAATGTGTAACGAGAGGGAGGTAAGACACCAAACTTCCCTGAACTCCTTTTGTTTCGTTTATTTGGTAACTTAAGTTGCTATTATTTAAGCTAGCAGCAAATTTCAATGTATTAATTTTAGCTAGTTTTTTTATTTACTCGGGAATAGATTTGGCAAATCTCATAGAAAGATAGAATTTAGAAGACAATCGGATTACCTTATTTGCAATGCTTTGAATTAGAAGAATGCATGCGGAAAAAAAAAAGGGAAAAGAGCAGAGAAGTACATTTGTACACTGGCATCCAGGCATGTATTGCCATTTAGGTTGACACATTATAATTTTAAGTTTATAACTCCCTTAGGAATTATAAGCAATCTTTCTATAATTAGAAGCATAAATACTTTCCTGCTGTGCTACAGCCTGAATAACAATGTAGAGTAATGAATTCCTTATTTTCAGTTTCTGTATTACACAGCGCTTCTTAATAATTGAGAAGGTAAGTTTTATCTTAACAGTGGTGAGAGGAGTTTCCTCGTGTGGTATGTGGTATTACTCACGTATTGGGGAATTGTTAATGCCATGAACCAACTATCCTAAAAGTTTAAGCTGTTAGGCGAAGACACATTAATGGTTTTATAACTCTAACACGTCCCCCTCACGCAAGAGCTCTTTGGGCTTGAAGCGTGGACAATGCATATGCCCACCTTACCTTGTGTTGAAATTCAACTTAATTGTGAAGAATGAGGGCAGTAAGGAGTCGTGGAGGCTTTGATACCATGTCATAACTATCCCAAAAACTTAAGCAGTTAGGTGAAGACACATGAATGATTTTATAACTTCTAACAGTTAACTCTTGTAAGCAATCAATGACAACATATAAATTTTCACTTGGATAAAATTTTTAATTGTTGGGCTTTGCATGCCCTGACTTGATGCAGGTGTATGAGCAGTCTATTTCTGCAGTCTGCCAAATTGATTGGCCAAGGGACCGTCTTACTGATTCAAGTACTTGATGATTCTGATGACGAGAGCATACGGTGGTTTTTGGTTAATTAAGGCCGAGGTCACTAAGTGGAGCCAAAAAGGGAATCAACATAATCTATAGGCATCGCTTAGTCAGTCAGGACTGGATATAAAGCTGGGAATCTCAAGTCTGCAATGAGCTGTGACTATGTGAAAGACTATGAATTTGTTGCAATTTTTGATGCAGATTTCCAACCCAAACCTGATTTTCTTAAGCAAACTGTGCCATATTTCAAGGTTAAGAGGAGAACTTCAAACATATTCAATAAGGATTCTCGTAAAAATCGTGTTTAGCATATTTTAATATCTGTACATGACTTTTATTGCAGGACAATCCTGAACTAGGTCTGGTCCAAGCTAGATGGTCTTTTGTGAATAAGGATGAGAACTTGTTGACTCGTCTCCAAAACATTAATTTATGCTTCCATTTTGAGGTGGAACAGCAGGTCAATGGGGTAGTCCTCAATTTTTTTGGTTTCAATGGAACTGCTGGTGTTTGGAGAATCAAAGCCCTAGAAGAGTCTGGGGGCTGGCTTGAGAGGACAACTGTAGAGGATATGGACATTGCTGTCCGAGCTCATCTCAATGGTTGGAAATTTATCTTCCTAAATGATGTAAAGGTGATCTTAAATAACAGTTGTTTTTCCATTTATATCTCCATTATTTGCGGTGCTTACTGTACTTGTAGAGTATGTTTCTTATAAATGCATGATATGAATAGTTATCTCACCTTCATGGTTTGGGATTTCTATATTCACCTCAGATCCCTGAAGTAATCTCTTGAATTCTACAAATTTGTAAATTTTCAGGTACTTTGTGAAGTTCCCGAGTCATATGAAGCTTATAGGAAACAGCAACACCGCTGGCATTCGGGTCCTATGCAACTTTTTAGATTGTGTCTTCCGGCAATTGTGAGGTCTAAGGTATATCTGATACTCAGCTTGAAGTAATAAATAGCATAGTGATAAAGAAAAACCAAGTTCTGATAACTTGCAAGTATTGCTTATAATATGCACTGCCTAAAGGGCTTTAAATTCTCTATTACTGCAGATATCAGCATGGAAGAAAGCAAATTTAATACTGCTATTTTTTCTGCTAAGGAAACTAATTCTTCCCTTTTACTCCTTCACCTTATTTTGCATAATTCTTCCTTTAACCATGTTTGTCCCCGAGGCAGAGCTTCCTTTATGGGTGATCTGTTATGTGCCTGTGTTATTATGTCATTCCTTAACATCCTTCCTGCCCCAAAATCTTTTCCTTTTATTGTTCCCTACCTCCTTTTTGAAAATACCCATGTCTGTCACGCAAATTCAATGCAATGGTATCTGGACTCTTCCCAATTGGGCAGCTCTTATGAATGGGTTGTCACAAAGAAGGCTGGCAGGTCATCGGAGTCTGATTTACTGGCTGCTGCAGAATGGGAAGCTAAGTCAATAGAACAGCAAAAGATCCATAGAGGAGCTTCTGACAGCGGACTTGCTGAGTCACACCAATTTAAGGAACTCAAAGAAGCAGCTGTGGCACCTGTAAAGAAAGCTAATAAAATATATAAGAAGGAGCTGACCTTGGCATTCCTCCTTCTCACAGCTTCTGTCAGGAGTCTGTTATCTGCTCAAGGAGTTCACTTCTACTTTCTGCTTTTCCAAGGGGTGACCTTCCTCCTTGTGGGTCTTGATTTAATTGGGGAGCAGATGAGCTAGTTTTGATTCAAAACAGTAAAGAGGAGAACAAATGGAAAACACCTTCTACTGATTTATCATTTATCAGCCAAGTTGCAGTCTAGCAGCAAAACCAGCGATGCAGTAAAGAAAAGTTCAATCCTTTTTTTTCCTATGAAATTCTTAGTATAGGTCTAGCAAACACATAAACGATTGCAAGTACCCAACAGGGTTTCTCTGTTATTCATCTCTATCCATTTTGTATTCACACAATTCATCCCATGTATTCCATATAGGGCACCGGTCATTGTACTCTTATAGGTATTGAATTCTTGTTATCTGTTCCAGGTTGGTGCAGAAAATTTTCAGTTTTCTTCATTGTGTTCTTGGGTTTTATTTGGGATTGGGAGTTCTGATTCAAGTTTCCTGTTTTACCATTCCAAAGGTCTGAGTGGAGTGCATCTTGCTTGATACTTCTTGAATCATAGGTGCCTTCGTGGTAAATGGGGTATGTGAAACAGGACATCTCGCTGTACATTCATTGTTTATCTAATGTAAAGAATAATTTTTATCCCCCCAACTTTTTCCCTTCCCCCGTAGTTCTATTTTTGTTTACTTGGGCAATTTACCTGTGTTTTTCATGCATGAGTATGGGTTATGTAAAATAAAATAGTGTCGGCAGGCAAATAGCAGAGACAAGCTGAGGTGGCTTGATCATTTGGTTGTGTGTGGCCCCTCCAATAGATTCGCATTCTTAAAACAGATTTCTAGTCTGTAAGCTCTACATCATTGACCCAATAAATTAGGAATTGAGGGGTTGTTTTGAATGAGCACCAGAGATCTTGTGGGCATGTTGCTGGGGCCCCATTTCTTTGAATGGATATGTCGGTCTTGATGTTGAGCTGCATCTAAAGGGGAAACAACGGAAAAAGAAAGAATGATATATAATTTTTGCATTCACAATTGTGCAAGCATTTTACCATTCACATCTGTAGCATCAGTTAAATCTGAACTTAACATGAAAAAGTTTTAGATAATGTTTTGTTACTTAACACATTTCATATTCATATGCTCCCCCGTAAGCCAATGAAATGCATTACACCTTGGGTTCTACTGTGATTTTCTTTTCTTTCACAGATTCTACACGTTACATACCTATAAGCATCTACTTTCTACAAGTTTGTGAAGCACATTCCGATGGAAACCCTGTACAATTGTATAAAGTTGTAAACAGGGTTGTGTAAGAAGCATTATTTGAAAAGAAAAAAAATGTAAATGTGATGATTGGCAAGATTGCCCTTAGCAGTTAATATCGTTATTTCGTTAATCGCACTAATCAATTGAAAGCCGTATTTCTCGGCCTTACTGGTTTGAGTGGATGATTAATAAAGTTAATACTCAGGTTCTTATCAGTCTAATATTTTATGTTTCTTATGTTGTTATTTCAACATTTAGAAATTTTTGTAATTCAGATTAAACTTTGATGTCTGTATATAATGCAGTTTATCACCAGTTATTAGTGTAATTTGTGATTAATGTTGCCACGTGTACTGGCTTCAAAACTCTTGTAGTTTAACTGCTAATAGGAATAAAGATTTAAAGTCAAAAATAAATTTAAGAGAATTTAGATAAGGATTAGAAGTTTGGTAACAAATCTTAATGTTAAAAAAATAAATTTGATGAAGAAAAATAAGTTTATTAAAGCTATAATACCATTTTTTTCCCTATAGAATACAATGAACTACGTAAACGAGAGTGGGACACTAAACTTGCAAGAGATCATTGAGCTCTTAGTTGACATGATTATTTCTCCTTATCTTGAACATACTGATTTTTTTTCTCTTTTCTTGGCTAACGAACCCACTGAAATATTGAAGATTATGCTTTATGGGTGCAATAAACAAATTGTTGTTCTCACGATGGTGATGCAAGAAATTCTTAGATATTCTTGGTATAAGAAATTTCTCTTATACCATTTAACACATCACACATAAAAATAATTAATGTCACTATCTGAATAATGGAAGATTGTTGACTCATAAATCTAATGTGTCATATATTTAATGTTACAATATAAAAAAAAATTTTTACACCAAGAGTATCTAAGAATTTCTTCTGGTGGTGCAATTAGTAAATTTTGCCCCACCAGTCATTTTGGATGACCTAACCCCAGTCTTATGTGATGAGGACTGCACTTTTTCATGAAAAAAGGGGTAAAAATTCACTTCTTTCGCTTGCTTGTATGTGTAACATTACCTATTTACCAAGAGAAAACATGTGAACTAAAATTACAAGAAAAAGCATAGACAGAAGCAAGAACCAAAATTATATGGCAAGACAGGAATGAATAGGATACAACTAATCAACTAAATGATATACAAGTAAAGTTGCTGTGTAAAATACAAGTGGCATGTAAAGGAATTCTAATATACAAGAGAAAACCCAATTTTGTGACGAAGATGTACCGAGCTGACGTTGCAAACAAAAGCAACTTCTTGCAAGAAGTTGACACCAATGGCCATCAACTATGTTAATCGTGATGGGATCACAATTTAAACAGATAAAGTAGTGAAGTACAGTACAGGCTGAGACAACCAGAAAACTTCTCTATCAACAAGCAACTAATGCACACATATTTTAGGTACGGTCCCTTCTTATTGTACGAGGAACTATACTCTTAAACCTTTTGAAGATGGTATGGAACTCTAGACCTTGGACCTTGGAAATAGTGGTTGTGCCTGTTAATATAGCAGTTTTGAGCTAATCATCATCAGGCTCTACTGAGAAGTCTGGCTCTCCAGGCTTTTGCAACTTGGGCATTTCAACATCCTTGATTTTCTGAGCACCTCTCCTTGTGTTTGCAGCAAATCTTGAAGCCAGTATAGAGACACCTAGGTTCTGTTTTACTTGTGCTGTGTTTGAAGACACAGCACTGTGCTCTTCTTCCTCATGTTCCATTTGATCCCTGACTTGTTCATCATCATCAAATGACTGGGATTCCCTCAAGCTACGGCTCTGCGCCAATATTCTCTTCTTGTGCCGGCGCCAAGCAGCCTGAATGAAGCAAGCAGCCCATGTCCTCCAGTGGTAAGAATAGAAACGGAAGGTGTGCTGCAACTTCTTGCTGTGGAGACGTCTAAACTGATTGGCCACAAATTTAAGATCTTCTGCTCTTAGTGCAAAAGCTTCCACTTCTACAAGGGCCCTAACTGTTCTTGTAGAAGAAGGCAAGTTGAGAGTAGATTTAGGAAGCAATGCCCAAGCAAGCAGCTCTTCTCCACACAAATCACCCGGCCTCAAGGTAATAGAATTAAAGAAACCCATTCTGCCTCCATTTGTGGTAGAGCTTTCAAGTCTCCCTCTAATGATAAAATGCATCTCTGTAACTGGGTCTCCTTCCCGGACTATGTATGTGCCCTGAGTGCTCAAGGATGATACCAATCTCTCACATATTGCATGAATTAGCTGATCATCCATTCGTGAGAAAAAGGGGACCTGTAATTGGAAAAAGCCATTGCCTGATGCGTCATAAACTTCAAGAAACTATTCTAATGCAAACACATGGAGAAAATTATAGAACATTTCTTTTAGTCAATTTCATGCTCAGAGCAAAAGTTTGATAAATGATACAAGAATATGTGTTGGGAGGAACTTACACATCGAACAAGGTCCAAGCAAAGGTGACATTGGATATCTCTACGAAGGTCTGCAGGTAGGCCTCGTAAGATTGTTTCTTCATCAACCCCCTGAGTTGCAAGCCACTTGTACTGAACAAATCTTTGGACACGCTCTCTGAGATGTTGTGGGAGCTGGCGATGTTTCATCCACTCTTCGGTGTCACGTCGCTTGAGCCTCCACTCCTCAAACCTCACAGTAATAGATTGTAAATAGGTCTGCATTAAATTGAGCATGCTTAGGTGTTCCTCCATACACGTAAAATTTTTTTTTACCATTATCTATTAAAATGCCACTAAATGATATAGCAAGTTCTGGCATGGTTCTACTCAACAATGCCAAATGATGATAAAAATTGAGAACTTCAGGAATCAAGATTAGTGCTTAAGATCGTTGTATAAAAATGGAGGATGGCATTTAATTCCAATCTCTAAGGATATTCGAGGCCATCTCCAGGAATATTTTCAGTAGAGATCAGTTACACCTAAGGAAGAGAAAGAGTATGAACATAAAATTTAAAAGATTGAGATGTCTCTCAATGCCTACAGCTGAGGTTTCTGGTTATTTGATGATGATATTAACTGTTGTCTAAGATGATAATGACAAAGATAACATTCCAACTGAACAAAGCATTGCAACTGTTTCAGAGACTCCTTTGTGTTGAAGATATAAGAATTCATAGATGCAATGGTTTTAGGAAAACAAAAGGAAATCGGATTGCCCTACCTGAGGTGAAACTGTATTCAAGTGTAACTAACCAGAGCAACTAACATTTCAGAAACATAAAAGCAACAAAACTTCTTATTGCAAATAAAGTTATTTTGTAATTAGATAATCAAGGATTTGAAAATACTAATTACCTGCATGTTACCAATTAAGTGGGCAAACAAAACTAGACCCAGAATAGCTATGAGTATTGCAAATGCAGTTTCCCAAACGAATGTACTTGTAGCCAAACCCTGGCCATAGGAACTGAAAATACAGAACAGAAGAGATTAATCAAATATGAACAAAATAACGAATCCGTGAAGATAGACATGTGATGTTCAGCTGAATTTCATATCAAATATCTATCTGTAAAAAAAGACATTTGGGTATCCAGACTGAAGAACCAAAGCTTTTACTTCTAATAAAAGAAAAATATTATGGGCTTGAAAATGCACATGCGGATGAAGAGTAAGAAAACCATCTTCCATAGCCATAGTAATATATTTTTTCAACTCTTTCAGCCAAGTAGAGTCGGAGAATGCAGTGTTACATGAAAGAAATAGACAAATCTAGAATCAAACCTCAAGTTTTGCAAGCCCCACCACAGACAATAGAGATACTTCTCTAGAAACTCTGAGTCGACAACATTATTTTCCACGGCATGTCCAAAAATTCCATATTGGAAACTAATGTTGTTATCTGGATTGCAGTTACTAAACACAGAAGTAGTGTTTACCCACTTCCTGCGATCATCATCATTTAAAGTACTGCAATCCAAGTACTTAAGAACGCATTTTATAGGGAGGGTCTCATTTCTGCATTCAGATTTCCAGCATGTAGCATGCCTTTCAATTGACAACAAGTACCATGATGCCCCCAGGACCTACAAGAAGAGAAGTTGGACAAATGTGAAAATCTGAAATGCTGAGAGATAATAACTATTTTAAATTGCCAAAGGCAACTTTTGAGTGAAAAAATTTAACATACATGACTAGCTAACATGTAAAGTAAAAGATTGTAAGCAGCTCCAGCCCAAGCCGTCTTTGTAACTACACCAGTGGCTTTGATAATCTGAGAGCTTAATGGGAAAATCAAATATAATCTGGGGACATACTGAAGCAGAACAATCAGTACAAGAGCATTGTTGGTATGATCCGCATGGGAGCTTCTAATTGCTGGCATAATAAACCAAATCACAATCTGCCAACGAAGAAAAGGCAACAATGTCATTTAACATCACATTCAAACAATTGCAAATTTCCTGGGACAAAATATAAAGACATAAAAAAAAAAACCAAGCAAAGAGGCTGAAAGGTATACTGATTCATTATTGCGTGAAGCTCTTGCCCGTTAAGACTGCAACTACTTGGTATTATAAACATAACATTAAGACTCTATTACAACCTGGAACAGAAAGAAAAAAACTAAATTCATTATTAACTTCAATCAAATTATGGTCTAACCATCCAAGCTTACCCTATAAAGGAGATGAAATTGAAAACACGATGAATTGCCACCATTTGCTACTGAGGGGAGGTAGAAAAACAGCGGATCAACAAACAGTGCTAGTATGCAGGAAAAGAGGAAAGCCCGGTTCCACTGCAAAAAGATATCACTTCCAGGATCAAGAATTCGCTTCTTCCATGGCTCATTGTTTTCTGGGAAGTCCTTAAACTTTCCAAGCGTGGGAATTTTGATATTAATTCTGTTCTTGTCACCACTACCAATTTTTCCTTCCGGATTCAGCGTTGTCTGTATCGTGTATACTGGGAATGGCTTCTCACGGTGTTGGTGGGCGTCTCTCTTCTCCCAAGAAGGCTCAAGGTTCTGTTTTCCATTACTGGAGAACCTGTAAGCTTCGAAACCCACTAATCAAATTGCTGAAAAGTTGTAATGGGAATGGAAAATACAGAGGATATGATAGAGACTTTACCTGACTAGCTTCTCATTTTTTAGCTCCATTCTTATGAACTCTAGTCAAACGCTCACAGTCTCACACATAAACTATTACTAAGGAGTACATTGCAAGTTGCAACACCACAATGAAGAAATGCAAACTCTGTTGAGTGTCCTGTTTCCTTTGAACACTACAGTTTTCAGATCAACAAAATGTACTTTGATTGGGGTCGGAAAACCAATCATTAGCAGTTGGACTTCCTGTGCAACCAAAATTTCCAAAATATACACAGAAACAGAATCAAACAGAATTTTCCTTCCTTTTGAAGAAAAGGGAAAAAGTGAATGATAATGCTCAAGATTGGGGGGTTTTGGATGATATGGGTTTGACTTCTTTCTTCAGTGGACAACCGAAAAAGAAACCACCAAAACGGCCTCCCACTAACACAGCTCAGATAGTCAGCTACATTATGATGTGCATTGGAAATATAACAGTGTATCAGGAACGTGGGAACCATGACAAACCATATATCTAGTTGCAGTGAAGACAAAAAACAGTAGTGCAGCAAAAACGTGGTTAGACATAGCATATGCTTATGCTCTTCTTTTAACTTCATTTTATTCTGCACATCCATAGATAGTTTCATTTGTTTACTTTTAGGAATACTCTCCATAGATGTAGCGAGCTAAGTACCCACGAGGCAACAATAGGACATGCAAAATCTAGACAGCACATCAGCCATCAAAATTTATCAGAAATTTTACTGCTTAGAAAAGGGCATTCTCAAAACAGTTTTTTTTTTTTTTTTTAAATAAGAGAAACAGCCTTTTCATGAAGTTTAATGGCTGCTTTCTAAGAAAATAAACTGAGGGAAAATGGGCAACTACAATCATATGTGAATATGTGGCCTGCGCGAGAGGCAGACGTTGACCGAGCATAAGAAGTAGCCATTACATAATTAAAATAGTGAGAACAGATACAAGAAGCATTAAAATTTTTCATATATAATTGAGTGAGTGGGTCCTGTATCTTGATGATATCCTAATAAAAAATGTTCCAATCAGCTTGTGCTGGACCTCAATCAGCGGTATGCTAGCTTGACGTGCAAGAAGAAACTGACGAACATAAATATAATAATTCTTAATACTGAGACCCAGCAAAGGCTAATGCATAACTGGAAATCATTTAAGATGATGAGAAGTTAGATACTAGCAAGTAAATCTGTGAAGCACATCTCTTGGAAATAGAAATCCGAATTACCAAGGAGTATATGAAAAATGGATGATAGTTTTACATTAATAATTCACTCTCCCTTGTATCATTTTCTGTCACTAGAGTAACAGAGCTGAACTTACTCAAATTTTTAATCTGTGATTCAGATTATTTTACACCTCTCACAATGTGAGAGCATCATTTCCCAGTATAGAGCGTCATTGCTTTTCTGGCATGGACGATGGATCCCTAGAGTGAAGTCGCCCTCCACTATTGAATGGAAAGAGAGGAAAGGACACAAGCGGGTTATCCTAAAATAAAAAGAGGCTTTTGTACGAGTAATTGCCCATGTTATTGGATAGACATTGTCATAAAAAGAATGTCGAGGTCACTTCACGTATTAATGGGAGCTGACGCACATCCAAGCAATTGTTAAAGAGTAATCTTTTTATACGTCATATTTAATACAGATAATTTTTTATTTTTAAATTTATTTTTAATTTATACCTAATAACTATACATATTTATTGAATCTTTTAAATAGTTAATATGACATTATTTATAAGCAAATGAAAATTTCTTTGGCAGTTCATCACAAAACTTGGGTTTATAATCACTTCAGTGCTTAGTGTCATTTATAAATACTCCACATAAAAAATAAATATATTATAAATCAATACTATTTTCCAATTTTATAAATATTAATAATAAATTCTCAGTACTTAAGTTTTAAACTTTATCGTACCACTAAATCTTTGATCTGTGCTGTATCCAAAAAAATATGATTTGTGCGCCTTCGAGTGGTTGTTGATCGACTCCCCAAAACAATCATGGGAGTCAAAGAAAGCCTCAGGTACGCACAGAAACTAATTTAGCTTGTCAAATTTTTTGAGCTTGTATCACAAACCATTCATATCACAAACTTCATGAACGGAATTATAAAGCTAAGCTGCATATTCTCAGGTTTGCTGAGACCACCAAAACATTGGAAGTTTGGTTAACTAGAGTAATTTCAACACAACGAACATCCATGTCTGGCAGTAAGCTCGCCTTTTGTTACCATTGAAAAACATGGAGTAAAGAATCCCTGAAGAACACTCGGAAATGTTCACTTTAAGACAGGTAACGTATACATAGCCACAGCCACAGAAACTGAACGATGGAAAAAAGAAACCAAAGAACTGTTAAAGGTGTTAATTGTGTCCACAAACAGATGCCTCGCTCATCTCATCAGTCACAACTCAAGCCCTTCTCAACTGGTACTAGACACAGCACCTTCCTAGCCAAGACGGTCTCTGATGTATAAATTTGTATAAAATTAAATCAAAACCAAGTTGAATATCAAACCTTTGTAGGTCAAATCACCCAGTTGAAAGAACCCAAACCAAATGCTGAATATACTTCTAGCAATAAAACAAATGGATACCTATCCCTCTTCACCAGGAGAAGCTCTTCAAGCAAAAACTTACATACCTTGGCAGAGCTAACCAAATCAACTAAAGTAACCGTAAACGGTTAAACCCAGGACCTATGGAATTGATGTTAATATCAATAACTTAATCAAACTTGCTGCTGGGATTTTTCAGAAAATAGGTGTTCAGTTCAAAATATATAATCCATGTTCTACATTTGGAAAGAAAAGTATAACAGACATAAAAAAAACACCCAATAATGAAAGGTTGGAGTTCCTTATAATTGGTGGAAGGGGGGAGGGTCATGTTGAATGCTTTAAAAAAGTATAGGAATTTCTAATCTGACTCACAACTTTTACTTATCCATTAAACTCAATTTTCCCTTTCATTGCGATGATCTATATTTCATATCACATGTCAAGGAAAAACCCATAAGCCCCAACTTCTGTAGAACAGATATAATTTACCTGCCAGAAGTATTTGATGCAGCCCATCAACCCTTACAAGTTCATAAAAAGAAATGCCATTAGAGTTTGACGTGCGCACATCACAAGTGGTGAGACTCAATGAAACAGAAGCAGGTAGCCAGCTGGGACCCCCAACCATTCAAAAATTGAAGATCCCATAGAAGGGCAGCCAGGGACGATATCCCAGTGAATGCAGAAGCACAAAACCAATGAAGCAGTACCAGACGACACCTCAACACAGAAGAAAAGCATATATTTTAGCAAGATATGGAACTCGTTTTAACAAATTAGTAGCAACTGCCTTAAAAAGATTCTTTTACCTGCAACGAAACTACAAGTATTCTGCATAGATAAAGAACACAATCTGAGAAATCAAGAAAGTAACTAATCCAATGCCAGAGTAGAAGCTCAGGGCATTGTTGCCCAATAAAACAGAAGCGTACTGCAGTCCAAGCACACTAGATTAACAAAATCTCGCTATCCTCTTATCCATTGTAGTTACCAACTCTTAATCAACTTCTGCTTCGGCGGCGATCCCTTGGCCCATTTCTGCATATTATTGAGCATCGACATATGTCAGCACAAAAGTATAGCAATAAAAAGCATAAAAAGAATTAGGAAATTCATAAAAAGCACAGAATTTGGTATGAGGGTTTCATATTCAAAACAAAAAGAACAATGAACCGGGTACTACTTCAGACATCAGATTTATTTGTCATTCCTCTCTCCAGCAAAAAGACTTAGAAAAGTAAAAAATCCCACACAAAGGTAGTGTAACCTCAATCATGAATGGAGGGAAGCACAGTGATCATCACAGGCGCAGGGTATATTCAAAGTATAATACCCCTTTTGTTACTTAAAAACGCTATTCCTTCACACACAGATTAGACTTGAGCAAAATTTCGTTTTGGATAAAAGCTCAAGCAAAATATTTTACAAGAAAAAAATAAATAAAATGTCTGTTAGAAAACCATTCCCACCCCAATATAATCATAAATAAACACAAAGAAAAAAGAAAAAATTCCAGTAAATGATATAACCAACTAGAAGAGCCTACTAATGAAAAAGTAAAACTATATGCTAGGGCATATCAATCAAAAGAGTTAATGGGTGAACAATTTAAAACTGGAAACAATAAAGTCGTACTAACATAAAACCAGGCAGAGAGAAGGGACCTAACCCATTAGCATATGGTAGCTCCTCACGCCCACGGTAAGGAGGTGACTTGCTATAGCTGCGTCCACGAGGTGACAAACTGCGGCGCTTAGGGGACCGCCCGCGGGGACTGTAACTCCTGGTTCAATATCAATTGAAGATGTGAAACAACATACCAAAGAAATTATAACACTTTTTAACATGTATTGAACAATTAATATCATTGCTTACAATTTTTTCACTACATTTCTGAATTATCTAATCACATAAATTTAATTTTAAACCACAAAAACTCAAGTTAAAACTTGTATTACAAAAGCAGGTGACTGAACAAACAAGTTATACTGCATGATCATGAAAAAACCAATATCATGCATTTTGTCTTCAGGAAAATACAAGTTTCTACACAATTGCACACAGGATCAAAAGCAAATAAGGAAAGCAATCCCACCTTCGCCCATAACTTGGGCTTCTGCGGAATCGAGGTGGGCTGCGGCTACGGCGTCTTCCTGAACCACCACGCAAGCGACACTCCCGAGCAAAATGACCAGGTTCACCACACTCATAACATTTCAAATCAGAACCACCAGATCGACCACGACCACCTCCGCGACCACCACCTCCACCTCTAGAGTTGTGAGAAAGCTCTACCCTCCAACCATTCTTACCTGTTCCAGGGAAGAAAAATGAAAATCCACAGTATATAAAAAGGGGAAAAAGTAAACAACCCAAGTGGCTAACCATTGATTAGAATTAAAAGAAAATATGGAACCAGATTTGATAATTTAAACCATAAAAAAAAAAAAACTCCTAGCCAAAAAATATCATCATATTGAAGGTAACTTTCTAACACATAAAAAGGAAAATTTGGTGGCATGGAACCATAACCCTGTCAAATCCATTAATCATTAGACTGATAATTTCAGCAAGGAGAAAAAACAGTAGTATACAATGTTTAACAGAAAGCAAAGATCAATTTATAAGAATTTAAAATTAGATATGCACATCACTTATTATTTAAGAAAAAGCAACACAGATGAGATGCACTTAAAATAGGCGCAAAAGAAACAATAACACAGGAAATTGTGTTGCCATATTATTTTCAGAAGTTCATTTGAACAATGATCAATAATGATCTATTGGAGCACAATTTGCTCACAGGAACATATACAGAACACAGGCAGCCCTCACATGGCCCACAGGTAAATCGTAGTAGCACACATCTCATAAAAACAAATGCATTATGCAACAGATGTGTAGCTTGCCATAACCCTCCAAAACAGTGCATTTCCTCTGTTCACATTCTTAATTCTCTTTACATACAGTCAGAGTACAAATCAGTAGACTTTGATGTAGACTAACGAAAAAACCATTACTGCAGCCCTGCTTGCATAAGAGTTTTACAATGCAGAAGTAGAAGAAAGAGAGCATCTGCTTGCCCGTAGGCCAATGGCTTCCTCAAATGAGAAAGAAGACATAAATAGGAAGGTGAGGAAAACCCTTCAAAATATCAACCGGAAAAGGGGAAAAACAATAATACATTAGCATATAATAAGCATCAATTACTTAGAAAATGTGGTAAATTAATAATGGCATTTTAACACATTTCAATAATGCTTCTAAACATACCATCCAATTCACGAATAGCATCCTGTGCATCTCTGCGGTCATCAAAGTCAATAAAAGCATAGCCAGGTGGTCTCCGTGCAACCCACACACTACATACATAACATTTAAAAACCTAAATTATTACGTAAATAAGTATAAACTATAAAGTGTAGGTAGAAGATTCCAGAAATATAAATTCAAATTTCCCATGAACTTTTGCACCAGTAAGGAAAATTGAAAAGTTGACGAATCTAAAACATGATTGAGCAATATGATACTTCTTGGTGACATGTCATAGTTAACTGTGATGACAGATGCTAACTTCAGGCCTAGAAAGCTAATCAACATCCGCTCTGGGAATTATAGAGCTTCAGCAAACTAGTTTTCCAATTTTCATGCTGAAATTTTGTTTAACCCAACTAATTTTATCTCTCTATCAAATTGAGCTGAGTCAACAAGACAAAACATTAATAGTGACAGACAAATAAATTATGAACTATCAAGCAGTTCGAAATACTATTTTATCTTCTTTATTCTCCACTCTAATATTAGAGGGAGAGGAAACACAGTCCCAGACATAACCTGTTTTTTTTTTTTTATGACCCATAAGTACAGAACAAGTCCAAACTGCACAAAGCATTGCAGTTTAAATTTAACAAAGCAGACACAGAATACTACCATTCATCAACAACAGTTGACTGAATCCAATATAATACTAATACGTTGGCTTCTTCAGAGGAAACACATCCATTCTATTCAAATTAGCACAGACGGTAACATGTTTAACATTCTCCTACTTTCTTTAAATTTAGTAATTAAATTGCAACATTATCAAATAATGCTTCTGCTACCTCCTTATAACTCCGAACACATGGAATTCATCCTCAAGATCTCTCTCAGTAACTCTTGAATCCAGGTTACCAACATACACGCGAGACATCGTTTCAGTCTTTGAGAAGAACCTGCCAGTCACAGATAACACAAATTAAATAACTTACTTTGAATTCATACAAATTCTGCTACCGAAAGTTACAAACTTGACCCAACAAACAGGCACGTGCTAAAATAAATAATGCAAAAACAGAAAAAAAAAAAAAAAGATTCGTCTATCCGTGAAAATTGTGAAGGAATGAAGAAAGCTTTCGATGGCAGAAAAAAAAAAAAAAAGAACCCAAACCCAAAAAATTCCAGTGAAGAAAACATATTCTAGGGCAAGAAAAAACTCGGGAAACAGAAAGGACGCAGCTTTAAATTTCAATGAGGAAAAATTCCAGGCGAAGAAAACAAAATCTTGGAATGAATTAATAGCGATAAAGCTAATCGAACATAAAAGATGCGTTCTTGGTTGGGAAATTAAAGGGACAAAAAAGGTGAATAGAATAAAAGAGAGATCTGAACCTGAAGCGATGTGGTGAAGAAGAAACGAAAAACCCTAGCAACAACCTCGCTCACTGTTTCTACTTTCTAGGGTGCTTCGATTAGCAAGGAACAAACCTAAACCCCTCCCCTTTGTGGACTTTATAAAGGGTCTTTGTTTCATTGAAGACTCCGTAAAACCCAAAATACCCCCGGCGTTTTTTTTTTTTGGGTAATATTTTCTTTTTATCTTTTGTCTCAAATTCCGTCAAATTAAACTACTCTTTAATTAATATTTTAAAATTTAATAGTAGCAATTTTCTTTCCCTATCACTTATTCAGCTGTACTAATTGAAATTTTCATTAACCAGCTACTTAAATTTTAAACGGAATTGAATATATGAAGAAAGTAAATTGCCATAATTAAAAAGTTAATAAGAATGTTCAAGAATCATAATTCAAATGACAGATGAGAATGGCTTCATCTTGATATCAAATTTCACTTAAATCATTTTTTTCTGCAATTTAGACACAAATAAATTTATAAACCATTGAAAATGTGTTAGTAATGATAAATTTGAATAGTTTAGGTGAGATATAAGTTTTTTTTTTTCAAACCAGGTGATATATAAGTTTCAATTAAATTTTAGTACCTTTACATAAACAAGAAATTATAAATTTATAATAACAGCTCAGATTATTAATTGATGCTTGATGCTTAAACTTGTCATGCTAATAAGAGTTTATTTACCTAATCAACTTTTGACTTATAACAAGGATGACTTTAGTTCAAATTTTAAATTCTCATTTAATAAATAATTTATAATTTTATTATAAACTTTTGCTAAAATTAATATTTTACTTTAACCTTTAAATAAAAAAAAAAAACCTTTTCTCATCCTAAACTTTTCATCTTAAAAAAAATATCCTTAAACTTACCGTTTGCCAACACTTCAACTTCTGATTCCATTCAACAACTTAATAACGTCCCTCTCTTTCCTTTCTATATTATTTTATTTAAAAGGATTGATCTATTATCGAGGCAGGCTCACCTTATCTCAATGAAAAAAAACTAAATAAGAGATTAGGATCTGAAGTGGGTTGTGGGCTAACGGGCCAGTGGCGGAATGACAGTCTTTTTAGAACTAATGTAAGTAAATGATTCAAAGGGTGAAGGCCTGTTAGAAAAAAGATTTAAAAAAAAGAAAACACCAAGGAGAACATTTTGTTTTCATCAAGCTTCTATGGTCGATAATTTATCATTACGTAGCAAAATTTAGCATTATTAGCCCCCAAGCACCCCCAGACAATTTATTTTTAATATAGGACCCATGCATGAAATATATAACAATAAAAATAAAATTAATTGAAAAAGTGTTTTCTTTTCCTAAAATATATGCAGTGGTCCCCGTTTTATATCGTAGTTAAATTAGTCGAGGAGAGAAAACGTGCATTCATATTTTCTGTTGTTTGAAACAAGGTCAAACTTTTTTTAAAAAAAAATTCTGCTAAAAGAGCTCAAAGAGACACGTTTCCTTCATCCGTCATTCATTTGTAAAGTGGACCTTATTGATTCAGATTTTCAAAATCCTAAAATTAGGGTGCACAGGTTAATTATATACTTAGATTAATTTATTTTATATTTAAAATAATTTATAATTAAAAATTTTATTAAAATAATTTTTTTTTTAAAAAAAATAATTTTTTTAAAAAAATTAATCATTTCTAAACATGCACCGAGAGTTAAGAAGTAGCCAAATTAAGCCTTTAAAACAATTATCGGATCATAGTGCATGTTTGTGAGTTATAGCCTCTGGTGATTGCGCACTAATTATTGCCATTTCTCTCAATCGTCGCATGAGCAATTCGTAAATTTCCCAGTAGGTAACGTCCCTCTATGCATTTGCTCTTTCCTGAAGCATTACCATCATAATGAATAACAAAGACTTCTTAGTTCTAGTCTCACTCTGACTTGAATTGTGCATGAATTGCATCTCTTTTATCATTCTCAAAAAAATCATATGCATTATTCCATAATTGTAGTTAAGGATGAAATTTGGTGCCATCGACATTCTAAGTATCGAAGTAAGTGTGTGCGTGAGCAATTGTGGTCCTTGTGGCCATGTTCTTTATCTGCAATTTGAAATAGTGAATTTGTTCAATGTCCATTTAGATTACTATGTTCATATATATAATTATCAGCTCTTGCCCCTACTTGTTCAAAGGCTACTACAATCACTCACTCGCTTCATATGTTTACTTTTACGCTCCTTTCAGTTTGTTATAATTTTCACCTTTTTTTTCCTTTCTTATGATTAATCATTGATTTTTTTTGTTCAGTCACAAAACATTGCAGATATAGAGAATCAGACATAAAGAAGAAAGAATATCCTGATATTGGAAATCACGAGGCAATGCATCACAGCTTCTTCCCACCAATCCTTGCCCTGCAACGAAAGCAGGAGATGAAATGCTAGTCTTGTGGACTTACAAACATTCTGTACTTTATAGTTTAAACTTTAGATGTAAGAAACATCTTTGATATAATTTAGCTATACTTCCTTTTGCTTGCTATAAACATTTCATCGAAGAAAGCCTGTCTTTAAATATAGTTTTTGAGATTGACCATCACCCTCACACAGAACAGAACTAATCTGAGTGTGTACTATGGTGAATGTTTAAGTAATTAATCTACAGGAGAAAGCTTCATATTCCATTGCTAGAGGGATAAAACATTAAAAAATATATAGAACCAGCTGTTATATATAAGTTTTTTTTTCTTTTTCTTAATTATAATAGTAACACAAAAGTTTAAATTTATAACGACCTATAAACTAGTCAAATCAATTCGAATCAGATAAAGAATTATATTTCCATTCATAAATACTGGTAGAGTATATATTATGTCTCACATTGAATAAGATAGGAAGCTCAATATAATACTTAAGTTATGAAGTACTCCCATCTAATAAATTAACCTTTTGAAATTGGCCTTTCATAAATTTGGATCGTAATAATTAGTATTCCTAATGAGTATGAATCGTAATAATTAATGTTTTCAACGAGAGGATAAGGTATTGCACTATAGATACTCTATAAATATTTATATATGAGTGAAACCAATAAATAAAAAATAACTAAAAAAAAAAAAGAATTACCATCAAATTACTCTACACTACTTAATCATTCACGATAAAATAAAATAACACCAAATAAACTAGTCTTTTTCAACACATCTATTATGATAAGATTGAAAGTGACGAAGGAAGCAGGAAAGCATGCAATACAAGTGTACGTTGGAGTTATATATATATGTATGGCAGGTGTCACAGTTGTGTTCCTCTTTGGCTTCTTTCTTAAACTTGTTTCTTCCTATTGAATTTCCCAGCAAGCACGCTAGCTGAATCTGAATCCGAATCCGGAGAAAATCCGTGCAAAGTCATGCCTCCTATGTTAACGTACGACATATCATTGTTATGTGGCCCCGACTTATGACCACCTTGTTTGTTCTTTTTTCCCGGCCAAAGATAACACACAGCAACTGCAACGCACCAAGATGAGAGAGAAACTCAACATGTCTACGTGGATCCAACGCACAGCTTAGGTTAGCAATATTTGTTTATACATATATATTACGATACACCATTGACTGGAATTTGGAACAAGGTAACTAAGAGTGCTATGCGCAAGTAGCATGTGTAACTAAATTTATTCTAGTACATAAGAGTAGTGTTATTTATATTTTTTTTTCTTTACAAATACTCAAATAGCTATTATATATATTTAATATATGTATTCAAATGACTCCATTCAATTTTTTTTGTTTATTTGAAAAATAAAAATAAAAATTTTTTTGTAAAAATTTATAACTCACGTATATAACAATTATAAATATTTTGCTATATAAATATAAAAAATTTGAAACTTATTTAATAATATTGTAAAAACATGACTTTTCGTCTTTTTCATTTTTTTTTTTATAAAAACATAAATAGGACATGTTCTTCTTGAAACGTGTCACATATTTTGACTTTAAAATAAAATAGCCTGTTCTCCCTTAAATTCTTTTATATTAACAAAAATATATACATAAGATAACAATCCTCATTACGTATAGAATCTGCGGATGAGCAGTGGCTCATGTGATGGAGCTCTCCCCACCAAAAGGGGAGGTCTATAAATAGTTGCATCCCCAGCTCTTCTATTTTTAGTTCGAAGTATTTATGTTTGTCAACTATATATACAATATTCATGTCAAAAAGTTCGTATAATTTTGAGTTTAATTGCAATATCACTTACCCTAATTTCATAGAAATAATCTAATTTTAATCCTCTCTGTTTCAATCATACGAAATTTATTATTATAATTTTAAAATTAATATTTTAAGTATTTTTTATTAAAAAATTTGTACAAACTAAATGAATAATAAATATCATTTATATGTGTTATAACTCAAGCCATGAAAATAGCTCATCTTAAAAAAACAACTTATTAAAGAGAGTTTCATAATTTAAGTATCACATTGAGTCTTTATATTTATTTAATGTAAGACATATATCCTTTCAAAAGTTTACAATTGCCTACCTTTCCCTTATCAGTCCTTCTTAAGTCACTCATTTTCAAGCTATCCTTTCCTCATTGGATAGCTCTCAACAAAAATACCAAAATATTATAATTCAAATAATAATGTGAGTTTATCTTAAAAGATTAGCATATTAAAAGAAAGAGCATTATAACTTAAGTTTGAGATTGAGCCTTTTTTTGTTTTTTTAATATAAGACATAACAATATGACTTCTTCTTGTTCTTTTTTTAAAAAAAGAAAAAACTTAAATGAATCCATTTATAATTATACTAGAATATATATAAAAAATTTAACTACACACAGAAATTATCTGTAAGGGTATCATTAAACCTGCTTCAGCATTTTTTGTTAAATTCAAGAAATAGACCACATGAAGTGGTATTATTTTATTAATTCCATCCATACAACTTACATGCGTTGAGTCTACATAAAAATTTCCATCTGTCAATCATTCATCGACATGATATTTTTTTTGTTGACGTGTTTTTTTTTTAATAAAGTGATACTTATATAGTTGATTGACATGAGATGTCGTGGCCCAAATTCATGGTATGAATTATTATTCCTTTTATTTTGGTAACATATAAAGTGCAAATTAATACTTCTATAAGCAGAAAGATAAGTGACTGGAGCTTAGTAAACGAGTTGTGATTTGCAAGCCAACCTGTTTAATTTGTAACCCGTGAGAATTATGACCACTTATATTGCAAGTCTGTTTAAATATGAGTTATAAAACTCAGTCTGTTTAATTTACAAGTTAAGCGAGTTGGCTTGGTCCGTGTATTCTATATTTTATTTTTTTAATTATGTTTAATTTTTTTCATATCTACTTATTTTGAAAGTATGATGAAAAGATAGATAAAATTATATAATTTAAAATAAAATATATAATATTACAAATATTTAAAAAAATATAAAAAATAATTAGCAAACTAACGATTCGGTTAAGAAAGTTGGGTTAAGATCATATAAGATGTTGACTCTTTTAATAAATAGACCAAAGAGACATAAAGTTCTTATACTTATTTACACACTATCTATCACTAATCATGGCTGTGTTTACAAAATTTAACAATTAAAATTATTTAAATTAAAATTAAATATGTAAATTAATCAAAAACTGAGTTAATCTGAAATAAATTTAATTTAATTTTAATTTTTTTAATATCAAACAATATTTGTAAGTCTTTATGCATTATTTTTTGAAAAGAATAATGCTATACAAATAAAAATAATAATAAAAATTTTTAACAGAATTCAAGTAGAATAAATAAGAGTTGTTGGACAGAATTAAATAGTAAGAATTATTTATCAATCTAAGAATAAAAAAATATGTCAAATTATTCTATCAAAAATTCTGACTATATAGTATTTTTTTTAAATTAAAATAAAATATAAAAAAGACAAAATATGAGTGAAATAGGGAAAAAATTGTTTAAATTTAGCACGATTAGTTGAAAACGTTTTTTATTTAATTTCTTTTGAATTTATTTTGATTTAAAAACTAATTAGAAACTCCTTTTGTTTTTTTTTATTCTACTTTAGAAACTCCTTTTCTGTAATTTATGGTGATAAAGACAACCGTTAGTTGGGCTGTAAAGGATTCCTTCTTTGGTGGAATTAACTCCTCATGTGATGCTTTACAAATGCCGTGAAAGGAGGAGCTAGACTGAATTTTAGTTATACTGACTTTTTATAAGATTAATGTTTTATAAGATTAATGTTTATTATTATGATAGGAAATTACACTTATTTTTTTTGTTTAATTATTTACAAGAAGTAATGATATAAGAATCAGACATCAAATAAGGAAGGTGAATATATATATTTTAAAAATGATATAGAATAAGAATTTTTAAAGTAAAGGATATAAACGTAATTCTTTAAATAAAAAATATATCGAATATAATAAATAGTAACCTCGAATCAATGTAATTATCTCTAATAAATTTGATTTAAGTCTAACTCAATTCATATAAAATTATTATTATATCACATTCTTTTTAATTTTTTCTTGAACACGAATTAAATAAAATTATTATTTTTAGCTTTTATTTTTTTTAAGATAAAGACTTTAAATATTATCACAATTTAAATGAAATTATTTTTAATTATGAATACTGTGGCCACGTATTCGATAATTCAGTTTTATCTCCAGCTATTCGATAAAAAAGTTAGCATTATTCTAATAAATAATTATGTAATTATAATTGTGATATTAGACGCTTATACATAACATAGGTGTAGAATCTTCAAATAAACTTCCTCCCTGCCTCCACGGAGAGAATCTTGTGATCAATGATTGTCTTAACTAGTGAAGCTGCTGCGACTTTCTAATATAATAATATATGATTTTTCTAACAAGAATAAAATATATGATTTTGTTTAGAGGGTATCCTCGTGCGAAGTACTATATTTTCCCAAGAAATATGACCTACCAACAAAAAATGAAAGAATCATTTCCCAAGATTCTAATATGTGACACCTTAACAAATGACAATAATTTATCTTAATTTTGGATATAAATTTATCTTAAATTTTTCTAGTCATAGTAGCGGATGGATCCAAAAATTCAAAGCAAATAAAAAAAACGGAGATTGGGACATAGTAAGTAGTAACTGGTGAAAATATGGGTTGGTGACTAGCTGTGGTAATAATTTTTGCCAAGATAATTCCCAAATTATATATAAACAATGCCAACACACACCTCATCACATTTTACTCCCTGCCCAGCTTGTTCTACAGAGAGAGAGAGAGAGAGAGAGACAGAGACAGACACAGAGAGATGCAGACTTCCGCCGGCGACCAGTTCGACGTGATTATCGTCGGAGCCGGCGTCATAGGCAGCTCCACCGCCTACCAAGCCGCCAAAAGGGGTCTGAGGATCCTTCTGCTGGAGCAGTTCGATTTCTTGCACCACCGTGGCTCCTCCCACGGCGAATCCCGCACCATCCGCGCCACCTATACCCAAGACTACTACTACCCCTTGGTCATGGAGTCCTACAAGCTATGGCAAGAGGCCGAGGCCCAAATCGGCTACAAGGTCTACTTCAAGGCCAATCATTTCGACATGGGCCCCTCCGACGACCCCAGCCTCTCCGCCGTCATCGCCAACTGCAGGAAACACAACGTCCCCCACCAGGTCCTCCGCCGCCGCCAGGTCGCCGAGAAATTCTCCGGCCTCATCGACATACCGGAGAATTGGGTCGGGCTGTCCAACGAGCACGGTGGCGTATTAAAGCCCACGAAGGCAGTGGCCATGTTCCAGACACTAGCCTACAACAATGGTGCGGTGCTGAGGGACAACGCGGAGGTTACAGATATTAAGAGAGACAACAACCTCAGCGACAAAGACAAAGGGGGTGTTGTGGTTTTCACCGCGAGCGGTGAAAGGTTTCGGGCTAAAAAATGTGTGGTAACTGTGGGAGCGTGGGTGAACAAGTTAGTTAAAACGGTTAGTGGGCTTGAATTGCCGATACAGCCTCTGGAGACTTATGTTTTCTACTGGCGGATCAAGGAGGGCCACGAGGCCAAATACGCCGTCGCCGGCGATTTTCCGACGTTTGCGAGCTACGGGAATGTCAATGTGTACGGAACTCCGACGCTGGAGTTCCCCGGCTTGATTAAGGTGGCGGTGCATGGCGGCAAGCCGTGTGACCCGGACGACAGGCCGTGGGGCCCCGGATTGCGAATGGATTCGCTGAAAGAGTGGATTCAAGGGAGGTTCTTGGGGTTGGTTGATTCGAGTGAGCCGGTGGTGAAGCAATCATGCATGTACTCGATGACACCGGATGAGGATTTTGTGATTGATTTCTTGGGCGGGGAGTTTGGGAAAGATGTGGTGATCGGGGGCGGGTTTTCGGGTCACGGGTTCAAGATGGCTCCGGTGGTTGGGCGGATACTGGCTGAGCTTGCGATTGACGGGGAAGCACATGGGGTTGACATGAAACACTTCAGGATTGGAAGGTTCACAAGGAATTCTCGTATCTAGTCACCTTGTGTGCGTTTGAACTTTGGAGGTTCAAGAGGTTCTTATCCCTAGCTCGCTTGTCTCCTTGTGTTAGTTTCTTGTCTCGTCTGGTCTAGCCTGGGATCACAAGGAATTCTAAATCAAGTCAATTTGTCTGGCTTAGATAAACCACCACCCAACTAGTCCTAAAATAAAAGCATGTTACATTCGATTGAATCATCGTATAGTGCAACTTTTATCCTTTCTTCTTGTTTCTTTGCCCTTGATATTCTGTATTGAATCTGTTGCAATCAACGTAGCAATGCTTCTGGCTCTTTCCTTTCGCAGTACGTCAAGCAAGTTGTGTGGACACAGGATTGCTATATATAATATAATTACAACCAGGATTTTTTGGGCTCAACTAGAGCTAGGCGAGGTTTCGATAGAGGTCCTAATCAGGGTTACTAGGGAACAATATATGTACGAGCGTACAAAAAGTCACATGTTCAATTCATTATCACAGTTTAAGAAGAAAACAAAATCGCCATCGAGAGAAATCGAACACTGGTTTACTGCCTAGAAAACGGCCCAAGCATGTATGGAGGCCAATAAGATCAAAATCCAAATCAATATGCTCTGGGATTACAATATACACCATGTTTGATAAACTGTTAAAATTTCATGACGATGCTATGATTGACATTTTGATGCTAGGACACAATAAAGAATGGCAACAGTGACATTCATTATTGCCAAGTAGATAAAAAAAAAAAACCTTAATCAAATATAAAAAGAATTGTTTCTAAACCTATCTGGTCATTTATCCTGCTCTCCAAAGTATGTCCCAAGACTCAGGTACAGGGACTATCCATCCACAAGTTCATCAGTGTTGATCTAGTTCAAGGTGGAAACGCACCACCAACTAGGGTTTATGTAGCAGGCTCTTCATCCCATTGCTCATGAAATCTTGAGCAATCTGCTTTTTCACCTATTCTTCGTTGCTGCATGTTTTCTGGCAGCTGTATCTTTCATTTTATTACAGATTATAATCCTTGTGTATCTGTCTCACAATCACGGAAGGAAGACAGTACTAATTTTTTTTGTCCTTTTTCAAGTATTAGTGGAATCAACTATCCCCAATCTAAAAGGTGGCACCTCCTGCACATGGCTTAGGACCTTATAAAGTAGGCCAATCAATTATACAAAGCCAACACCTGGCTCAGCATCAATCAAATCAGGGCCCTTCATCTCAAACTACAAAAAAGGCAAGGAGAGCGTGCATTATGGTCCAATAAATTATAATTCCAAGCCGCAAGACAGGCCGTCTCATCAGAGTTCGATCACATGAAACCCTGCCAAGAATGTGAACACAAGATCACATCAAGCCATTCATTAAATTTTAAATAAAATTTAAAATCATAAAACATAGAGAGGGAAGAATATGCCTACCACAAGCCATCAATCGTGTCAGTTAAAGGTCTAGTAAATCTTGGGACCATTGTCGATGAAGTAAGTGACTTGAAACCATGGACTGTGAAAAGAAGGGAAACCAGAAAAATTAAACAAAACAAACCATAAGCTGTCTGAGTTGAAAAGCACTAGAAGCCAGCCCACAGGCAAAGTAGTGCAGGATTACCTTTGTCATCCTCTTCATCTTCTATCCTACTAGTAGTACCTGTGTCTACATCTACAGCAATGGCAATATGATCACTATTGCCCTTGCGCAAACTGCGAACTTGAGGTGTTATGGAAGTCCCTCCTGTTGTCCACTTATTCATCTACAAAAAAGCCAAATAAATGCACATTCCTCTAAATTCAAATCAACCATAACTCTGTATTAAGGTTAACCAAAAAAGAAAATCTCTTTAATTTCTTCTCATCACTACTTATACCATCATACACAAAGGCTATTTATTTGATTTTTGAAAAGCAAATATTAACTATCATATTCAACCATTGTGAAAGGGGGATATGTCAGAGGAGAAAAGGTACACATCTTAACCGAGATAACTATACCACAAGACCTAACTTTTCAAACTGCTAATATATATTTGTCTGAATTGACAAATATAATGAGACTGTTGTTAATTATGACAAGGTATGCACAATCATATCTTGAAAGAATTTTAGTTCAGTTACCGGATTTAATGATATAAATATTAATATCATGTTTTACAATAATTGAAGATCTGGTTTGATTAGAATTTTTATATGATATGAATTTAATATAAGATTCATGTACTAGTACGATTTGCATTTGATGGGAAAGTCTAGGATGATAGATTCAGCGGAGATATTGGCCCAATGCAAATCAGTCCTCCCAGCCAACTTCCCTCTTCTATCCCTATATTCTTTAATAAACAAAAGAAAAATGTCTTGTGCTCCTTTAATTTTATTCATGTTGTGTAGACAGGTATACACAGAGAGTACCTAAGTGAATAATAATTCTTAATCTCCAAAATCTTTTTTCGAGAGTAAAACTATAAATAAAAGAAAAATTGATTGCCTCACCACCGGTTCTACCTCCAAAATTTCTGAGCTTGTGCCAGCTCCCCTTCCAGTCTCTTCCACACCTTCGAGCAAATTCAATTGCAATTCTTTCTCATGCAGCGACATTTCAAGAGTTTCTGCTTTGCGGGTCAACTCATCTACCTTACTCCTTTCAACTTGCAACATCACATCCTTGCTTTCTGCAACTGCCCTTAGATCATCCAATTCTGATAATACAGACATAAGCTTCTTATGAAGTATTTCTTTGTATTCATGAACCTGACTATTGCTCTTCACATCGGAATGCATATCCTCTCGAGATAATACCGTGTCAACCCACATCAAGAACTCAAAGACCTCATCTGAACTCTTCCTACTCATTTGGGATGCAAGAAGAACATCATTAGTGCATCTAGTAACCTCTTGCCTTAAGAAAGAAATTTCAGTATCTCTTTCTTGCAATTGCGATTGAAGTTTTTCAACCTCAGCCAGGAGACTTGCAGACAGGTGGTGAAGCTCATCAAACTTACTTACGGTGATGGAAAGCTTTTTCATGACCTTACCACGAGAAGCTTCAAAGTTCTCAATCTCTTGATTCTTCTGCTGAACAACCTTTTCAAGTTCCTCAATCTTCTTTGTCAATTCATCCATTTGCATCTCTTCCTCATCAAGTGCATGCATTAGCGACTCAATTTCTGTAATAAACCAATAAGTTCCAGAAATATTGTAAGTTCTCATTTATAAATGAAATATTACGAGTTTACTTCTTAAAGACACCAGGAATCAAACAAAGCTCACCTTGGTCTTTGGCAGCCAGCAAATCAGTCTGAGATCTGATTTTCTCCTCTAATTCAGCTGCAGTCCCTTGCATATCCAGCAGCTCATTCACTGTCTGCTCCAGTATCTTCCTTTCTGCCTCAATCTCTTCTACCTGCTTCTTTAAATTTTCTTCTTGAATCCTAGAAGATTGAAGATCTAGAGAGTAACTGTTTGCAGCAGCTTCAGCATGCTTAACCTGATTTACAAGCTCCATGCATATCCTGTCTCTTTGAACATCTTTCTCCTGAAGCTCTTTTTGCAAATTTGTTATAGTAGCCTTCATTTCCTTTTGGTTAGCATCTAAAACTTCAGTTTTTATGCTAGCAAGCTCTTTTGCAGCCAAGAGCAGTCTATCTGCCACGGTTTTAATACATTCCTCAGGTATCAACTGAGCCTGGCCACTAAAAGGGAGTACTCCATCATCAAATGATGCTGCTTTCAAGTTAATCCCTAGATCTGAAGATGCTACCTTCTTTCCAACCAGTTCAGTCTTTCCATTTTGAATTACAATGACTGAGTTAGTGCATGCTTCATAAAGGTAGGCAATGTTCCCACGCAATGCAACAAGCTCTGCATCTTTTTCACTAATTTCTTTCTTCATGGTTTCGCATGACTCTTTATGGGAAGTCATTTCCCTTTGAACACTCACCATCAGTTTAGATAGAGTTTTGCCTTGTTCCTGTGCCAAATTTGAGTGCATGTGTATGCTTTCCTTAAGAGAACCGACATCCACCAAGAACTCTTGCAGCTGATGCCCAAGAAGACGACAAATTTCAACTATGGTATTATCATCAAAATGGTCAATTGTATCAAAATCTGACCAAGAATCCAGAGAGAAGGAGCTCTTCTGGAGAAGAAATAGGAAGAAAAAATTAGTCATATTATGCACAATAATAATAACAAGGACTGCAAATAAACCGTCAAAGAAAAAAGTAATAATATTAATATGAGACAAACCAGAAGCCACATCATGAAGAAAAATTGAGCCAACAATTTAAATGCAGAGCCAAAGAGTTGGAACAGCTTTGCAACATTGCATATGTAATATAATATAAATAACTAAATGTGTTCCACCTCCAATTACAGACTTAACATTAATAAAACAAATTCCCAAATTTCCAATAAACCATATAGCAGTTTTGTGAAACCTTAACTTAAGTAAAGCACATAAAACATATCTCAAATTTCTAAAAAAGAAAAAAGAAAATTACATTTAAGAAACAAGGTATCGCTGATCAGATGTAATGATTACAAGATACAAATAAATATGCACCAAACATTAAGCCCAAACTAATCTTTCTGCAACAAAAGTCGCCAGTGCTCAGTTTGTTCTAGTTTAAAAAGTCAGCATGCATTCAAAAATCATATATCAACTTTTTCATGGAAAAGAAAACTTATTAGAAAGAGAATATGAAGCATTACAATTAGGGAGGAGGAAACAGAGCAACTGAAAGAAAGCAGAAAGCAGTGAGCCTAAAAATCTCAAAGATGCAACAAAACTGCTGAATCCCTCTGCATATTGGACAAGGAAGCTACCTTATAACCATTCACAGAACACTAAACAGAGAAAACCCTATCCCATAACATATGTAAGTGCACAGAAACAACCTTGAAAATACATGCATTCTGCTGAAGCCAAATACATTGGAGAACGGCAATAATCATAAATCAACAGCATATTCAGAAAGCACATAATGCAACAACACAGATCCCCTCCACTTTCTACCCCCGGCCCCCAAAAAAATAGTACAAGAAATTAAACCAAGGCACCACTTTCAGATATCTGCAACTGCATGACATGTTCTATTTCTCATTCTCGTAACATACTACACGAAAGACAGTTGATGCAGAATACACAAAACATCAAAAGAACAAGGGGCAAAAATCATTTCAAACCACTAGATGAGCATTCTTATAATATTAATACCTTATTATCGGATGACCTGCATAAAAAGCCATCATGTTCTCTGGTGATAGATGAATCCACCACATTTGCAGCATTGTTGCCTTTCATACATGACTCAAGACCAACCTCCAGATTCTGAAAAGATTCCAAATCCATGGAAAAAGCACTAGCCAATAACTTCCCAACCTCACAGAAGCCTTTGCAAAGTTGGTTCATGCTAGATTTTAATCCCATGATCTCAGAAAACTGGCTCTTTTTTCCCTCCACATGCAAGACTGATAACTTTTCAATATTTGAAAGAGCTTCCAGTCTGGCAGCCTCAGCTGAATCCCTTTCCTTTCTGAGATCTACAAGTTCAGCAGCCACCTTTGCAAGCTCATCCTGAAAAGCATCATTCCTTTCTTGAACCTCATTCAACTCAGCCAGGAGTAGCTCTGATGCTCTTTTAGATTTCCTGGATTCTTGATCTAAAGAAGCTACACAACCATGCAGATCAGAGCATAGTTTACCAACCCATTCCAACTTCATCACTGGATCACTTGTGTTACCTTCACCACCAACCTCAATCTCACCTAACTTGTTCAGAATCATTTTCAAAGTATATTCCCGCTGCTGCAAATGCTGTTCAGCTTCTGCTAAATGATTCTTCAGAAGTAAACTCTCAGATTCAAGAGCTTCTAACCTATCTGGGAAAGTCGACAACTCTCTGAACTTCTGTGCATGCTCTGCAAGAGTGCGTTCCCGGTTACTAATCTCAGATTTCAAGTGCTCTATCTCAATACTCATCTCTTCAATTGTCTGTTTTAGACTGTCCCGTTGTTGCATTAATGACTTCCCTTTCCTGACTGCAACATTTAACTTCTCTCTGACAGAAGCTGACTTATGCTCCTCCTGATTAAGAAGCTCTTGCAATTCCTCAGTTCTTTTACTCACAGCTTCGACTTCACTGGATAAAGATATTTGCTTTTCCAAACTTCTATCTCTCTCCTCCTTCACATGCATCAATTCACGCAAAGCCTCCTCCAGATCTTTTTTATAACTATCAATATCTGGCTCCTCCTTATTAAGCATATGTATACTTCTTGCCTCATGAATATTGGCACCATCTTTTTGTGTATGGTGCCCATCAAGTGAGTCTCCATATGCAGGTTTCTTTGATGAAAGAGTTGCATGATTTTCTATAAGCTTTCTCAGCAATTCTTCCAAGGAATCAATACTCTCACCACCACAAACCAGATTTTCTGTTTCAAATTCTGCCAAGGCATCACCAACCAAATCTTGCAATTTTCTGATCTTGCCATCAATAGTGAAAATTTGTTCTTCAATGGCAGCTTTCTGCTCCAATTTCTCCTTTAAGGTAGTTATTTCATTCTGCCACTTTTCATTCTCAAGTTCAGCTTGCCTTGTCTGCACTGATAGTTTCTCATATTCATGCATCAGAACCTCTATTCTTTCAGAAAGGTGCTCTCTCTCAGAGGTAACAGCTCTAAGGTCTGCATGAAGAGCAGACACTCTTTTTTTAGACTCTTCCAGATCAGCATTTAGCAATCCACAATAGCTATCATATTTTTCAATCTTCAGCTGCAGAGATTCTATATGATGATTAGCCTCAACAAGTGCTCTTCCAACCCACTCAATCCTATCCTCCATCTCCATAGACCGCAAATGTGAAGGCATATCAATCATGTCCACAAGCTCTGCCCATCTCTGAACTAAGCTGTTTCGTTCCATCAATGACTGCTCCAGCATTTCATTTTGTTCAGCCAGCCCATAATACTTACCCTGTAACTCCTCAAATGTTTTTCTAAAATTGTCCCCTGAATCTGGTTGCAGCTGACCATCATCTTTCCATGAATCCATGACAACATAGCCAGTATCGGAATATGAACCTCCTCCCGCAGAATCCTTCTGATCCCAATCATTCATGGACAATGAGTTACCAGAAACTGACCTAGCCAACCAATCAATCTTTTCAATTATATCTCTAGAGTGAAACTGCTCCGGCAGATCTAGGTCTTCCAAAATCTCTTCTATCCTCTGAAGCATTGAATCTTTAAGAAGAAATGACTCTCTCAAGGCATTAGCTGAATTGCGAATATATGAAAGCTCAGATTCCAGAGCCTCCACGTGCTCACCGGCCTCTGCATGGGTCTTAAGTTTTGTTTCAACCTCATGAAGTCTAGTATCTTTCAACTGTAACTCCTGCAAGCATCTCTCCAATTCACTGGATGTCTCCACCAGGGACTGTTTGAGGCCATCACGCTGCACAACCAATCCTTTTCCTTTGGTAACAGCTATGCTAAGTTTCTCCCGAATAGAGGACACTCGCTGTTCTGACTGCTCAAGTTCACTTGATTTCTTGAGTAATTCAGAACGAGCAGCGGCAAGAGTTTCCTCAGCCTGACGTAAGCTTTCCTTGAGAATATGGGTTTCATTGTCATGCTCAAGACATAGGTAATGCATCTTTTCCTGCAATTCAGCCCATTCAGTCTCCTTAGATTTATAGCATTCTTTAGTTACGTGTAACTGGATTTCAGCCTCTCTTGTTTTCTGTACAAGACTAGACACTAACGATTGTATGCATAAAAGGGGTGCTTTATTTGTTTCGATCTTCATATCTTCCACATTCAGCACACCCTCAACATCTTCAATTAACTTACTAACAGAATCTAAACCCAGACACTTCATGTTCAGTTCCTCCAATTCTGTTTCCCTGTGAATCAATTCTGACTTCACCTCCTTGGTGATGGACTCAAGTTCCAGCTTCTCATTCAATATATTCCCAAGATTTTTCATGATGGTCTGATAGCTTTTATAGTTCAGTAGGTCAGGAAATGCCTCACTTTGTACATCAATCTTATCTTCATCCATAGACCCAGAGTGGCTGAGGATCAGTTTCCTCAGGTCACTGTACATCTTATGCAATACACCAACAGCCAATTCATTCTTCCCAAGCAGATCATCACATTTCTCATTCACTTCTTTATATGAAGTACAGGTTATTTCATGTTCCGAATAAGCAGCTTCAAGTTTCTTCCAAAGATCCAAAATCACTTCAGTGGCCACATTAACAGAGACTGCTAACCGATGACTGATATCTAAGCCATCATGAGTGCCAGTAGAGATGGTTGAGGACAAAGTTTCCCCAACTGTTTCATCCAGCTTCCCAACTACTTCAACAATCTCAGCAATAGTAGTATTCCAGCCTTGCTCAAGTAGCATTGCCTTTTCTGTCACCTCCTTCTGGAAATTTTCCAGTTGACTACCAATTACAGAAGCCATCTCATTTGAACTTCGTTTTACATCATATATTTCAGAATGCAATTCACTAATTTTTGACTGACAACTTCCAAGCTTTTCATAAATTTCATTATTTTTGGATTTGAGATGGATATCTTCTTTCTTTAAAGCTTCACAGAGTTCCTCAAGATGACATTTCTTTTCTTGAGTGTCACCAAGAAGTTGCTTTGCAGCTTCATAGTGAACTGCAAGTTCAATGTTGGATGCTTCCAAATTTGAACAATGTTGCTTCAACGCTTGAAACTGATCCTTGAGTTCACTGAACTTTGCATCACCAATTTTTCTACCATCTCGCTCCCCCTTGAACAATGCACCTGCATTCTGAACATCCAGCCTCCACTTTGTAAGCAATGTTCTCAAGTTTCCAATTTGCTCTTTGGTTAACAAAAATGAGTCTGATTGTGACTGAACTTCACTGGAATCCCCTCTCTCTACCTCATGCTCATCTTCATGTGCCTTTGATTCAAAAGCCTGTATCAATTTAGATACCACAGGAGAAGAAACTTTCTCACTAGACCTGCCAAAGGATACTGATTGAGAATGCAATGCATTAATTGCCTTTTCAAGCTTCACCAAAACTTTCTCCACCTCATCCAAGTGCGTCTTCAAGGAAACAAACCCAAGAGAATCATCAAAAACTTCCTGTTCAAGTAGATCCACAGGTGGCCCCTCAGGTGGACCTTCTTCATCTGGCTCACGAGCCACATGCAGAGAATCTTCAGTAATTGCAATTTCAAGGCCCTCACTTCGTTCCCATGCAACCTGTGCTTGATTCCCAAGGTCCACATGTTGAGATAGCAGTTGACCGTGTTTATAACCAATTTCTTCTATCTTACCCTTATGCACATCCAAGGTGCTATTGAGAAATATATTTTCCTTGGTAAGTTGTTCAAGGCTCATTGTGACTTCTTTAAGGTCAACTTCAAATCTCATTCGTTCCCCCTTTTCTATAGATAATTGCTCTTGAAGAGCAGCAATCTGAGATGAGAACCTTTGATTCTCAAGAACAAGAGGTTGTTTGTCCTCATCAAGCTTTTTAATCTTATCGGCTGACAATGCAAGGCTCTCATTTAAGTTGGAATTTTCTGATTGTAGACTTGCTGCCAAATCTTTACTTTCAACCAAATCTATTGATAGCCTATCAATCTCATGGGAGAGTTGCTCAATTTCTGCTTTGATCTTATTCCTCTCTTCAGTCAACAAAGAGATACTCTCCTTTAGGTTGGAATTTGCAGCATTTACTCCTTCCATTGAACTCTTGAAGTCAGCTAATTCAGTTTCCAGTTTCTTAATTTCACATAGATGAAACTCCTTTTCCTCCACAAGTTTATTTTTCTCTTCAATCACCACAGCAAGTGTGCCATTCATGTCCTTGTTTTCTGCTTGTAAGCCTGAGACCAATCCTCTGCAGTCAGCCAACTCTGCAGACAAATCCAATGAATATTTTTGAGACATTTCAAAACTATTCTGTATCTCAAGTACTCTGGCGGAAAGTTCTTCAACCTCTTCCTTGGCAGTATTAAATTGGTTTTGCAGTTCTAGACTGTTGCTGGAAACATCATGTAGTTCAACACGGCAATTAGCAAGTTCTTCAGCAAGGCATTGACTCTTCTCATTAACTTCATTATGTGAAGCTTGGAGCTGAGATAGTTCATCAATCAACTGGTAACGCTGGTTATCAGACTCCAGTTGTAGCTCCTGCTGCTCAGCTAGTTGCAAACTGAATATATTTGTCATTAAATTTGCAAGAAACAATTGTTCTTCGAGTCTCTGAAATGTTTTTGAAAAGTCATGATCTGCGTCAGAAACTGCTTCTCTTGAATTGAGCAGAAAGTGATCCTCTTCTTCATTAAGACCCCGTATAATTTCTGCCAGCCGCAAGAGATTAACTGAGCTCACATCAGAAACAGAAGAGACACTCAATGGTCTGTCCGAGTTTACTTCATGAGCTCTCATTGACAATTCATGAATTTGATCTACAACTATAGATCCAACAGGAGCGCATTGCTGGTTAATCCCCTCTTGAAGCCCACCGTCCTCTCCACTAAGAACTTCTTTACTAATCTGTTCTTGACTAGACTGAAGAATCACCTCTTCATAAGATGAATCTGGCGGTGTTTCTCTCTCCAGATTTCTTGTAAAAGGTCCAGCAGTTGCAATATCATCTTCCTGGCATTTATCAGAAGCTGAAAACTTATCTGGCACAATGTCCCCAAGAGAAGAGATTACTTCAACTGCCTTGCCTAGTTGTTCCTCTTCGCAAGAAGCCTCCTCAATACTAGTTTCCTCCAAAGCAATTCCTGAAAGAGACTGATCACTGTGACCAACCTCAAATAAAGGAAGCTTCTGTTGTCCATCAATCTCTGCATCAGAGCTTTGACAAGATTTATATGTATCCAAGCCATCAGCTTCCTGCATTGTCCCTACCCAGAAACAAATGAGAATATAAATTATACATCAAATCCACACATTAGCTTTCCCAACCTGCCCAACTAATTCCCCAATACCTAAATATAAACATATGGTCTATATATACATATATATAGAGAGAGAGAGAGAGATAAAAAGATAAGAGCACAACCTAAATTTGTTACCTGGTCTTCCCTTGTTTGCATTAAGGATGTATTGGGAATGTCCTCAGATAAAAGCAAGGACAATCCCCTCTTTTTGCTCTCTCTTTCAACTATAACAGACTTACCCACTGCAGCTGAAACAGAGGCACGTGGAGACAAAATGTTAACAGGTGTAGACATATGATCATACGTTGCTCCACCTTCAGAACCCAGGCTATCTGAAGCTCTCACAAACACATCCATTGCCACATCAGCACCAACATCCTGAGCATTTTCCCCTTGATTTGGGATAGAAAACTCAGAATCATTCTCACCAACTCCCAGAACCTGAAGTGCTAACTCAGTATTAGAATCTGATTCTGTTTTAACACCTGTATCAAATGCAATGGCCACCAACGATGAATCAACAGATTGATCATTATCGTCAGGAGTCAATGAGTTTGGCAAAGACTGTGACTCTGATGATTCTGTGTTAACCAAATTCGAATCAATGTCAGTTTCAACATTTCCATCAGTAGTCTGAGATGCTTCTGTTGACAAAGAGGCAGTAGTTGCTGTATTGGCATCAGACTCATGTTGCTGAGGTTTACCAGATTTTTTTGATGATTTTTCGTGGCTACTACTGCCTTTACTGTCCTTCTTCTGACGATATTGTTGGAGCTGACAGGGAAAAAATGGGAATCAAAATTAAGAACTGCAATCATTCAACTCTACTCCCAATACATTGTTGGAACTGAACAGCTAAGGATGCCAATAAAAAAGAGAGATAACACCACATACTTTCAGAACCTATGAAGAACAATTCAGGTCAGTTTATTTATCAACCTTCTGTGAAGAAAAGGAAGAGCTGAATGCTATAAGGTTCAATATTTTGCATTGTTTTCTTGAGTTTAATGATTTCCTAATTCATGCACAACAATTGTTTAACTCTGAACCAGAGTATATTCGATGACATGATAAATAGGATGAAACATATGCACCATATTTGACTAGCCAGAATGACCATTAGATAAAAACTTAATCCCTAACTTTGATTATGCTCATCTCAAACCCAGTTGGCACCAAAACTCAGTCTTGAAGCAGAAGAGATGCTGCTCATTCTTCTATAAAATATATAAACTCAGCCAACCAAGAATTGAAATTTTAACGTAAATAGCCAGTGGAGACTGGAGAGATACAAACCCTTTTTCTGCCAGCCGCGAGTAGATCGGTGCGGTTCTTGCTCTTGTCCATCCGATCCACTCCGTTATTGCTCCCCACTCAGACTGCCACAATCACCACAGCCAAGTCCTAGCCACCATTTATATCCCCCTCTTCTACTGCGCCCAAAAAGGAATTCAATTTCATGAAGTTAAGATCGTTAAGAAAGTAATCAGAATCCAAAACATGGCCATTGTTCCGCTAAAGAGAGACAAAAAGAAATAAAGGAAATTCATACAATTCTGAAACTCGCGCTTCCACCACCCACCCAAAAAAAAAAAAAAGCGCACTTGTTGTATCAGAAGATTTGTTGAACTTTGAACGATCAGAAAAGGCCCAATGTTTTCAATTTCATTATCTATTCCCGCATTTCCCGAGGAACCAAACAGAAGAGCATAACAAAACCAGCTGATTTGAAATTTCGAAGAATGAGATTCCCATTGAAAGTGTTATCACACGCCGACCGAAGAATTGAACATGAAAAGGATTCGACGAACGAAAAATCAACAAAGCAGTAGTTACCTTGATTAAGGGTTGGCGAGAGCTGTGTGACGACGTCGTAGCGGGTGTCATCCGCCTTGGGAATTGGTACGCTAGCTTCGATGCAAGTTGGGTGGCTATGGCTTCATCAAATTCTATTCCTTCCTCTCTCTCTGTTGTTCTGCGTCGAGGGTAGAGCCGTAGCCGTAGCCGTAGCCGCAGCGTCTCCGAGATCAAACGCTACGCAACGCAACCGTTATTTTCTCCTCTGCTTATTGTTGTGCGTTCATTTGAACGCAGCAGCATCAGCGTCGTCCTGAATTTTCGACTAAAATGGGTAAATCATTTAAAAAAGAAAAAAATTAATTTAATCACAATTTAAATTGATTTTCTCTATATAATTTAGTTTGATTTATTTTACTTCAAATTTTCATACGATCCGAACCAAAATTAAACTGATATTATCATAAAGTCTATATTTAATATGGAGATAAAAATATATAGTAAATTTTTGTAGATAAATTTTATATAAATTATACACAAAATTCATTTATAAAAATTTATTCTTAATTTTTATTCCTATACTAAATATACCCTAAAGTATTATTATATATGGGCTCATGCCACTCAATAAAACCTTACAAGTTATATAAGTTATATTATAGGACAATGTATTTCTGTTATTGCAATTGGAATATACATGTTGAACATACTAAGTTAAGCATTAATAATGTGCCGGTTGAACTTGAAATCTTAATTAATTATGGTTTGGAATCTAACCAAATATGTGAACTGAGATTTGATTTGATTCATTCCCTTAAGAATTTACCGTTTGGTTTTATTTGTAAAATTTATAAACCGTACTTAAGGGATTGCTTCATCACCATGGGATTGCTTCAATTTATTGTTCATGCCATGTTATAGTGTTTTTTTTTATTTGGTCATCATGCCATGTTATAGCTTAAGCGTGTACTTTAAGGAAGCTGTAGCATCGCTGATTAAACGGGTCCTAATACCAATTTGGGTAAGACATGAAAGAGGTTTCCAAAAATATTGCTCAAGATGTTTGACTTACCAAAAATATTTTTAAGATTATTTCATAAAAATTCTAAAAGATATTTTATTTGCATGTTTGGTTCCAAGATAATATTAATGAAAATTTTGAACCTTTAGTAATGTACACTCGCTCAATTTTGATAAAATAATTTATTTTTAGTCAAAGTGATGGTGATGACAATAATAGTGATAGTGATAGTAATGATAATAATAATAAGATAATAAGAATAAAATAATAAGTGATGAAGGATGAACAATAATATATTTTTACATTTTATTACAATAACTGAAAATCATACTCAACTTACTCATGAGAATGTCTTGGAGTAAAATAATAGAATATTGCATTTTCATAAATTCATTAATTTTGAGTAAATTATTTCTACTCAATTTTGAAGAAGTCATTTTAGTCGACCCATTAGCCCAATGAAACAAAATCAGTCAGAGCCCAATATTAACTATTGGGCTTTGAAAATAAACCATTGCTGGAGTGTGCTTCGTGTCATAATGGCAAAATGTATTGTAGCTCGGCCTAGAATTTGAACGTGTCGTGTATCCTGGAATAAACGATCCACAAGGCTTCCAAGAACCAAGTAATCATCCCTGGCATAACAAAAACACATGGTGTCATTAAGGTCCTATTCAAATATAGAGACGAGGTTTTATCAATTATGTTGAATAAGGCACTAGAAGATGGAAGGATATCCAGAATTAAGTCAGCAAGATCAGCTCCTTCTCTGTCTTATTTGCTTTTTGCAGATGACTCTATTCTCTTTACAAAGGCTTGCATACAAGAAACTTACCAAGTGCAGCAAATTCTTAACTTATGTTCGGTAGCTTCGGGCCAAAGGATTAACACTGAAAAGTCAGGGATCATTTTTAGCGAGCGAACTAATCCCACAAAAATTGCTAACATAACTGTTATTTTGAATATGCAGGATTGGAACTCTCCGGGGAAGTACCTAGGCATTCTGGCAGATTGGGGACGGAATAAACACAGAACCTTAGCATGGATCAAGAAAAGAATCTTCAGCAAAATTGAAGGATGAAAAGGGAAATTATTAAATCAAGCAGGGAAAGAGATTCTTATTAAAGCTATTATTCAAGCCATTCCTACATATGCAATGTCACTAATTTGCTTTCCTAAATCTTTTTGCAGGGAACTTGATGTTAGAATTGCCAGATTTTGGTGGAGCAGTACAAAAAAAGACAGAGGCATTCACTGGAAAAGCTGAAAATCCCTCACTCAAAGCAAGAACGAAGGTGGCATCGGCTTCAGAGAACTTAAACTAATGAACACAACCTTGCTAGCTAAACAAGCGTGGAGGGTGCTTAAAAATCCTGATGCAATGTGGGTTAGAATCCTCAAAAGCATTTATTTCCCTCATGAAGAATTCCTAGATGCAAAGAGGAAAAGGAACTCATCTTGGTGTTGGAATAGCATAATGCATGGGGAGCTTTTTCTGAAGACAAATGTAGGTGGGTTATTAGCAATGGTAAAAACATTTTAGTTTGGAAAGACAACTGGTTGGGGTCAGGGAAAGCAATCAATGTGAAGCATCTTCAAGAAGACTTAAGGTTAGATTATTTTCTCGAGAATGAATGCACTAGTTGGAATTTAGCGAGATTAAGAGAGTTTCTTCCAACTAGTCAGGTTATCAGAGCCTTTCAATTATCGCTGAGGAAATTAGAAGGAGAAGATATCTTCATTTGGCCAGGAACAAAATCAGGGAAGTACACAGTTAAATCAGGATACAAAACAGCAAAGCAAGAAACTGGTATTCCTAGTTCAGGTACTAGTTCTTCTTCCTATACTATCCCGAATGAAATCTGGAAGATAATATGGGCTCTAAAGATTTCTAACAAGATAAAATTGGTCATATGAAAATGCATGCATATTGCCTTACCTGTTAGAGCCAACCGAGTCAAGAAGCAAATTGCTACAGACTTCATATGTCCAGTGTGCAAAAATGCCCCAGAAACAATAGAGCACACCTTACTTCTTTGTCCTTGGACTCAGGCTGTCTGGTTTGGATCTCAAATTTAACTCTCCCCAGTGAATGACCAGATTACCAGGTTAAATGATTCGCTCTGGAAGAAATATCAAGCACTTAAAGATATCAATGACTATATGGAGGAAGGGCTGGCTATAATCTGTTGCCTAATGTGGAGCATTTGGAAGGGAAGAAATAAATGGGTCTTTGAAGGAGCCAGTGCCAACCCATTCCTATCTAACGTCAATGTTAATGACCTCTGCAACGAATTCAGATCTAATCCTTCTGTTTCACATAGGACAATTCCTCTCCATTCTGTTCGTGTCCAGCAACCTAATCAAAGGTGAAGGCCACTGACGTCAGACTATGTTAAATTCAATATAGATGCGGCTTTTAACTCCTCCAGTGGTTGGGGTGCAATTGAAGTAGTGGGAAGGAATACCCAAGGCCAACTGCTTTCTGGGTGGGCTAAGAAAGTACCTGCAGGGTCAAGTCTTATAGCTGAAGTTTTAGCATTGAGAGAAGGTGTCTTGGTGGCAACAGGACTTGGAATTCCAAAATTTTCACTTGAATCAGATTGCAAGGAGGTGGTAGAATCGCACAGAGGAAATTTCAAAAATTGGGAGATCTTGCAAATAGTGGAAGACATCCTTCAGATCTGCAATAATAATCACAACATCAGGAAAGGCTTCCTTTGGGCTAGTAGAAGTTGCAACTCAGTAGCCCATGAAGTAGCTTAACTGGCTATGTGTGGGAATCTGCCCCCAGATTGGACTAGGAATCCCCCACCAGTTATCCAGTCTGCTCTTGCCAGAGGTATAGTGAACTTTAGTTGAAGGCTTTAGCTTTCGTTGTATTTGTTTTTTCCAACTTGCATACTCGATCTTCCTTGTTTCTATTCCTTAGTATTGCGTGTGGCTAGTGTGTGTTCCTTGAGCCTTCGGGCTTTGTATCTTTTCATGGATGACCAAAAAAAAAATGTAGAGACAAGGTTAGTTTGTGGTTTCGTTGCCCAAATGAAATCCAAAATATGTGGCATATGTTAGGCTATAAAAATGGATCTGGTTAAGCGATTCAAGTATACTTGGGAATGGATGACCCAAAAAAAAAGTATAAGGAATGAAATCATCATAATTTTTTAGTGTGGCAAAATTTGTGTGAGGTTGATGAGGCTTAGAGTTTTGAAATGAGTACTAAATGATGTACTTTAAACCTGCAATAGTGTCTTTCATGTTTGTAATGTTTTTCCTATAAACATATGTCACACTGTTAAACTGCCAACATACTTCAAATTTGTTTTATAATAGTTAGTAATTCCATAATATTTGAGCACAATTATTTTTTTATAATAATGGTACAGAAGTTCGAATATTTGACATTTTACAAAGTATTTAAATTTCTCAGTATTAACTCATAAATAATATCACCATCGAGGGTTGTGATGCAAAGGTCTAAAAACTACATGAAAATTAATGGGATGTAAGTTCGAGCCAATCTATGAACACTCCGTGAGCAACAATGCCCTCATCATCCAAGTGACTACTCTAGAAATGCATTTTATTCTTCAAAAGAAAAAACAAAACCTCACACCTAATATATTTATTTTAGCATAATTTTTTAAGCCATGAAAAGTGATCTCGAGTCCTTGTTAGATTAGAGAATTTATGATAAAATTTTGACATGATATTAGTTTAAGTGGTTTAAGACAAATGAAATTTGAATGTACTAAGAGACAATCTAGATTTATATACTTCTACTGACACCAAGGTTATAATTAAGCTTTCATTTGATGTCAACCAATTTGAGGTTTTGGAGTCATTATTAGGATTAATTTACAATGTGCCCGCTAGTCGATTTTCACCAAGAAAAATGCTATCTGGCCCAAAAAGTTGCCCAAATTCATATGCCCGAATGAGTTGGCATTTTCCATGTCATCTTATTTTTCCACATTGGGCACCCGATCCTCAGTCCCTCTCCCTCAACACCCAGCCAAGTTTGCCTCCTGTACAGGTTCTTCGGCTGTTCAGGTAATACCACAACTCCATCTCTCATTGCTTGGTTGTTCCTTGTGGATGGATGGGTCACTATTGAGAGTGATGGGTCTGTTTTGGAGAATAGTAAGGCTACTTGCAGTGAGCTAATTAGGGGTGTGACTGGATCTATTTTGAGGTGTTTTTCTTCCAACCTTTGTGTTACCTCCATCACAAATTACATAACTCTAGAGAGAAGACCATGCTCTAAATCTTGCTTGGGATTTAGGTTGCCGTTGTGTGCATATGGAACTAGAATTAAAGAGTGTCCTGCACCTTATTCATTCATGCTTTGATGGTAAGCATTAAGCTTTTTCTCTTGTTAATCGCATCCTTGATCTGCTAAATTAGTAGAAGCTGGAAGGTGGTTTTGGCACATGTTTTTAGGGAGGTTAACAGAGCTTGTTGTTGCTAAAATTAAGGTGGTTTCAACGATTTGAACCGAAAAAGCACATTGTCGCTGAAATCAAACCCACCGCCGTTCAATCTTGTTGCCCTAATACATCTTCCAATTAATCCTTTTTTTTTGTCAACTCTAATTAACCTTTTAATTTGTTTAAAAAGTTATTAATTAAATATAATAATAAATAATTAAAAGTGAAGTGGCTTTGCCACCTTGTTCGATCGGGCTCTCTAGCCCTGCTCTTTCACCAGATGTAATAATCTCCACTATATCCATTTAAAAATTCTCTAGTTAGGTTTTTTATGTCCTTTCCTCCATTAAGACAAAATCCATTACATGACGCCAAAATTGTCTTTACACAAATTACTGCACATTAAACAAAAAAAATTAAAAAATGCCACCACCAAATGCAATTGATTCCCACCCACCTCAAGAAAGAAAATTATAATCCCAACCCCAAGCTTAAAACAAAGGAACAATCAAGGCACCTTGTGAGAGATGGCCTACCATAGTCATTTAGGTACTTATAATTAAAATTGTTAAAAGGCCAAAAACAGGACAAACAAAAATAGTTTATTGATTTTGTTCGCCAAATTGACAGCTGACTTTTCTAGATCCCCTGAGTGGCGATTCAAAGTCATTAGAAATCATAGACATTATTTTTAATTACTAATTTACTTTCATTTGTTTAACCTAAAAGTTGTATTCACACAAGACTTCATTATATTTTTCTTATAACGGTATTATCCCATTGAAAATAAATAGATACAAATTTTATTATGTTAAAAACATATTATGATAAGACCAACGAGTGTTGGTTCGAGTGGAATGAGCTCAGATTTTTTTAAGATCAACTTCAATGGTAGAGGTTTTATTTTCACATGAAACAAATATTCTTAGGAGAAGTCTATGTTTCAATGACTAATCGTACCCTGAGAGATTAATCTTCTTATTCCAGTGAGTAGGAGAATACTCTAAAAAATTAAAAAAAAAAAGAACATACCATAATGAGTTATAAAATCTACTAATTATTTTTAAAAATTTTTGTGTCTTTTTTTTTAAATAAAATACTTTTTTTATTATTTCATTAACATGAGAATATACTGATATGTGTTTTTATAGAAGAAAAAAGCAGTGGATGTGGGAATCTTTGTTAATTATTATGGAATTGCAACTTGCAAAAGGTCCAATACTTCTTTCGCTAGTGCACAGCACACAATATTGTTCCTTAATTAGTTAATTAAAAAATCATTTAGGTCAAGGTCTTAGAATGATCTCAAATATCATAAGATATACTTTTATATTGATGGTGGACAAACGAGTATATTACACAATGGGATACCCTATTAATTAATTAAATAATTTTAAAATAACAACTAAGTTAGACTTTGTGCTTGAGATTCTGATGATGTGCATTTTAAGAATATTGAAAACGTAATAGGACAAGAAAATGGCATTTAAAATAGAGGGGTCCTCTCATACACTAGAGAGAATGTGGTAATTGTTTTATTCGCCAAATTATATGTAACTAGGAATCAAATCCTCAATCATATCCTTCACAATGTTGTTTAGTGGTTTTAATTAACCGAATAAGCAGCCAAGCCTTATAGTCATATTTCGTTATTATAATAGAGAGGTTAAGCAATTGGCATTTTTTTTAATTTGAAGAAATAGTAAAAATAAAAAAAAATAAAAAACGAAGTGCTTGTATGTGCAAAAGGAAGATCTTTCATAGGCAACAATGTATTTTTCCAAATTACGAAACACTGGTTTGTAATAAATTAAGGAAAGACAAAAGTTGATTCCTCCCAAGATCCACATATATATTCACGGGTAGACACACTAATGTTGACATTTGTTGTTTATTGAGAGATTTGATTCATGTTAATGTGCATATCATGATCAAATATTAATATATATATATATATATATATATATGTGTGTGTGTGTGTGTGTGTGTATGTATAAAACATAAACTTTATTCGTAAAAAGAAAGTTACATTCTTAAACTTTTAAGAATTCTATTTTGTTAAAAAAAGTTATACAATTTTAAGCTTTTTAAGAATTTTATTTTATAAAAAAAAATTATACAATTATTATTTCTAATTATAAAAAATTTTATTTATGAAAATAATTTAAATAAATTAAAATTTATAAAATACTCTTGATTAAAAAAAATGCATAAACCTCACAATAAGGTTAGCATGTTTTTTTTTAATTTGACAAAGCCGATAATAACGCGTGGCGTATTTGATACCAATTAATAATAGTGGGGTTCAGAAGAGAGATAAACCCTGTCGACAAATAAAATTTAGATTTGAAGTACGTGGCATGATTAAAATACAATGTACTCGATGATATAGAGATCATAAAGGCTTATTGGAGAGATTTGCTAGATTTCTTCTCCCACCTAAATAGTTCACAGATCACAAGCTTTAAAGTCAAAACCTGTTGGGCTAAGATAATGTATCATTTCCCTTGTCTGCTCCTGTAAGGATGGAGTTGAAAAGCCTCGGTCTCTCAAGTCCCACGATAAAAGATTATGTTAATCTTGGGGTTATTTATGCAAATTCAAGAGTTCACAAAAAATAAAAAATTATTTTTTAAAAAAAATCATGATCTACTTGCTTTTTGTTATTTTTTTTTAAGAATTTGATTAAAATATCTTCACAAATATCATATTATAAGACTAATCTCTTAAATATAATTATAATCAATGTTTTATCAAAAAATCTTTTCAATAATTACTTATTTTAAAATTTAAATTTTAATTATCTCTTTAAAAGTATAACCCTTTTTTCTCACCGCATTTAACTCTTGTTTGGCACTTGCTCTTAAATGTTGTCAATTGTCCAATAAATGTTGTCAATTGCCCAATATAACACTAACAAATGCTTTTTGACTTTTTCTTTTTCTAATGCGATTTCAAGGTTCTTTTTTATCATTCCATTGTTTTTTCTTGATTATAAATTAAATTCTTCTTATCTTTTTTTTATTGGAAATTCTCTCAATCTTAATTATGTATCGTGCATAAAAAAAAATTTATAATTTTTAAGAAATTAATGTCATATTAAACTTAGGCAAACAAAATTTGAATATATATTTTTAAACAACATTTTTATTTTTTATTTTTTATTCTATTAAACATTAAATTGATCTTTTGTTATTCAAGTTATATAAAATGCATATATAACGTAGTTAAATAGATACAATTAGTTTAATTTTAAAAGCATAATATTGGAAATAGTTAAATTAAATGTAATATACTCAAATACATAAATATTGCTTGTGATTTGTAATAGTATAAGTAAAATTATCAAACCACTATGCAGATACAAAATAAATAAAGAAAGATAGTCTAATAGTCTTAATTCAAGTAGAATCAAAATTTTTCAAGATTATTTAATCTTGGAATTAAATTTCAGCCATACCAATTTGTCTGCGTTTTAGCTTTTCATTCCATTCTTCACATCAAATTTTAGACATCCCTTTAAACAAAAATTAAAAAAAAAAAAAAACGAGGACACAAATAGTATGGCTCCTCACTTCATTTTAGGTAAAAATTTAAAATGCTAACTGTCTTTCTACTATTTCCTTTTTAAATTTATTCACTCACATCATAAGCAATGGTTTCTTAACCCTTGCTAGGGGTAATTACTTTTTGTTACATTCCTTTTTCTTTTAATACAATCCCTACTTGTTACTTGTTAGCAGTAATTTATGATTACAAAAATTTAAATCAACAATATTTTTCCCTTTCTTTCGTTAGTAATTAATGATTAAATTTTAATGTTTCAAGTTGTTATAGTTAAGTTTTTTTTTTGTAATACTATATAATTTAAAAAAAATAGTCAGCATTTTTTTTAATAGAATTTAAGTAGATTTAAGGTTAAAATAAAATTATAAAAATTATTTATTTATTTAAAAATTAATAAATACGTCAAATTATTTTATTAAAAAATTAAAAAAAATTATAATTATATAATATTTTTTCTTTTTTTCATAACACAATACATTATCAATAAGCTAAGACTCAAGTTATATATGTAAATAAAAGATAGTTTAACTGGTAAATAGAATGTTGATAAAGTTTTGTTATTCCTCATGTATCTTTAGATTATTATTCTATTAAGCCATAGTTTAGTTTTAATCGTGTTTTTTTTTAATTTTATTTTGTTTATTGACATAAATTACACTCCCCAGGTATATCTCCAAGCATTTTCAATCTTTATTGACACCCACTAACACTCATCGCTTATTTAAGTCATGTTTCCACGTGGCGTTAGCACATTGGACCTTCTACTTTGTGGTTCTCGAAATTAAACAATTCGAAAACTGCGATTGAGTCAACTCTTGCTCTGAATAGTGGCCGTCGGATCACGTAGTGGAAATCGGACAGTCCTAAAAATATCTCCAGAGCGCTACGGGCAACAACCGGTGCCAATTATTGTACTGTTGCGGTTTATGGATAATAAATATAAAACAGCGTAAAGTTTGGTCAAACAAGGAGTTTCAGATTAAAATAAGTAAATAACAGATGACTGGTTCTCCAAATTTCCATGTGATCCCCACTTTGGTCATTTTCTTTCCAGGCCACCATTTTCTTGCGTGCTTTCCTCCCCGCCTTTGCTCTAACTTCAAAGTTCTAAGTTCTAATTCTAACCACAATTTCTTATTTATTTCTTCCCTAGTCATTGTCGTTATTATCTATCTCTAATTAATTCATTGTAATTATACATTGAGCAATTGGTCTATGATTTAATATTTTTTGTTAAAAAATTTAAAAAAATTAATAATACTACATAATCAAAAAAATAAATAGAAATGTTATAAAAATTAACTAAAGATTATGAGTAATTATTAAATAAAATAAAATGATAAGAAACTATTCACTTAATTTAAAAATTAATAAATATATTAAATTATTTTATTAAAATATTAATAAAATAATTTTAAATGCAACTCATTTACTATTATACTTAACACTTATTAATAGCTTTAAACTATTTTGAATTACTTATACTACTGTACTAATATATTATACAAAAGTTTGACATTACGCTTTACAATAATTTTAAAATATGAATTTAAAAATATGTTTAAAAATAATTTATTAAAAAATTTAAAAATATGAATTCCATAGCCATGTAGCCATGTTTTTTCTTATGCAATGTTTAGTGAAGGGAAATTTAAAAATAAAAGAAAGTAAAGTTACGAAGTTTTTAAATATGGATTGAGCTGAATGCATTAATAATATTTTGTCTTTTAAACAAAAAAGCAAGAGTTACAGTGTCGTCCCTACCATCATTCTGGATGGCAATGACTTCGAGAAGGCTGTTGATAATTGAATTTGACCATTTATATCTGCAAACAGAAGAAGCATGGTCATAAAAATGTTATATTATTTTTAATATATTATGTTATTGCGCACGAGGGTTTAAGCTCAACTCTGCAAATCTTTAAATTATCCATCTTCATTATTTTAATTGTGAGGATAAAAACAATAAGAACTGAATAAAACAAAGTCAGCAAAACGGGAATCCCGTTTCTGGTCTGCAAACTCTGTTTTAACACACATTTTGCATGGTCAATTTCGAATCGATATTTGACATGTTGAAAAGCCTGCTCACAACTTCAATTTGAATTTGTCCTATTGAATTTATATGATGTTAAATTTTACTTGTTTTATTTTCAAATTATGTATACTTTGTCAACGAATTTTGTTCACGACAGTCTAATATTTTTTTTTTAATAAATTAAGAATTTTTTTTTATAAGGTTTGATCTATTTGAATTATTTTATAAGCTTAATTTCTTTAGGTCGAAAGTAATAACAGTAAAGTCCTCTCCTATAAAATACAACTTTCAAGGAATCAAACCGCAATTCCTTGTGCCTCATAGGTGTAATTTACTTCTATTACACCAACATCTTTTGAATAGTCTAATAGATTTTGATGAATCAATTTTTATAGTTTTAAAATTAAATTATCAAATTAGTTCTTAAAAGATTTTACTAATTTTACATTTACTTTATAAGATATTTTAATTTCATCATCGGTCCCTAACAGATCATGTTATTACTTAAGTTAATCTTCAAAAAAATTTAAAAGTTAATTATATTAATTCATAAATAAAGATTAACTTAAATGATAAAATTATTTGTTAAGGACCACGATGAGACTTAAATCTCTTATGAACTAATGTAAAATCGATAAAATCTTTCGAATAACTAATTTGATGATTTAATTTTAATTTTAAAATAAAATAGAAAGAAAAATAGATGAATAGAAGAAAAATGTTTTAAAGCAAATAAATCTGAGTAAATAAATATCAACAATATTTTTTGTTTGTCCAGTGATGATATGAATATTGAAACTTATAACATTTTACAAATTAACCAAAACTCTTATTACCATTGTTATGGCATTATTATGAATTTTTCTTTAAATGTATTATAATTTAAAAAAATTATAATTAGATGTTGTATAATTTATTATAAACATATATATGAGGGTTGGTTTAAATGGTAAAGCAACCCACGCCCATAAGGAGGATAACACAAGTTCGATTTTCGAAAAGTACCCTTATTGGGAGAGAGAGTAACCTTAAATGCTCTATTTCTTGAAATCGCGAGAGCAATGTCTCCCACAATTTTTAATTGTGGCGACAAAAAAAAAGAAGCAATTCAACTATAATATTCTATTTATCTTTTAGAGTTTTCCAAATGCCTCATTGTTATATAAATGTATATGTTAATTTTTCAATGATTTTATTGACTATTTGTTCATTTTGAGATTATTATAAGTCTTCAATCATTTTGAAGATAAGTAGGAATGTCTATTGGATTAGGTCAACTCACGAACTCGCAGGTTTTGACCAAACCTAACACATAATTAACGAGTTGAATTGAATTCGCAGATTGTATTGAATTTAAAATTTTTTAACTCAAACATGATGGGTTCGGTTGAGGGTTAAAAAAATCTAAACCCAACCCAACCTAATTTTTTTTAAATAAAAAAGATATTATTTTTTAATATTTAGCATATTAAATATAATGTTTATTCTTTTTTCTTTTCTCAAACCTTATATGACTTATTATATTTTATTTTTAGAATTTGTGTTAAGATTTTTTATATTTAAGATTAAGACTTTTTATATTATATTTAAAACTTATAACTTATTGTATTTGACTTTAGTTTGTTTGAAACTTTATTTATTTTTGTTGAAACTTATTAAGTTATTTACTATGATGTGTGATGATTTTTTAATTTTATATTAATTTTAATATTTATTTTAGTTAGTATTTTTTTCTTAATATAATGTTCAACCCAATTCAACCCATTGATATGCGGGTTGGATTGGGTCAAATTCAACAAAAATCTTTCAAGTCCTCAATTATGTTTTGATGAGTACAAATTGAGTTCAAACAAAATATATAAGTGGAAAAAGGAAGGTTGAATTTCCATTCAAAGTGCATGCTGTTAAATTGCTACTTTATTTAATTTAAATATTTTGGTTGACATAAACTAAGAAACACATACTACTGTTCATTACCTACTCCACCTTCCTTTTTACTGTGGGTAAATGCTCGGAAAACATACTCAAAAGACAAATATTGAATCACCGAAATAAAAAAAAAAAAAAAACAGAAGACAACACGGGTACCTAGCTCGCCCTTTCAATTATAGTTCAAGAAAAGAAACCAACCAAACACAAAACTGAACTTGTTCTTCAATTTTCTTTTAGTACAGTAAAATTTATAATTTTTTGTAAATTATATAAATTCCTCATCATTAATTTTTTTAATGACTTTTGTTCTTCCATTTTTTATAGTAAAATAAAGAGTAAAAGCTTTTTTTAATTTATAAAAGATATATATTATTTATTAATTTCATCGTTTAAAAATTAATTTTATTAATTTAATTTTTTAAATTTTAAATTAGTCATAAATTTTATTATTTTTTATCAATTAGTCTCTTTAAAAATAATAAATTATTATAAATTTAAAGTTTAAGGGATTAAATTGATAAAATTAATATTTAAAGAGTTAAATTGATGAATGATATATGTTTTAAATATTAAAAATATATTTTATTCTAAAATTAATAAATATTGTCATATTTTATTAAAATTTTATCTTTAGTATATTTTTAGTAAATGAATAAAAATGAGAATAAATTTTTTATAGATAAATTTTATATATAATTTATTCATATTTTATTTATATATAAAATTTATTTCATAAAAAATTTATTTTTATTTTTATTTTTCTATTAAACGTACATTTAATAATATAATAATTTAAGTAAGTACCAGACAAAAAAAAAATATCTATTAAAAAAAAACCCTCCTTAGGGGACTTTCAGTTTTTCCACGAGTTGTGCGAGACTAGTCAACCGTCGTAAGTCTTACGGTTCCAGGCATAAAGGAGAAAAAAAGAAAACAAAAGAAACCGAAGAACCAGTCCAGTAGAAGTCTCCTTAATTGATTTTTCTTCTTTTTTCTGTTTCGGACCCACCATCCTTCCATTGCTCAACGTTCAACTTCAACACAATTATCCAATTCCAATCCACCGACCTCACCTCACCTCCCCTGTTCATCACTTACCCTCTCTACAAAAAAAAAATCTTCAAACTCATCTGATCCTTTCAGATTTCTTAATAATTTTCTTTATATTTGATAAAACAATTATTAAATAAAAAATTAAAAATATTTAAGGTTTTTAAAAATTTAAATTACATTCAAAATTTTTCTTTATTTAATAATAATTAAAAGAATTATTAAACTCATTCTTTTTAAAAAAATATAAAATTATTCCTTTCAGATTACCACAAAAAATAGGTTAATTCACAGGTGCACTAAATTTCATTTTGACTCGCAACCCGACAATGAACAGTGACCAACACAGCACAGTCCCCCCCTCTCTCTCTCTTACCCGGTCATCCGGTCACCCTCACCCCCTTATATCTCCCCCTTCCCCTCCGTTACCCTTACTCTTTCTCCTTTCGCAGCCCCCAACCCACATCTTCAGTTCTTCTTGTTCAATGGCATTTTGACACAGACCCTCTGTTTGCTCGCTCTCCCGCATCTCTCTTTCCAAGCGCTGAAAATGGCGGTGGAACTCATGGGGTTCCCCAAAATGGACGAGCAGAAGGCAATACAGGAGGCTGCGTCCGAGGGCTTAAAGGGCATGGAGCACCTCATCCGTCTCCTCTCACACAAGCCCTCTCGCTTAGACACCGACCTCGCCGACGTCACCGTTTCCAAGTTCAAAAAAGTCATCTCCTTACTCAACCGCACCGGCCACGCCCGCTTCCGCCGAGCACCGCTTCCCTCCTCCTCTCCTTCCACCTCCACCTCGCCGCGGTGTTCCTCCGCTGCGCCCTCTTCCCTCTCCCTACCTCAATCGCAGACTCTGAATCTATCTCCGGCGCAGTTCGCCTCCCCGGCCACTTTGTCGACGGTGCCGGTCGTCAATCCGGTCGTCGTGCACCATCACGCTCAGCCGAGCTTCGCCCCGACGCAGTCGCAGAGCTTGACCCTCGATTTCACCAAGCCTAATATCTTGACCTCCAGCACCAAGTCCCTGGAGCTCGAGTTCTCGAAGGAAACCTTCAGCATGTCCTCGAACTCGTCGTTCATGTCTTCCGCCATCACCGGAGACGGCAGCGTTTCGAACGGCAAGCAAGGATCGTCGATCTTCCTGACACCGGCGGCACCGGCCACGTCCGGCGGGAAGCCGCCTCTGTCGACGGCGCCGTTCAAGAAGAGGTGCCACGACCATCGCGAGCACTCCGACGACGTCTCCGGGAAACTCTCCGGCTCGAGCAAGTGCCACTGCATCAAGAAAAGGTACGCCCTGCGTCTCACCGCATAACTTCCCCCAGTTAGTTTAGCTGAACCGAGTGACTCGGGAGCGCGACTCGTGAGTGGGTGGGCGAGTCGGCGTTCGAGAGTCAACGATTTCGGTAGTGGTGCAGTTAAAAGGCATTGAAATGTGGACGCAGCACGCGTGACTGTGACAAGATGGGGTCTTTGTCCTGTTTTGCGTCTGTCAATCGGCGAATTTTTAGAAATCCTGTCTTAGGATGAAGACACAGAAATTCTGATTTACAAAACGGAACCCAACATCTCTTGTCCTATCTGTTTAAGCTCGTAGACTCCACCCTTTCCCTCAGTTATTATAGCTTTGACTTCGCACTAGGCCCATGTTAGCAACAACAGCGCATCATAAAATAAGTTATTCAAATTTTAATTAAGGTTATAACAAATTTTGTTAATTTTTTTTTTCAGGAAGAATCGGGTGAAGAAGACAATCAGAGTGCCGGCGATTAGTTCGAAGATCGCCGATATTCCGCCAGACGAGTTTTCGTGGAGGAAGTACGGCCAGAAGCCTATCAAGGGTTCGCCGTACCCGCGGTGAGTGATCTATGGCCGTTGATATGGAGTTGACTTTGGTCAAAGGGATGATCGCTGACGTTGATCTGTTTTTGTGTCAGGGGTTATTACAAGTGCAGCACGGTGAGAGGGTGCCCGGCGAGGAAACACGTGGAGCGGGCCCCGGACGACCCGGCGATGCTGATCGTGACGTACGAGGGGGAGCACCGTCACACGATTCAGACCGCCATGCCGGAGAGCGTTTCCGGGAATCTGGGTTTGGTATTCGAGTCAACGTGAGGCCGAAATAAAAAGGAGGGGCGTGGTGGACTTTTCCTTTTTTTGTAGCTAAAAAAAAAATGCATGGGGGGTTAAGGTGGGGGTTGCATTGTAAATTTGTTTTTGATTGAAATGATTATTATATTATAGAGAGGTGGAAAATTGGAATATTTAATCTCCCGCGAAGGTCTTACCAATTATGATTATATTATTATTTTAGGGTTTCGTGATTGTTATTTATTATAAGAAAAAGTAGAAAGAGGTTTGAGGATGATGTAGATCCTCAAATTGTGGATTTTTTTTTTTAATTGGAAGGAAGTGGAATCCAAGGGGAGGGTCACTCATTTTGCAGTGTTTAGTGAGGTATTGATGGTAAAGGGTCCCAATCTAGATAGATGCTTTGGAAATTGGGTAAATGATTTGAAAAAAGTGATTTTTTTAAAATTAAATTTTACTAAACATGTATTAAGATAAAGCATGGTAAGATAATATGTTGCATGTTCACAGAACTAATTAATGAGAAGTTAGATCAAATTTATATTCAATATTATGCACAAAATCAACTAAAGAACTAATTGATAATAATATAAGTACTTAATTTGATGAAATTTATAGGGTGAAAAATAAGTTTAAAACTATCAAATCAGTTATATGTTTTTTCTAGTTAGGATGCATAATGTACACGTACAAATTTTTCTTCCACACATGCTATAAAGAATCTGTTTTTTGCTTAAAAAGAGTAAATTAAAGCATTGGTGTCTTCAACATTGTGGAATAATGAACAATTCAAAGTCTTCTCTTCAAATTCAATGGAATTTAACTGTGTTATGGGTTTGTTAAAGTTATTCTTTTTTTGTTTTTTCAGTTTGAAAACGTTGAACAAGAAGTTCTCCTTTGACCGTGAACTTTCCTACAATTTTCCTAAAGATTGTTATAAAAATAAGAGAAATTCTTAATCGACCTTTAGTTGATATATTAAATTATTCATAAAGGCTCATTAATACGTGTTGAAATTTGATGAACATAAAGAAAGGGTTTTTACCATGACTTTAGGTAGAAAACTCGAAATTGCTTGTAATATATTATTTACAAATTACAAGTAAATAATCAAAATATACAATTGATCAGTCATTTTTTCCCCTTTTGTTCCATGCAACTTAATTTGAGATATATACGTAGTTCATTTTTTTATAAATTAAAAGTATTTTCGTAAAATTTGATATATTTAAATTATTTTATATATCTAATTTTTTTAAACTTTAATTGATAATGGTATGACCCTATTTATAAAATACGAATTTCAATAATTAAATCATAATAATTTATGTTTGAAGACATAATTTATTTTTATTAAACTAACACTTCATGAATTATATAGCTCATTTTCATCTCGTAAATTTCACTGTCATGCTGCCTTCAATTCAATATTCTTATTTTACTATCATATGAATATTTGATTTTTAAAATAATACCATAACTGTGAATCTGTTTATACTTTTCTAGAACTTCAATCCTCTGACCTGACGCCCTTCAAGCACTTCACAAACAGGTTCAGAAAAAAAAAAAAAAAAAAAAGAGCCACTTATTACTCCGTTTTTAAAAATGGTTGGCAAATTGACAAAGTTTCTTCACACGTCACAATATTCCACGAGCACTAAATAAAGATAATCAAAACGTGCATCCAACGTAATTCGACCTCAAATTCTTCAGTCTTGTAGTCTGTTTGTTTCTTGTCACTAAAGTGGCTTTTTGACCTTGAGCATACTTCTCCTTAACGCCCATACTTTTTTCTAATGTCCATTGGCGTTGGGAAAAATGTAAAATAAACAGGCTCGTGACCTACAAGCATGCCACAATTTCAAAAATGGAGCTTGGTCAATTTATGTTTATTTGCAGCATATTCACAACACAAACCAACCATATCATAATGACAATATATTAATTAGCTTAGCTATTTCCCCAATACCTGGTTAGTGGCTGCTGAAACCCACTCACTCTTTCCTTAGATTTTTTTTCCCCTAATCTTTTCATTATTAATTCAAGGGATATAGCAAAACTCTTAATTTAATTGTCCTTGCATTATATATACTTGTTCTCAGGCAGAGCTAGACTAATCTAGTTGAGAGATTAAAAGAAAAAATCTCATTGTTAAGGGTTAAAAAAAGAAAAAAAAAATTATTTACAAAAATTTACATTAAAAAAAATAGAATTTTAAAAAAAAATTCTTGGCCCCCCTTAGTATGAATTACACTTCTTCTTCTTCTCCATGGTCAATATTTTAACTGAACAATGTTTCAAAACATATTTATTTGTTCATGACTTGGAAGAATTCAAAAAAGTCAATGATTAATTAGACCATGGTATCATAAAACAAGTTTTTTCTTTTATTTTGTTCCTAAATCATTTTATGCTGACAAAATAATACGAATATAAAAAGTGACGTTTTTTCTGGTTTATAACTCTTTTAATAATCTTTCACCCGATGGTCGTATATACTTGGTCTTTATTGTACAACTATTTAAAGACTTAAATTTAAAATTTGGTGACTGCTGATGATATTAGCATTTATTACACATGTAATGTTCATTATTTTAGAATTAATTTCTGAAAAGAACTTGCAAGTATTTAAATGACTAAACCATTTGTTAAGTGAAGTATAAACAATACCCAAATATGGGCAAATACAATGCATTGACGTGTAAAAATATTTCAAATGGAACAGGTCCCCGTATGCGGACTTCTGAAGATTGTCATGGGCCTTAAACAGAGTTCAAATATTCTGGGCCTATTGGGCATGAGGATTGTCCCCAGTTTTTCAACGAGATTAAATACAGCGGTCATTTGTTGAGGAACTTTCAATTAAAGACTAATAAATACGTTAAATAATTAAATAAAAAAATATTTAATTTAAAATAAAAAATTAACTGAATAATTACTAAATAATTATATGATATAATTATAATTATTATGATAAATTAGCCCTTAACGAACAATATTTCTAGTTTTGTTTTGAATTTGATTGAACAATCATGTTTTGGTTGACACATTCATTTGATTATTTCTTTTGATATACAAAATTGTATAAATAATTTCTCACGTAATTTTGGGTTAAGAACAATACAGGTAAATTCTTTTTAAAATAATAACTCTAAAATTTAAGTTATTGATATTACAAATAGACATAGCAATAGAATGAATAGGGATGAGTTTTCTTCTATCCCGATTCTTTTCTGCATCATTTATTTTTTTTGTGAGAACTCACCACTGCAGATTTTGAATAAAAAAAATCCAAACTCAATCGTTGCATAAACAGATAACCCGTATCCTATCTGTACCTATGATTATTCTAACTATAAATTTATAAAATAATTAATTAAAATATAAAAATAATTATAATATGATATAAATTAAAATATATATTTTAAGAAGAATACAACTCTAATAAGTTAAAAATTAAATAAGTTAATATCATGATCATTTTTTTAATATAATAACATAATCAATTTTAAATATAATAAAGTCATAAAAATTAAAATATTGAATATAAAATTAACAAAAAAAATAAAGTTTAATATTTGCTCTTGCATAACTCTCTATAATGTAATCAACTCTTCATCATTTTTATTTTTTTATTATTAATTATAATATAATTTTATAAAAATAAAAAAAATTAAAATATTAAAATATTAAAAATGTGGGACGAGACGGACAGATCATTTTAAATTTAAACTTAACCATTTTGTCTCGCCCTATCTTATCTGCGAGTGAAATGAATTCTAACTTATATAAAACGAGTTGATTACCTATCGAGATATATTTGTGATACCTAATGACAAATAAGGTTTGTTTGAAATCACTTTCACTACTTTAACCACACTTGAATACGTTTATTTAATTATGCCGGCCAGACAACTTCTCAGACTTACGGACAGTTACGGGACATGACTTATGAATGAGTTCTTTTGGTACTGCAGTTGTTTCTTATCGTTGCGAATGTCAAAATGCTAACAAATGCAAAATTATGTTTTCCTTTTTCATCTTTTATTTATCCTATACATTTTTTTAAAAGTAAATTATATTTTATACCCTTTAATTTTGAGTTAATTAAAACTAAACATGGATTAAAGCAAAATTTGTTTCAATCAAGAAGAATTATATTTTATAAATTTAGATTTAATTATCATTGTCAATAATTATTTTAACAAATAATATATAAATATCACTGTAAATATTCCTCAGCCCATGTGATTATCACTGTACATCCTAAAATATCCTTTCCCTCTTACTTTCCTCTTGAAAGAAAAATGACAGACAAAAAGTAACAGTAGTGAGGTGAAGGCATTTTGCCTTCTGTTATGTACTTTGGCACGACTCGTTGGACATTGCGATTCGCAAGAAAGAAAGAAAAAAAAAAAAAAAAGAGTTAGAACTGGAACCGGGAAAAAGCCCTTTCTAGTCTGTAGTTTTTCTCTGTTTCACGCTTACATAGTTCCTTAGGGTTTCTCTCTCACTCTTCCTCATTCGTATACAGATTCAGAATCCTTGCTCTCCCTTTTCCTTTTCGTGCCAACCCACTTCGTTGGGTTTCAACTCGCCGGGTTGACTCGCTCTCCCACAACTCCACTTCTCCTCATTTCCAAGTGAGGTTTGCCTCATTCTCTCTTTCACTTCATCTTCTGGAAATCTTTTCTTCTACTGTTTGTTTTTTTCTCGGGTGGATTGTTGTGGGTTCAGTACAAGTTTTGTGTGTAATTTTAGTGTTTCGTTTGGTCTTGATTTGGTGCGAGTTTGGTGAATTTAGATATGCAAAACTTTCATTGTTCCAGTCCTGGTTGATTTGGTCACCATTTTCGATGATTCCGATGCAAATTGATGGAAAATACTCATAAATAGAGGAAAAGTAAAGAAAAACCCAATCTTGATTATTTGACAATTCTTATGCTCTCATTTGACTGAGCTGAATTTTGAATTCCGAATATTTGATTTCTGGGTTTGCCTCTGCGTTAAGGGTTTTGAATTTGAATGGCGGATTCTGTAAATGTTAATAGTAATAGTAGAATTGAGAACTTGATTTCTGCTAGGAAGTCATTGAATCTTAGCCTAGAGAAATCGAAGTCCCTAGGGTTAGCGTTAGAGAAAGCTGGGCCAAGATTGGAGGAGATTCGCCAAAGATTGCCTTCACTTGAATCCGCAGTTCGCCCCATTCGTGCTGACAAGGATGCCCTTGTGGCCGTTGGTGGTCACATTAATCGAGCTGTAGGCCCTGCGGCTGCCGTGCTTAAGGTTTTTGATGCCGTTCATGGGCTTGAAAGGTCACTCTTATCTGATCTGCGAAATGATCTTCCTGGCTACTTGTCGGTGTTGAAGCGCCTGGAAGAGGCACTGAGGTTCTTGGGAGACAACTGTGGATTGGCAATTCAATGGTTGGAGGATATAGTGGAATACTTGGAGGATAATACTGTTGCGGATGAAAGTTATCTCTCTAATTTGAAGAAGTCATTGAAAATTCTTCGGGAATTGCAGGATGATAAGGAAAAGGCACGGCTAGATGGTGGGCTTTTAGAAGCAGCATTGGATAAATTGGAAAATGAATTCCAGCTTCTCTTGACTGAAAACAGCGTGCCACTTCCAATGTTGTCTTCACCTTCACTTGGTGATCAAGCATGCATTGCCCCTTCACCTTTACCTGTATCTGTTATTCACAAGTTGCAAGTTATTCTTGGTAGATTAATTGCTAATAATAGACTTGAGAAGTGCATATCAATTTATGTTGAAGTCCGTAGTTCTAATGTGAGAGCAAGTTTACAGGCTCTCAATTTGGATTACCTTGAGATCTCAGTATCTGAATTTAATGATGTGCAGAGCATAGAAGGGTATATAGCCCAGTGGGGAAAGCATTTAGAGTTTGCTGTGAAACATTTATTTGAAGCTGAGTATAAGCTATGTAATGATGTATTTGAGAGGATTGGACTGGATGTGTGGATAGGTTGCTTTTCAAAGATAGCTGCTCAGGCGGGTATACTTGCATTTCTTCAATTTGGGAAGACTGTTACAGAGAGTAAGAAAGACCCCATTAAACTTTTAAAGTTGTTGGATATATTTGCATCTTTGAATAAATTGAGACCGGATTTCAACCGTCTTTTTGGTGGAGCAGCATGTGTTGAAATCCAGAACTTGACAAGGGATCTTATCAAGGGTGTGATTGATGGGGCGGCAGAGATTTTCTGGGAACTTCTGGTTCAGGTAGAGTTACAGAGGCAGAACCCGCCCCCTCTTGATGGAAACGTCCCAAGATTAATTAGCTTTATTGCTGATTACTGTAACAAACTCCTAGGGGAGGACTATAAGCCAATATTGACTCAAGTTCTGGTCATTCACCGAAGTTGGAAGCGTGAGAGCTTTCAGGAGGGACTCCTTGTTAATGAGCTTTTAAACATCATGAAAGCTGTTGAACTAAATTTGGAGACGTGGATCAAGGCTTATGATGATCCTATGCTGTCCAACTTTTTTGCTATGAACAACCACTGGCATTTGTACAAGCATTTGAAAGGAACAAAGCTTGGGATCTCTTGGGGGATTCTTGGTTAAGAGAACATGAACAGTATAAGGACTATTACTTCCACAATCTTCTGGAGGGACAGCTGGGGAAAACTTCCTGGACATTTGAGTAGGGAAGGGCTGATTCTCTTCTCAGGAGGACGTGCCACTGCTCGTGATCTGGTCAAGAAAAGGTTGAAAAAGTTCAATGAAGTTTTTGATGAGATGTATACAAAGCAGTCAAGTTGGGTTATGCCAGAACGAGATCTAAGAGAGAAGATGTGTCAGCTTATAGTGCAAGCTGTGGTGCCTGTTTACCGGAGTTACATGCAGAATTATGGTCCCCTAGTTGAGCAAGATGCAAGCTCCACAAAATATGCAAAATTCACAGTGCAGAGGCTGGAGGAAATGCTTTTGTGTCTTTATAAGCCAAAGCCTGTGAGACATGGCAGTTTGAGAGCTCGGCAGTTTAGTGGAAAATTTGGCAATGGAATGCCAGATCTTCGTCGTACAGCCTCTGCAGTTGTGTAATTGCCTAATCCTATATATAAAAGGCATTTATAATCTCTCTCTCTTATTAGATGGGTGGCTACTGTATATAATCTTCCTCCGAGCCCTGCAGTGCGTAATATAACCCTTACTTTCTCAGATTCTGAGAAGGAAGCTTCTGAGCATTTCTGTTCAAATGTCTGGTGCATTTCCATGAAAATGGAGTTTTGTTTCTCTTCTTAGATGAAAACTGATAAGTGTCTCCCCTTTACAGAGGTTAGCAATGCGATCTCTAAGAGGACCATAAGTTATGATTAATAAGTATGGACCTTTCCAATCAGGTTCATTGGTCATACTCCCAGCTAAACTAATTTATTTTTATCTTCATCTTCATCCATTCAGTTGCTTTGTAGCACCAGGATCGTTGTAATGTGCTAGATTTTATGTCCAATTTTTTAGTATACGTGGATTTAGGGGAGTCATCAGAGTTGGGGGGGGGGGGGGGGGGGGTTGTAAAGGCAGAAGCCCTTGGCAGTTGCTTGTTTCTTGTACTTTTTTATGGATGCCTTTGGCAATGAATTACGGGGAGGCTGAGGAAAACAGGTTGTAATTTATATTGTCCACCGTCTCTGTATTGATTGCATACTGACTTCGTTCAGTTCTTTTCCTCTTTTCCTCCAATTAGATGAAAACACTACTTCCATCTATTCCAGCTTCCGGTGGCAGTTCTATTTTCTCCTTTTTGCTATATTTTTCACCAGGTAGGACTCTGTCTGTCATGAAATTTTAGGTTCTGAAAGCATTTTTAATTTTTAACCCTGTGCAACCAGAGGCCATGGTTGCTTCTTGACCTAGTAATGAACAACTCAAAAAACCTAGATAGTGATTGCTTATTTTTGGGAGTCACCATCGACCGTCAGCTGAAGGTGGCGGCTATGATGAAAGGCGTTGCCAACTTTAAAATAAGTGCATGTTTGGTTTAGATTAATTTTTTAGAAAAAATTATATTTTTTTAAACTTTTTTAATATAATTTTAATTATAAATTATAATTAATTTAAATATAAAATAAACTAATATAAACACACCTCTTATATTCTTTGAATCTAAACTGAGTTATCTCAAAGCAGTGAGAAGGATCCTGTTTAAGTCCTTAACCCAACTACAAACGCAATTCTTTAATATTTAATAGGCAACAGCGTCTGGCTGGGACAGATAAGGTTGAAACACTACCTCCACCGAAGCAAAAGTCACTTTTGGCCCGCAACAACATCAAAGCACCGCCTCCTAATGCAAGTTGCCATGGTAGATTAGGGTTTGGGGGAACGTTGAAATTCGGCGTGGTGTGAACTGTGACGCAGCAAGCTTCCCCTAAGCTCGATAGCCTATTGATGGGTATCTGTAAGCGTCAAATTTAGGCATGAGCCTCCATCAGAGTGATTTCTTTTCCTAGCCAAACCAAGTTTTGCTGCATGGCACTGCCATCATTCATTTGGGGTGCTAATGTTGCATCTCAACGTTGACCCTTTCTTTTAAAAGTAGAATGAGACAAAAAGCAAAGCACAGTTCTGCTATCCACAACTGTATACTTTAAATCATGTCACTCGTTTAACGCATTCTTTTCGCGTAGGTTTACGTATTGAGTTTTACTTTTGATAGGCTCTTAATATAATTTTTTTTAAACATATTAGATAATTATTATCACAGACAAACTCTTTTAATACTTTAATACCACTGGTGTGAAATTTTTTTACAATAAAACAATCAAAAGTAAATCTTCATATATAATGATTGCGTAAGTCATATAATATACTTTTTTATGAGTTGTTTAGTAGTTTTATAATTGTAAGTTGTAGCTTTGCTCGTACTCTTAATATTTGCATTGAAAGTGACCTCTTGTAAGAAAGCCTTTCAAATGTGTTCGCTGAATATACTAAATGCTATATCAAATATCAATATTGATTGTAGGAGCAACGCTACTAATCACATATAGCTTAAAGAATTATTAAAAGGAGTTAATCGTTTTTGCTCCTACTACTAATATTTTCTTGTATTGTTATTACTTATTAGATATGCTAAATTCAACAACTTAAACTTGTGAGAATAATCTAATAGTTAAGAAGGTGTGTTTCCTATTTTGACTACTTGGATTTGAACTTTGAATTAACATGCATAAAAATTATCTTTTTTAAGTGCATCATGTCGACATGAGGGGGTGTGCCTTTAAAATCATTTAAAAATAAATTAAGTCTCGACTTGATGCAAAACATAGCTGAAGAATAATTTATGTATTAGTGTCAATTTGATCATATCCTGTCTACTTTTTCCCCTCCTCTTTCAATTGTTTTATGATTGTCCAATTGAGTTTTGGTTTGCCCTAACATTTGACAAATTAATAACAAGTAATTGGCAGCAATAGAATAACACTAGTTATGTGTCCCGTGCTTCGCACGGGTAATACATGTATTATTTTATTTTTTAAATATTATAATTATTTTATTTAATAGATATAATTAAATTTTAATTTATATATATTAAAGTGTTAAATTATTTGTTTTATCATTAATTACTTATCAAAATAAATTTATCATATAATATATATGTATATAAAATAAATAATTAGTAGTGTCATTAAATTTTTTCATAATAATTTTATATATGAATAAAATAGATATGTTTTTTAGAGAATAAAATAGATAATTAATAGTGTCATTTCTCATGGACTAAGTAAAATAAATAGTTAATAGTGCGATTGATTTCTTCTAAAGGCATAGTCTTTTTTAAGAGAATAAGTCATTTTTCAAAATGTATATAAAGTAAATAACTAATGGTGTTATTTATTACTTCTAAAGGCAATTTTACATATGCATATAAATTTGCCTACAGCTCTCATTTTGATGAAAATTTTCTCTTCATGGTTTCTGATCCGTCCAATATAATCAATTTTGTTTTTCTCTTTTTGGTCTCTAATCTTATTTTTTAATAAAAAAATAATAATTAAGCAAAAAAACTATCAATTAAGAGAGAAATGTATCCTTTTTTTTTAGTAAGTTATTAATTTTTTTCTACTAAGAAAACATGATTAAGAACAAAAGATTTAAATCAATGATAATCTGGTAAAGATTCTTTGAAAAAGAAAAGTCGAGTAAAAGGCACAAAGTTAGTGACATGAGAATTTGCTTGATGGTGGCATGAAATTTGGAGCTGATATTGTGAATTATGATTGATGTCCACTCAAAACCCAAGCAAATGCACTAAGCAAAAAATGTCTATAATATTTTCATTATAGTTTTAAATTGTAGTTCATAATCATAATTGTCACTGTAATATTATTATAATAAAAGTCTTCGTAACAAAATTACAATTGTGATTGTATTAATTAATTTTTTTTAAAAATTATTTATAATTTTTACAATCATAATGTAATTATATCAGTAGTTATAATTATAATTTAAAAATGATGTCCAACGCGGCTTTAGGTGATTCTACGCCAAAGTTGAAGTTGTCGTTTGTTCACTTTGTGTGCGCCTAACCTAACCTGACCTTGGCGAATACTGATATCGAAATCCCGCAAATTCTGTCCTTTTTTGTACCAAAAGTTGAGTCCTTTCGTTAGCTTTGTCATGCCATTCCTTTTAGAATTCACAAAGTCGAAGATAATGGGCAAATTGACACAGATGTGGACAAGAAGAGTAGGCCACTGGAATGATTTGATGCTTGTGGATTAGTGATTGGCTCCTACATTGGGTATGAACCTTTGTTCAAATGTTGCTGTCTATTCTATTAATCAAGCATAGTGGTCTTGGACTAGGATTAGGACAAGGAGGATTGGAGTTGCAATCGTGCAGGACTCTAGCATGTTTAGATTGATTTTGAAACTCCAAAATCAAGTATTTTCTTTTGGGTTTGTCTTTGATTTGTAAATTGCTACCATAATATATAGCTAACTATATATATATATATAGTTAGCTATGAAGCAACGAGTATTTCTGAGAAAGAATGCATCCCCATTAAACACAGGGTGAGTATCATGTGAAGGTCCTTTTAAGACAGGATCGTGTTCCAGTCCAAAAAAAAGAAGAAAAAGAAAGAAAGGATCGTGTCTATCTTAGCAAATTATATTCATTAAATATTATTTCAGAATATATGTGAAAACAATTAAATAAAAGTTTGAACATTGAAGTAAATGTTTCTTGGGAGGGTAAGCAATTTTTATGAAAATACTCTGATAAAAAAAATTATTATGTGATATCATGTCTGCTTCCTAGATGGTTAGAGAACCCTAGATTTGAAATAGCGAAATTAATTTGCACCTAAGCTTGTTTTAGGTAGTATTAAATTAATTGTAGGTCATGGAAGAGAGAATCCTGAAATAGAAGAGATTCATAATTTCATATTAAATTTTTCTTTTTGAGAGAGAGGCAACTTGCTCTAATGACATTTAAATCTGATGCCAAAAAAATAAGACAGTATTAAATTATTGATGAAGGATGAGGATCAAGTAACTCATACTATGATTGTACATCTTGTTCAATTTATATGTTGAATATTTTAATAAAATTTAAATACTATTTGAATATAATTTTTGAGTTTTTAAGATATAGAAGATGTTGGAATTAGTGTTAGAATAATACACGTGAGTAAATCTGTAATACATAAAGATAAAGTAGGTAAAGTCTTACATTAGATAGAATAGAGGAAAAAATATGATATATAAACTTGGATAAACTAAATACCTAAGAGTTAACTTTTAAATCAAAGTGATTTTTATGCCCAAGTATGAATAACCAACCACTAAACTAATGCCTCACTCGTGTTATGATCCCCTAATTATATCTTCTGGTTTATGCTTTTAAGAATGTATGAAGAGGAATTTACTCTCATTTAACGTAAAAATTAATTAATTCAATAATACTCTTGTTAAAAAAGCAACCTTAAAGTTGAACAATAATATTGTGGGTTACTCAAATTATTACGAAGAGGTCAATTTTGTTAGTTTTTTTTTCTTTTAGGCACTAAAACAGATAACAACTCTCTTTTTATCTTGGCTTGTAAAAAATATGTCTTATAGTTTCGGGAAAGGCTCTTCTACCATTACCTTTTTAAATCATAAATAATTTTTTATTTACATCTCTTAAAAATGTTTTTTAAATGTAATTGTATATAGTTATTTGACATGATTCAAGTGTACTTGTATATAGTTTTTTAAGTGTACAAATCGTCAATCCATTTAATCAAACTGCCCCTACTTTTAAAAGGTTTCACATTTCACTTTATATCGGTGTTTTCAAAATTGAATCGCGTCATATGGATAGTTTGATCGGTTTACTGATAAATTAAATATTTAATTAATTATAATTTAATTTTATAATTTAATTTATAATTAAAATAATTTAAATTAGATAAAATTAATTAAAATTATTTGATATTTAGTTAATTATTAAATTTATGATTAGATTAATTAAATTAAATAAAATTAATCAAAATTATTTAAATCGTTTAATTAAAATATTTAAATCGATCAATTATTAATTTTTAATTTTAAAAATATAATATATTTTCATATTTTATGAAATTTTTTTATAAATTTTATATTATTATATATAAATTATTTTAATAATATTATGTTATTTAATCAATTAATTTGAACGATTAAATTGATTAAACATAAATCATAAGTCTCGTTTGGGTTTGATTTTCAAAATATTACTTTTATTTAATTTCATCAAATTCTCTCCCTTTCCTTTCTCCCTCTAAAAGATTCTTACGGAAAACAACGTTAAAAACTACCTTGACCGCTCTAACATTCTTTTGGTGATCACATACTCTTTTACATAAATTTAAAGGCTTATCACTGTATGTTCGTTTGAATCTAGACTCTACCGATCGAAACGTCGACAATTAGAGCGAATGATAAGTTGCGTAAGAGCTTTGAATTAAAGATACACTAACAATTCAAGTAAAAAGGGCAAAAAAGTAATCACAAACTCAATATTGGCTTCACTCCTCTAATTAGTGCTTTACAAACTGGTTTAACTAGAGTTTTGCCCAACTGGTTGGACCGTCGATCGGGTAAAACTAATAAAATCCTTAAAACTGTTCAATTTTCCAGATTCATAGCATGTTTAGAAATAGTTTAATTTTTAAAAAATTATTTATTTTTTAAATTTTTTTAAAAAAATTTAAATATAAATTATTTTAATTATAAAATAAATTAATTTAAACTCATACTTAAAAGAATATTTGGTTAAATTTTTTAATTGATATATTTTTACTAATAATTATAAAGATATTATCTTTTTTTTATTTTTTTATTTTTAAATTTTTTTGGAAAAATAATAAAAAAACATAAAATACTTAATTTCTATTATTTCTTTTATAAAATTTTAAAAATAAAAAATAAAACAAAAATCAGATGATATTTTTATAATTATAAATAAAAATATATCAATTAAAAATAAAATATCAATTAAGTAGGTGAACTCTAGTCACACCCGATACTGTAACATATAAACTGTAATTATATTCTTAATAATACGTTCTGGTGTAGACTGCCATTGGTGCTTCGAACCATAGATTTACATGGTCCGCATTTGAGCAACTTCTGTTTGTTTAGTTTGGATGTTGGCTAATGCAAACACGCGTTTGCGGAAAGGAAAAAAAATCTTCCTTTCATTAAACGCTCTATTAAATGTCTAACGCAAGCCACAAAGAGTCAAAACAACTATAAATGCCTATAAATAATAAAAAAAAACTCAATATTATTCATGTTACCACACACAAAAAATTATTGTGTGTTTTTAAAATATAAATAAATGTATTTTTATTAAGTATTTTTATTATTAATTTAAAATTATTAATATAAAATTTATATAATTTTTTTTAAATTAATAATAAAAATATTTTTTTAACACGTATTTATTGTACTTAAAAAACATGTAAGAATTCACGCCCTCCTTTATTTACATTGCCATCTTAGATTTTTAGTAACATAAGCATCGGAGTGGATTTTGGGTCAGGCTCGTTTTGCAGATTTTCGACCCCTCGCGCCCTTCGACTCTCCTACCTTTAGCTATGACCTCGTGACTTTGGCTACTTCAGCTCAACGACTAGATTGGGTTCTTTTAACAACCTTCAACCTCACAACTCACTATTTGATTCCTCCAATGTGCACCCAAACTATATGTGATCTCGAAGCAGAACAACTATGGAATCACATAAAAAAAATAATTATCTTTTGCGAATAATTTATTTTATTTTTATAGAAAGTGATTCTACATTAATTTGATTGATACGAAGCAATTTGGTAACATGCTTTGGATAATTACAAGTTTTCTCTATAATTATGAAACTAACATTAATCTTAACACAAAATGCAGCCCATTTCTTCTGGTTCTTTTCTGTTTGTTAAGGTGTAGATTCAATTTGCAATAACATTGGATTCTAATCCATTGGTATTGTTTTCTTTTTCGTTAACCGGTGTATGGTTTGGACATGTAAATAAAAAAAAAATGCGGACCAATAGATTAAATCGGGCCACTTGGATAAAGATGAATGAATTAATTTACTATGAAGATATCATACTATATCTTGGCTCACATGTAAAAGCAAGACTGGTAGGAATATTAAATAAATTTTGAATTAGTCGTGTGATTTTTTTTTGTAAATTAAAAATATTTTTTTAAGATTTAATTTATTTAAATTATCTTATAAATATAATTTTTTTGAATTAATAATGATAATAGTATAATTTTTTTCATAAATTTTTATAAATTAAATTATAATTTTTATACTTAAAGATATAATTCATTTTTATTATATTAACATATAATAAAAGAATTGGCTGCATGATTTTAGTGGGCATTAAAATAACACTTTTACTTACCTTACTATTTAAAAAACGAACACTAATTACAATTATAAAATACCCATGTTTAATTGGGTTGATTGCATTGTTCATTGGATTCCAAAGCCGTTCAAAGATGCTTGCAAACCCTTGATCAAATAAGATATGCCGAATGACCTTATCAATTATGTTTTTCATTTTTTACAGGCAGAGACTAAAATCTAAACAAATTTTACACTCTATTATATTATTTAAAAAAAGATCATCAACAAGAAATCAAGAATTGAACTCAATATTTTTTTAGTGTTAAAAAAAAAGGTTAAAAAGAATGAAAACTTATCTTGTAAGTCTCAACAAGGACTTACATTTCACTTTGAATGAACCCTAATAAAAAATTTGATCTATAATTTGTTTTCTCAACACAAGTCTATCCTACCAGCTAGAACTTATCCTCATTTGTTTTTTATTGACTTTTTTACACGTACAAGATAAAATGGTTTCTTCAGCATCCCCTTCGTCATGCTTTGCATTTATACGTTGTCAGACTCTTGTCTGCACAAGAAGGCAGTGGTTTTTATTGGATGGGATGAGGGCGGGCACCACATCGGGTGCATGATTGATTAAGTAATGACTCTATCCAAAGAGATAAGGGTAGGCCTGCAAATCGCTGAGTGCAAGACCACCCACTGGTCAGTCCTCGCATTGACCCTATTTCCTCCAATGGAATCGATTTCATCGTAGTATTTCCATCCATTTGATTATAAAACTCCTGTTTTGGAATATCTGTCTGCCGACGGGGCAAAGTCCACCAAAATCAGGCATTAATATCGGAGACACGATCCTATCTGGCTAATTACGTAATAAGAGAGAGTTTTGTTAAAAATATATATATAATTAAATTTAAATAATAATTAATAGAGTTTATAATTTATTAGAATAAACTTTTGTATAATAAATTTTGTGTTTATTTATGTCTAATGGAATGATTCTGATATAGAATATGATTTAAATCATAACATTTATAGGCATTTTTCTCTTATGTTTTGTTTGATATCATAAAAATAAAATAAAATAAGAGATATAGTAAAGAAAAAATAAAAAAATAAAAAAAAAATGCTTCTCATTTTTTTTAGTTTTATCAAAGAAAAAAATAAAAATATTTATAAATAAATATTAAATTATTTTATTATCTTTTATAACTCATTACATTGTTTATCTTTAACATTGACAAAGTGAAAAAAAAAATTAAATTTTTATTTTAATTCTCTGAATAAAAGAGAGATGTAAAAAATGTGAGATTCATGAAAATTTATCATTTTAATTTTTTTTATTCTTAAATTAATGTTAAATAAAAGAAAGGGTCAATTATTAAGTTTTTCCCTCCTTTTTTACTCAAAAAAAATACATTAAAAAAAAAAAGGCTAGGAGGCAGAGGAACTTGTTCTTCTCTGTCTCAAGGTCTTCATTGCTTAATTAAATCAAACACCAAATATGGCTTTCTCTTTCTCTGTCTCTCTCTCTCTCTCTCCACACATACACCCATAAAAGATAGCTCATTTAATAATTGGATACTTACCAACTTGTAGGGACATTAACAAGTGCAAAATTCACATTAAAGACATCGACCGTACATTGTTGTAGGTGTCATTTATAATCTATTGCCTTTTATTATTAGGCTTCAATTATGATTCTGATCAATTTGAGGTTTTAAGAAGTATTATATTATATGAGGGGGCCGCTATGACTGTTGGACATGAATTGATAAGATTGATCAATTAATATGTAGAATTATTGAATTATAGATATAATTTTATAAGATAAATTATAAATAATATAATAATTTACAACAAAAAATATATAAATATTGTATATATAAAATATTATTTCTTTCAATTTAAAACAAGTGTTTATTTGACGAAATTTTTTTGATTCATATTAAATATTTTTTAAAAAAATTAAAGTAACATTAAATTTTTATTTTTTATTTTTATCATTGTAATAATACTGTATAGTAATTATTAAAGTAAATAAAAAATTAATAAAATAATATAATAAAATAGTTAATTATTATAAATTGAGTAAGTATAATTTAATAAAACTTTTTCACAATTAAAAGTTGTTTTGTTTTTTTTTTTTTTTTTTAATTCTTGGGTTTTTTTTTAAAAGACATTTATTTTGAAGTGAAAAAGAGATTTATATAAGATTAACCATCAAATTTTAATTCAGCAATCAATTTGACTAATACATACATTATCGCATTTTCTGTCTGACTACCAACTCAACGTCGCATCAACCCCGCAAAACAATCTGTGAATTAGGAAATGAGAAAGGAGAAATAGATTGTACGGTATAAACATAATCTGTTTGAAAAAACAATTATTATGGAACCTAATATATTATTCCTAGCTCGTAAAAAGTTTGTATATATAAATGTTATGTAAATACTAATAATATTTAAATAAAACAACTCTCTATAATAGAGCCTGCAAAAAAATTTATCACAATAATAAAAAATGAAATATTATTTTTGTATACTTGTTGATAATATTATCACACACACATAATATAGTTTTAAAAAAAAATTATTTAGCTAAAGTCTTATTAGGCATCTATATTGAAGACATGAGCACGAGTATTTCAAGTATTTGTGTATAAGAAGAATTTTTAAAACAAAAAAAAATTCATTTTATGACTATTTTCAAATTTGTGAATTGAATGAAAAACAAAAATTAAATTAAGTGCGTTGAGACAGAACACTTGATGACTATTATCAATTAGGGTCACAAATATTACAGGAGTGAAGTACTAGCAACAAAATAGTTAATAAATAACAACTAGATTCCACGCACTTAAGGATTTAAATGATAAAAAAAACTAATAATTAAATGTAACGAAACGTTCAGCGGTTTGTTTAAACGTTATGGGATTTTTTTTTTTAATATCACTAAGTAAATTGGACATCATAGGATTTTACACCCAAAGATTGACCATCTTTAGTTTTCCATTTTACTGTTTAAATCTCTTCTAAATAAAAAATATAAATTAAATATCTTCTCAAATGATTATAAAGAATACATTCTTCACTTTAACTTGATCTATTTAAAAAAAAAAATTCACGTGCTAACTTAAAATTTAAATTCAAATAGTTAAAAATAAGAATAAAAACATATTTATATAACTACTAAAAGTCTGTTTATTTTAACATTTTAAAAAGGTTTAAGGATTATGTTAAGAAATCAAAAATAATATTTATTATTTTATATTAAATAATCTTAATTAGTTAAAAAATATTAAATTTATTTTCAATTTTTAAGCCATTCAAATATTTATATTTTTATTTAATAATTTTTATTTTTAATTTTTAAAATTATTTCCCTTAAAAAACACATTAACAAACTCCTTTAAAAAATCTAACCTCGAGTTTCTTAAAAGGAATACAATTCTTCATTATTCTCAAGGCTTTTTTCAATGCTCATCCAAACGGACTATTAAGGCAAACCTTAAGTTTTGCATTTGATAAACAAGAAAGGAACAATTACTATTAGATGATGTGATGCAAACTGAAAAATATTAAATCAATTTCAAAATTTGATTAATTAGCTAGCTAGTATATTCTTTATCTTCACTCTCTCTCTCTCTCTCTCTCTTTCTATTAACACTCCTCCTACCAACCATAAAGTCGAAGTCTTTGTTCAATTTCATCCCGGTGGTCATCATCACTTGTGCCACAAGATATAATCTTGTCCAAAATAGTTTAGACAGAATGCCATCTGCATAATCAATAACTTTATAAGAAATGTTATATATTGAATCATTCCAACTTGTTCTTCAAGATAACTACATGAAAATATAGAACAAAATAATCATAAAAATTGTGGAATCAGAACACTTTGAAAAATTAGACTTGGAAAAGGAATAACCAAACTTTTTCATTCTAATATTATTGTGCCTAAATCGAAAAAACAAAAACATTGTACTATTATACTAAGAAATTGAAAATTCCTAAAAAAAGGAAGCATGCGCTTGGTCTGATCCGATAAGAGGAAACAAGAGGATAAGTATCAGAAACCCGCGAACATTAAAACGCATACAAGGTGAAAGGACTTTTCTGGTCTCTATCCTTGCCACGTCGTCACGAAGCGTGTCAAAACTCTCTCTCTGCCCCTGCGCTGCTATTTATTTTATCTGCTCATTCTCAGTTTTCTTCTATTTTTCGTTGTTTTTCTCTGAATTTCTTTGTTGATATTTTGATACCTCTGGTTCTGGAGAGAGATAGAGTGCAGAGGAACACCATCACCGCTCTTAACGGTTCCTCTACCAATCCCACGGCGGCGATTGAACAATTTTATCCCTAGAGCGAGAGTTTCTCCACCTGTCTGCAACTGTTTTTCTGCCGATTGATGACAAGCAGCCCAACCACTTGGAGGCCCAAGAGGAGGAGAAGGCGAAGAGGACAAGGGTAAGCGCCACCGCGAATCGAATCGAATCGCCGGTTGCCGTTGATTTTCGTTGGGACTTTCGGCAGAGGATGGAGGTTTTGGTGGGTCCCGCCTTCACTATCGATGTTCCCTCGTCTCCGCCGAGAGGCGAGGCGGACGAGCGCGCAGTTCCGTCATGCCTTTTCTTGAAGGGGGCCGCAGGGCTCCCGGAGAAGGGCGGGTCGGGTTTCCGGATCGCGGGGCCGCCCGAGTTCTTCGCGGGCGATTCGTCGGAGGCGGAGAGCTCGTCGTCGATCGGAACCCCGGATGAGAGCGACAACGATCTTTCGTTCGAAAGGGACGGCGATGCGATCGAGGAGGAGGAGGTGCAGAGCGAGCTGAAGGGACGAGCTGGGTTGGGCTCTTTGGATTCCTTGGAGGACTCCCTCCCCATCAAGTTAGTTCCTCTCTCTTCCCCTTTTGTTCTCTTACTTTATTCTTGCGAAGATTACATGCCTTCTTTGAGATCCTTTCTGTTTTTGAGTCTGTAAAATCTTGGTGCTCTGCCGAAAATTTTTTTTTTTCTGGGTTTTGTGAAACTTGTGGTATAAATCTTTGGGTTTTGGCAAGAGAAAATTTTTCATTCATTTTATGTTGTAATTGGTTCTTTTTTTTTTTTCCGTTAGCTCTGATTTTGATTTTGGGTTTTGGACTTTTTGGTAATCGATGCAGGAGGGGATTGTCGAGCCATTTCGATGGAAAATCAAAGTCATTCACAGATCTATCCCAAGTCAGCACCTTGAAGGAACTGCAGAAGCAAGAGAGCCCATTCAACAAGAGAAGAAGGGTTCTAATCGCATCCAAGTGGTCGAGAAGATCAGCCTTCTACAGCTGGTCAAATCCAAAATCCATGCCCCTTTTGCCTGTGGACGAGGACGAAGATGATTTTGAAGAGGAAAAAGTTAGAAAAGTACCGTCTGCGTCGTCCTCGTCCACGTCCTCGTCCTCGTTAGCGGAAGGAAAAGAAACCAGAAGATCAAGTGCTGCTGCGCCACAACAGAATCCCTGAATCGTATGCTGCTGAGATGAGGCTTAGACTAGGGAGCTTCAAGTCAAGGAGCTTTTCTCTCGCAGATCTGCAAGAGCGTGATGACGAGGAAGAAGATGATGATTAACATTTAACATTAAGAGTTTTTGCTTTATTCTTTTGTTGTTGATGTTTCAGTTGTTGTTCCTAAATAAAATTAATAGTAGTATTAATTGACTATATTAAAAATCTTATCTTTCTATTTCTATTTTTTGGGTTAGAACTTAAAAAACGAATTTTGTTAAGGGATATCCCGTGCTGTGCATATCCCGTGTATCTACGAAAGAAATGAAAGCTTCATATAGTGACAGGAGTCGAAGAGCTTTCTCCTATATTCTAGAGGGGATATGGATATTGGAATTTACATTCATAACTCACGAGAGAGGAGAGAAAGACAAACAACCAATTGGGTGGATAACAGCAAAGAACAGGGCAATTTCAAGCGAAGAAAGAGTACAACTAATATTCGTTTGAGTTTTTGATTTTTATTTTTTGGTTCCGTGTACAGTTGTACCGTTATTCATGTAGGAATGAGATAGGTGTGGCCAATGGGCATGGGTTGGAACCACGGTGACTTGGCGAGAACTTCAGAACGGATCTTGAATCAAATCTTATCCTATCCTTGGAGACTTTTGGTACGTCTGCCAGAAAGAAAGACTTCCATTAAATTAAGGCTTGCAAGTTGCGTCCCCGTTGATCTGCAGTCAAAAGTTGGAAGCTGAAAGAGAATCGAATTTCAAGTTGAAGTGTTGAGTCCATATCCTTATTTTTGTGCTTGGGCATTCGTATTGCTTTGTATTATTAGCTAACTTGACTAACTACTCGTTGGCTATTGGCTAAGCGGATAACATGGTTCAGCCTTACTTTTCAAGCATCACATAAAAATATCTGTTCTACGATCCTTTGAAACTCCTGCAATAGATATATATGGTAATGGATCTCTATTTCTATTTTCTGTCTGATAAATGCTGAAAAAAAAAATTGTGGTAAAAATTTCCTCTTTCAATTTGGCCTCACTTACAATTTGTCTCTAATTTTAAAATGGATTAAAAGAACTTTAATTTTACCAATTCTGTTTTTGGTCTAACTATCAGTATTTGGATATTTTTTTGACTAATCTGATTTGAGTTGGATAGATTATTTATATGAGGTAAAGTTCTCTCAGCATAGATTTTTTTCATTTACAATATTCGAATTCGAGACCTTATTTAAGGAAAATAAGTTCTTTATTACTTGAATCAAACACCTGTTAGTTACCAACTCTATTTGAATGGAGAGAAAAAAATAGTGATTTTTTTATAAAAAAAATTGATGCTTTCTTATATGGGTCAAGAGAAAACATAAATAAACAAAGAAAATGGTAGAACAAAATATTTAAATTTTTCTTTTTAAGGTTTTCTTTCATTCCAAAATTTTAAATTTTCTTTGTCCTCTTATTTTCTTTCCTTTCATCCAAAACAAAGAGTAAATGTGCAAAAAAAATTTTGAACTTTATTAAATGTGCCAAAAGCCCTTTTTATCAAAGATATTCTAATTTGGTAACAAAAAATGTAATTTTCTCATCACATACGAAATTAAAATTATAAGTTAACATACAAAAATCTCTTCAAACTTTGATTTATGTAAAATTTAGCTCCTGAGCTTTGAAAATGGTCAAAACATACAGATGAATTTTTGTGTGTTTTGATCATTATAAATCACACATAAATCTAAGTTTGGAGAAGTTTTTGTATTTTACCTTATCATTTTAAGTGAACACATAATGGTTACATAGGATTTTCGTGAGTGGATTAGGGTTTACACATTCAATAAAGTTAAAGGGTTTTTTTTTTTACCTTTTTTAAACTTACGGGATAAAGATTTAATTTTAATTTATTATCAATCTACTTATATATGGACACATGATACTTATTTAAAAAGTTAAATTCTTTTAGTAATGTGTTAACATATGATCTGAAGATAAGGTAAAAACCTTTTCACTGAAAGTTAATTAATATTAAACTCAAAATTAAGATAAAAGAAACTATTGCATTGAATAATTATTAAAGTGAGAAAAATGATATAAGTAATATGCAAAATTGTTAAATTGTATGTAGATTTTTTATATTTAAATTTGGATTTAATTTTGATTTATTGTTAGTGTAAAAATTTTTTATACTACCATCCAATCACATGTTATGTAATATTTAACTTTTTAAGTAATTATTATCATAGTTAAATTTTTTTAATAATTTGACAACACATGATTTAAATGATAATATACAATTTTTTATACTGACATTATAAATTTAGAGATAACTTTAATGATATAAGATATATGCATTTTTATATAGATAATAACATAATGACAATATCTCAATATAAATGAAGAAGAATAAGAGGGTAATTGTGTGAAATCACTTTAAAAAGGAATTTTTATACACCCCACAAATCATTCTAGAGCTTAATATGAAATGATAAAAAAAGAATGTGGGATTAGACGAATATTTGCAAATTTTGTAGTTTAAAATTTTATTTAAACTTATTAATTAATATGCGTAATATACCGGATGTCCGTAATACCTAAAATATTTAAAAACATACTCACCAAAAAATATATTTAAAATCATAGAGATCGAATGTGATACTAATGAACACTAAACAGTAAATACTAATGAACACAAATACAATTCTCGTTTATATATTTTATCATTCAAAATACCGGATGCCCGTAATATCTAAAATATTTAGAAACAAAATCACCAAAAAATATATTTAAAATCATAGAGATCGAATGTTATACTAATGAATACTAAATATTATAAATTTAAATCCGTATTTTTATTTTTTTTTATATCTATATCTTGTCCAATATCTATGGAACATTTTTTTTTTGGTTTAATTTTTTTCTTGGTTTACTCTATGGAATATATTTTTATATGTATATCGATAGGGATATAAAATATTTTTCTAAATTATCATCCCTAAAAATGAGTAGTAGAAGAAATGCTTCTTAACTAAATTCAGTGTTTGCTTCTGCTTAGTATTTTTTTCGATCAATATCACAAAATGAAAGTAGGAAATATACGTCAAAGATACATTATTGATTGTAGGGAATGAGAAGGTCATATATTTGGTTAAAATCCATTCACATCCAAATGGAAAATGTGTTGAAGTTGGAAGTGAAAATAAGAGTACAAGACACGGAAATTTTTTTGTTAAGAGCATATATTGGTTTGCTTGGTAAATTAAGTATGTATTTGCATTAAAGTTTGTAAATTTAATTTTGAATAAATTTAATTTTATTTAAAAGTAAATTTGTATATCAATGATTTATATTTGAAAGTTTTTATTTAAAAAGTAATTTTAACAATATTAATGTTGTTTGAATATTATTTATGAACATCACTTTAAAATGTGTAATTATAATAAATGATATGAATTATTTTTTGAGTTAAATTAAAAAGGATATTTTTGTTAATATACATCTAAATAAATTTTTTCTTACAATAAAAGTAATTAAATATTACTTTCACGTGTAAAATGTTAAAATTATATTTGAACGCAAATATGATTGCAAATGTAATTTATCTTAAAAATTATGAAATATGTTAACACATAATTCAAAACAATTTTATACCTCAGGACTTTTGAGGCAAATCAAACACGCTTAATTAAGCGAAAAGCGAGTTGCATGTGACGCGGAGGGGGTAGTTTCAAAGTCAAACCTTCTTGGAATGCACGGCACTTAGGATACGAGTAATTCTAAATTTTTCTACACAATCAAAAATCAAATAAATTATTTTTTAATAATTTCTTTTTCTTTTATCTAAGAAAGAATTCTAATACTCATATTTTATTTTATATTAATACTCAAATTAATTTGATAAATATTTATTAATTATTAATTTTACGTACAACATATCGGAAAGTTAATAGGCCACTCTTGCTCATGAGATGTAGCTGGATTTTGTGGAATTTGAGAGGCCCCTTTTACAACGTCAGAGAACTCTTCTTGAAGATGCCCTAGGGATTGGTTGCCCATGTGTAGTTTCTGGTTCTTCAGGGTGCTTGTCTGTTAACACCTCTTCATAGATGAAAAAAAAATTGCGTGTGTGTGTGTGTGTGTATATATATATATATATGTAATCACATTATTTTATATATAAAACTTTTAAATGAATTATGAATGATAATTTTTAGTAAGATCTTTTATTATATTTTTGTATTTAGAACGTAATAACTTTTGTATTTATTAAATTTTATATGAAAAAGTTATAAATAATTAAAAATAATTTATAAAATATTAACATAATAAAAATAAATTACATTACTAAATATGAAAATTATCTACAGTTCTTAAGAGTTACAATAAAAAAAATATAATAAAAATTGGGAAATTTAAAAAAATTCTCGTATGTAATGTAGTGTGCTAGTAGCACATAGTTAAATGATACTACGCGTGAGTTTATCATGGCCTGCACTATCCCATCAATTCGTCTCCTCGCTCCCTCCGGTTCTTACCTCGCTTTCTCTGTCTCGAGCACCTGGATTAGGGTTCCGAATTTACCCGCGAATTTTGTCTTGAACCGGGCGAGTGGACTCAGCTCTAACTCAATGAGTCAACCCACTCCTCCGTTCGCCACCGATTCCAACAGTCTTTCGACTCAGAATGATACGTCGTCGCGGCCGGAAAACACCGATGTCCTCGTCCAGTACGTGGTGCTCCGGCGAGACCTGATCGACACTTGGCCTCTGGGTAGCGTGGTCACGCAAGGCTGCCATGCTTCTGTTTCCGCCGTTTGGTCCAACAAAGACGATCCTTTCACCGTCGATTATTGCAGCCCAGATAAAATAGATTCTATGCACAAGGTGAGGAAAAATTTAGCTACAGATATTTCGGTTTTTTTTTTTCTGATTGTAAATCGTAATGTTCATATTTTGTGTCAAATTTTTTTCTTTTGGGCTTTGTAGGTTGCAAATCTGGTTAAATTTGGGTTTTCCTAGTTGAAGTTTTGAAATTAAAGAAGTATTGAAGGGGTTGTTGTATATAGTGAGCTTTGCTTTGTGTGTTCACGAACATGGACAATGGGCAAGTAACACGTTTTGAAGTTCTTTTGTCTGCTGTTTGCCTCTGCCACATAATATGTATCTGTCACTAGTACATAAAATCCTAATCCATTTTAATGGATGATTACTTGAAAGTTGGAAACTAGATTAAAAGTGAAGGAAAAATGAATCATGAATTTGTAATGGGGATTTCATTCACCTGATCTCTTTATCTTCTGATAAAGCTGGATGGTCGATGTTGGCATTACAAAATCTCGACATCAATAAAAGTTTCAGTCATTACAGAGTGTGTGCATCTACCAGCTGCCACACACTAATTTTAGGTGCTGAGTGACTGAGCCTATGATAATATATGATTTTGGGAGTTTTTGGATTCTAATAAATTAATAATTTGATTTTGATTAGAGTCTATTTATATGTTAGATGTGATTTTAATGTTATTTTACTTACTTGTGTTATTATATATGTATATATATGTTCTTGAATATAATTTTATATTATAAGTAGGATCTTACGTTTTGTGCTACGATCTCACGTGTTACGTGTCTACCCTCCTTTTCCGATCCTAGACTGATTTACGATTTTGACAACCTTGGTCATTAGAATGAACCTTTCTTGAACCTTCGTTTATGGGAACCGACATGGGCATTAAGTTAGAAACGGGTGATTGGTGATACTAAGGTTTTCTAGAAAGTATGTTAGTGTGATTGTCTCCATTTTAGTTTTGGCCCCTTCCTATTCTATTTTTATGCCTGAATCTGTGCCAGGGGAAGAGAACAATGGATTGATCATTATGTTCCTGATGATTTGTTGTCTGTTTTGGGGTTTTGCTTTTGGCCAAGCGGTAATTGTTCTTGAATTATTGTTACGTGTTTAACTGAGCTAGATGTTTCATAAAAGAGATGAAGATTCATCTATGCACATATGGTGCGAACTAGAAGTACTTGTTTCTGATTGGATTTACCAATAATTCCATTCTCATGAAACATGAAAGCTTTGTTCTTTTTTTTTTTTTAAATTAGAATTTGAAAGGGGTCCAGATAAGGATATGATCATATGATTCATGTGAAATCAAGCTATTTTTTGCTCCCCTTTTCTGTTTTTGTCAGGGCTATACATTGACCTTTTAGCTTGTAGAATGTTGAATATAATGAGTAAAGTAGTAACATGCTTTCACTTTGATTGGGGCTCTGGTAGAAAGTTAATATGAGAGAACAGTCTTCCCTCTCCCTGATTCTGGGCTTTTTGCCGGTATCTTTTCTTTCTCATTGAGTCATTGGAGATTAGTGAGCTGCGGATATCTTCATCCCACTGTCTAACTAGTCATTGTTAGTTTGATAACCATTAGAAAAATCCCTATGAATTAGTTGCAAATTGTGTTGTAACTTGTAAGATATATATACTTTGCTGCATTGTTTTTTGTGATGGATGGAAATTTGTTCACATCACAGTTGAATTTAGTAGTAAGTGCATGAGGTTTTCCAAATCATTGCTTATGGAACATGCAATTTAGCTTCTCCAATGTATATGGAGGTTTAAGTGATATGCTCCATCACTTTGATAATTGCGATGCACACCCCAACGTTGTGAGACTACTTTGTGGCCCTGCCCTAGACATCAACCTTTGGATTTGCTAGTCTTACGCCGCATATTACGATATCCTTGTTATGTTTTTGGGATATTGAATGTTCCATGTACTAATGCACAATTCATTAAGAAGTGTGATGATATATTAAAGTTGAAAGCAGAAAAATGAAGGCAACAGTGCTGAAGTGTGGTAATTGAAAAACCTTTATATGAGTTCATACTTTGTTCGTAGTTCAATAATCATCCACTTATCCTTCCTAGTAGTCTCTGTCTGTGCATATCTTGTTTATAGTTCTGGCTCTATAGATCAAATCCGTAATATTCTGCAACTTAGCACCGGGTTTATGAATTAACTGACAACTGAAATTCAAATGTAGGTTACACTTGAAGTGAAGGGAGAATCCCAGATTTTAAACTTGGCTGAGAAGCTCACATCAGGTGGGATCATTCACAAACTCTGGATCGAACAACCTGAAAACATACCTACGTGTCTTGCCACAAAACCTTACCCTAAGTCAGTAGTATCTTCATATTTTAAGAAGTTGAAACTCTGTAAGTGATGTCATGCTTGATTTTACTATTTTATTTTTTTCCCTCTTTGCCCTTCTTTGGTTGAAAATGCACTGAACTATGATGGGAGTTGGGAAGTTCTGGATATTTTTATTTTTTGGCCTTCTTTCCTGAAAGATGAAAAATTTTCAAATGGAGCAAGTGAATGGTAAGTGCATCAACAATCTAGGTTGGGCATTTAGCCGGAAGTTGCCCTTCATGTTATTCTGTTTTACGCTCATGGGATTATGTCTTTTCGCAATATCAGTTGAAGAAATCTGAAATTCTGCCATGTTTAACTTTAAGCACCGCTGTAATTTAGGGGCAAAGCCAATTGTTGTTATGCAGTTATAGTTTTAGCGTTTTCATTTGGATATTTGATTTCTGAAAGGAAAAATCGGTTTAGTTTACTGCTGAGTTTTAGAGTACTCCTCATTTCCCAACTTAATATAATTGTGAGACCTGATGTCTCTCCCTCCGTATGTTTGGTTTCAGCAATCTGAATTGGTGACTTCGATCGGTGTAAACGAGCAAAGTCATAAGATTGATCACTACACTGAATGATGGAAAGTTTGATAGACATCAGTTTCCTGCAACCTGAAAATAAAATTTATTATTATCTTTAAAAATTAGTTTAGTTATTCAGTTTAGAAGTTTGATAGACCATAATGCAATAGTCAAAATTTTAATAAAACTAGTTAAATTACATATTCTAGCCAAACTCTAATTTAGCGATCGATACTTGACATAATAAGTCCCTTTCATGAAATTGCTAATATTAAACATGAAAAATCTTTATCCCGAACTTCACGTGCAGGAATGTGCACCGACTCTCTCAGAAAGAGGTAGTTCCACAGAAAAGAAACACATTAATAAGTGGCTGTACATGGAAAAAGGGAAAGGAAAATTGAATAACAAAAGAAATGAAAGGGATCAGCTGTTTCCTTTAGGCCTTGTGTGGTTCTGATGATGACGACGACTACTGCACCACGAGTCGTCTGTTGCACAAGGTGCAGTAGTACCTGCGCTTGGTCTTATGATAGAGGGGTAGGAAACAGAACCTCCACTGTTTCTCTACGTCCATAGCCTGGATCATCCCTTTACAGTAAGGACACGCCCCTGGTACTGGCTGCCTTGACAGCACCCTCTCATCCTGGTCGCACACAAACACCAAACACATCTTCTTCTGTCTTTCCTCTGCGGGTCTTTCTTCTATCTAGGTGGGTACTAATCCTACGTTATGTTTTTGGTTGCTGTGAAGGGACTTGGTCGGAAAAGTTGGAAGGAAGGAATATTGCTAGCTATTTGGATAAGCAGGAGAGGGTTATTTATATTTATATGGGAAGGGATCGAAGGATTGAGGGAAGAGCTTTCCCAGGAAATGAGGAGTAGAATGGAGGAAGGGAGAAGGAATAGCTCAAGGAGAATAGTCTAGGCTAGTCTAGTCGTACTCACAAACGAAACGCGTTTCTAGAAAGTTCAAATATGCTTCTCGTTTCATTTCCTTCACCGCGTTATACTCGCCTCGCTGGACCATCTCATGGCCCATTGGTGGTATCTGGAAGAAAAAAAGAAAACTATTTAACAGAAGAGCAGTCATTTTTTATTGGATTAAATTTTATTAAAATTTAGAAATAGCGTAGCATAGATTTTACATTATAAAAAATAATTTAAAAACTTTATTTAAAAAAGTCGTACAAGAATAGCACGCTTACTTCTTTTTTTCATTGTAAAAATAAAAGGTGACGCTCATTTCACGCCGTCACTGGTTGGTACTTGCTAGTGGGAAATTTTTTTTTTAAAGTGGTGCTACTGCTAACTGCTCCGTGCAAATGCAACCCAAGTTTTTTTCAGCTGCAAAACTATATATGGAATGAGATGGGTAGCAATCTCTTTAACAATAAGAGCTCACCAATAATTAATAAACATATAGTGAATGGAGGAATTTTTGCGCCCACTTTTGTAGCGCGCTGGTCGGGAAGCGCATCCATTCTCTCCCCGTCTTTCTCCCGGTCGAACAATTTTTGTGTTTTCTTGTGCGTTAGCCTTTAAATTCTGTAGCTTTTTTTTTAAAAAAAAAAAATAACAACCACACATAAGTTTGAATCTATAATCTCTTATAAACTATTCAAATCTTTAATTACTAACTCATTCTTAGTGACTTACTATTAAAAATGTTAATCTTCTTAAAATATTAGCTAAATAATCTTTCACTTTATAATGGCTAAAATACAAAAAGAAAATTCTTCAATTATAGGTTATTTATATGAAACTTCTTATATTTTAAAATTCATCAATACAACTTTTAAAATTTTTCAAAGCATGCATATTAATACAAATTAAACCTTATGTATATGCGCAAAAAACCTTTATATGAAATTAATATGTATGGTTAGATGAATTTTAAGAAATTGAGTTGCTGAATTTCAAAACATATAAAGGTTTTTTTTTTTTTAACAAATGACTCATAGTTGAATTTTTTTTTTATATTTTAACTGTTTATAATGACAACAAAAAAATTCGATGCAAACTGCTTAAATCATTTACTGTTAACTTACTGTAAATAACTTAACCTAACAATTTTCTAAATTATCTTAAAAAACATTTTCAGCTTTTATTTCAAAACAATAATAAAGATTGTTAGACTAATTAATTGAATAAAATGCAGTGCAGCCTCTCGTTTCATTTTATGTAATTTAATTTTTCTTGTACCTATTTCTTCATTTTATATTTTCACATGGTTTTACTTTTTTCTTTTTTATATGTATGTTAAAGCTTCAAGATGCCTTCAAGCCCAATGTGTTTGGTTTAAATTCATTTTAATGCAAACGTCAAAATGCACAATCTACAACACACTATAACGCATGTTTTTGAAAAGAAAATAAAGATTTTTTTCTCCCAACACCCGTTAATGTTAAAAAAAACTCAAAACAAACACATCAATTAGAAAACGCTCGAAATTTATCCTTGTGATAAAGTTTATTAGAAAATGTGTGAACGCCCGTTGGTTTTCAATAACATCTAAAACAAACAGGCAAGAATTTATTTGTCTTTGCTAATATACGAAAAATAATTAATGATGAATACGCCCTGCATTTATATATGAAAAAAATTTAATTTAGAAATTAATATTAAAAAAGAGGAATTGGCAATCAATACCTTAAACGTATTGTTTAAAAGAATATTCAATACTTTTTATTTAAATTGTTGTTGCCTGTTTTCAAAGAATGATCCAAACTTGCCTAAGGATGTTGGAAAGCTCCACGGCAGTGGATGGTAATCCAAGATGCCTGCAAGGCATTCCAGTGTTCAAATTAGTATTGGAACAAAATGAAGACAGGCTTAAAATTAGATATGGGCATAATCTTTTAGTATACTTAAATAGAAGGTGAAAATCTTTGAATTTAATGTGATGGGTTGAATGTGTATCATTAAGCTTGGGTCTAGTTAGGACCTATTAAAACATAAATGAATAATTATTTAAAAAATATTAAATATTCTTAAAATTTTTAAAATAGTAAAAATATTAAATATTTTTACTTTTTCTTTAATATTTTTATTTTTATTTTTTAATTAGTGCACTTACGGTACTTGTTAACATATGTCCAAAAAAAAGAACTTTTCAAATAAAAAGTTTGGAAACAAAAGACGAAAGCAAAGTCCTTCAAATAAAAGGTTTAGTCACAGAAGAAAAAAAATTGAAGTTTAATAAAAGGGATAATTACATTGATTTTTTTAAGATTAACATTTATTATATTAATTTTTTTTTATTTAAACAATTATACTTACTTCTTATTTTTACAATTTATACCAAAATATATGTTTATTTTTTTTATTTTAATATATTTCCGATATTATTATTCATTGTAAATTACAAAAATTATAAAAGAAATAAGTGTAACTTCACAAATGATGAAGTATAAGTGAAATATGCAGGTATCTTTCATACCACAAAAGTCACCTTTTGTTCAATCGTTTTTAAAATAATAATAAATTTATTTTTAATTTTTGAAAGACATTCATCAATTTATTTTTTTTTATTGAATTAATTTTTTAAATTTTAAATTAATAATAATTTAATTTTTTTAAAGATTAAATAAAAAAAATAAAAAAATAAAATTTATGAATGATTTAAAATTTAAGCAAATGAATTAATAAAATTAATTTGTAAAAAATTAGAGTAGGATTGTTCACATGTACCAAAAAACAGAACAAAGAAAGAGTAGATTGTTGAGAACATGCAATCCATGATCAAGCCCAAGTATTGCCCTCCCAATACAGAATTGAAGAGTGAAAAAACAGAGACTTTTTAATTTTGATTCATGCATCGCCATATGATACACAAAGATAAGATGTTGCTACTTGCATAACCATGTTTTGAGATTCAGCTCCCCTGAATTCTATCCAACACACCAAAACAAAAGTCTGCCGAAACACTGTCGGATCGAAACATTGCCACAATGCGATTACATAATGTTGAAACTGACTAAAAAACAAAAACCAGAGAGAGAGAGAGAGAGAGAGAGAGAATAAGAAAAGAACAAAACGTCTCCACCTGGCCCTAATGTTCAGGCATACAGCAACAGGCCGTGAGAAGGCGACAATTCACGGAATGCCTCAGGTGCCTCCACGAGCACCCAACTCACCCTCGTCACCACTCGTTCCCCTCTCCCTTTCCCGCTGTCTCTGTCTCTGTCTCTGTCTTGTTCGTAAACAACGCTTCCAATGGCGACGTTGAGGCCGCATGACACCACGTAGATTCGCCCCTCCACGCCCCACACGGCGAACGGCCTCTGCATTGCTTCCCTCGGGAATCGTTCCCCAACCACGTACTGCCACGTGTCCTCCTCCTCGTCGTACACCTTCATCGGACAGTCCCCGTACTCCGGTATCACGAACACCCTCCCCCCCACCGCCACGCCCAGGCCCGTCCACCCTTCCTTCATCCCCTCCGCCATCTCCGTCCACGCGTCCCTCTCCGTGTCGTACACCGCCCCCCTCGGCGGAAACATGAACGGCCACCTCCACCCCTCCGTCACGTACATCCTGCTCCCCACCGTCGCCGAGTCGTACCTCGTCAGCTCCGTCCCCATCATGGCGCCCGATGCCCACGTGTCGCTTTCCGGGTCGTAGATTTCCACTGCTCTCTCTGGGTCCTCGGTGCGGGTCCCAATTCCCCCGACAGTTACGATTCTCCCGTTCACGGTCCCCGCCGCGAAGTACGACCGCGCGGTGGGCATGGGCGACGCCGCCGACCACCGATTGGCGGATGCGCGGTAGACGAGGGCGGTGGGCATTGGGGTATCCGCGCCGGACCGCGAGCCGCCCATGACGAAGAGCTTCCCCTGATGCGGCAGCGAGGCGCAGGCAAACGCCGACGGGGAAACGGCGTCGGGATTGGACAGGGGCATGGGGGGAAGCACGAACCAACGGCCGGTCGGGGGGTCCAGCGCCTGCCATTGGACCCTGAAGGTTGATTTGTGAAAGGCGAAGACGAAGAGGTAAGGCCGGGCGAGGGGTTTCTTGGCGCGGTCGAAGGAAGGGGCCGTGATGGCTCTGTTCCACGAGGACGAAACAGAGCGCACCAGAGCCTGATACGGGTATGAAAGACGAAGCAGACACAACTCGGAAATTTCATCGGGCAAACCCGGAATCAATGGCGCCCAACCATTCTTGTTGGTTTCTTCGTTAGTTTCAGAATTCGCATTTGAGGGTGAAGGAGGTTCGAGAACCGCCATTTTCAGAATTGGGACAGGGAAAGGGACACAACGAAGGAAAGGGTAATCTGGTTTTTACAAGGACAGGGAGGAGCAGTATATAAAGGAAGGGAATTGGAAGAACTGAAGAGTGAAAGGAAGAGCCTTTTGGATGCGGTGAAAGTTGGCGTTACTAGTTTAATAAATCGTCGGTGGAGTCTAGTGAGATACGGTTGCAGGAAAAGCCGGGAGGGAGGAGGGGATGGGTATAAAAATTTCCGGCAAATCCGTATCAGCAAGGACTTGGAATTAAACAAAAGGAATACGGGTGAGAAAAGAAAAGAAGTTACAGCGGAATTTGAGTCCGCGAGTGACGTAATTGGTGCAAAACGACGAGGCAGATACTGCCGAGAAAGGAAGGATGCTAACGCATACAAGTTACGAGAGATGGCTCATGGATGGTGTGGGGTGGTGCATCTTCGTTTATGGCTCCTCCTCTCGAATTTGTGGACACTTGGTTTGGGCAAGAGGGGGGGTGGTGAGAGGGTGAGTTCCTTTATGCTTTTTTTTTTTTTGGGAGTAGGTGGATCCAATCGATCAGGTACTCAGAGGCCACTGTGTGTGTGTGTACACAACAGCGGGGTGGGCGCTGCTGAGAGAGAGAGTGGGTTTGTGCTGATCGCCAACACAAAAGCACCAATGATTGTGCGAAGGTAAACCACCCAGATGGACTGTTTTTTTTTTTTTGATCCCGTTGCAAATTGATCTATTTTCTCTCTTTATTATTTGGCAGGCGTAAAATTGATTAAATTAGGTGGGGAGAGCGAAGAAGTGGGTCTGCTTTTTTGGTGATTAATTTATGGCCACATTTGCCCCTTTTTGGTCACAAAGACATGGATACCATAATTTTAATTTTTGGGTTCAAAAATGAGAATTGACAAGGTTTGATGTTTGTGATAATAAAGATGAGGGTGAAGCATTTACAGCGATTGATGGATAATAAATGGCCCAACTTGAAAGGGTCATCACTCCCGACAACTTAATATGAACGCAGTAAGGTTGCCGTGCGGTTCAAATTGCTTAGGAATTTTAAGGAAGAGTTTTCCTTGCAAAGCACCTAAATACCTAAATCTATAACTGTTGAGGGGTATCACATCGCCATCCTATTAGGATCAATTCTAACTAGACAACCTCAGAGTCTTGTCACAATCTCTACACCCATTCATCTTAATCAATTACAACTTGCAAATAGATAATTTTTTGTATTTTTTTATTTCATATTAAGAGATATAAAATAAATATATAAAAATTATGTCAAATATCATATCATATATTTATTTATCTTGTATCTATTTATATGAAATACAAAAAAACTATTTACTCTAATAGATTTTAAAACACTCCTCACGTTCCTTCACAAGGGATTCTTAAGAAATTTCATATCTATTATTTACACCATTTGTAAATGTACACGTACAAGCAACAATAGACTTATAAGATTTATACGTGAAATAAGCATGATGTGAACAATTAAGTTCATGTTTAGGTTAATTTATTTTAAATTAAATTAATTTGAACATGTTAAGATGAATTCAAGTGGTAAATAAACATGAGTTAACTAGTTAAATAGATATCTATAATATTAAGTATTCAAACTCTTTGTGAAAATACATTGTTCAGAGAGATAATTTTAGTATCTCAAATAAAATTAATCTCACATCAAAAAAGGTGTAAAAATACTTAAACAAATACCAAAAATTAATCTTGAACGTGCATTATAGAATCTCTTCCTCATTTCATATTCTACCAGCTAAGTCTAACAAATCTTGCGTCCACTAAATACACTTTACACATGTGAAGTGTTATCCTATGTATAAAAACTTACGTTGATCTCTTCAGCGTGATACTTCTTCCCTCACATATTAACTTTACCTTTATTTCTCAACAACCATTTATTTAATTCTGTATTTAACATCAACAATAATTAATCATAATTGGTCTCTATAATTTTTTTTTTCTCACACACTTATACAGTTGTGATAATTAAGTTGTGATTCTCAAATACCTACATGAGAAAACAAACAATAAAGTATTAAAGCAATTATAAAAACAAGAGACGTACGTGGTCCGTGATTTTTAAGTTTTAACTGGAGTTCATACCGACCCTCTGCCCGTAATCTTCAACATTTGATTATCGTTAAAATAAAGTAAGAAATAAAACGAACACTATATACCAAAAAGACATTAGTGTAATAAAAATAAGTTACGTTTAGTCATAAAAATTATAAAGATACTTTTAGTTTATACGAAAAAAAAATATTATGTTCTTCTAAATAATTTTTGTAATATTTAATAAAAAATATTAAATGAAAAAATAACTTTTAAATTTTTAAAATTTTAAAATGTATTTAATATTTTTATTTAATAATTATGAGAATTATTAGATTATTTTATTAGGAGAGACATTTAATACTCTCTAGTAATTTTTCTAATAGCTAATAAAGACCGTATTAAATATATTTTAAGTTTTTAAAACATTAAATACTTTTATTTTTTTATTGAATATTTTTTATTAAATATTAAAAAAATTATTATAGAGATTGTTTAAGAAAATTAATTTTATATCTTCTTAAACAATCAGCTAAAGAATCGTACTAATTACTAGATAAATAAAGTATTTAATACATTTTATATTTTTAAAACATTAAATAATTTTTTTATTTAATAATTTCTTTATTTTGTATTAAGATAATGATTAGAATAATTATTTAAAAAAATACAACATTACTCGTTGTTAAAAGGAGGAAAACTAACCTTTTAATATATCCTCCCAATAATCCTTTTAATGTCTAATAAAGAAAGTATTAATGTATTTTAAATTTTCAAGACATTAAATACTTCTATTTTTTATTTAATATTTTTTTATTATGTATTACAAGGATTATTATAAAAATTATTTAAAAAAATTAATTTTATATCCTCATAAACAATCAGTTTAAGAATCCTACTAATTACTAAATAAATTTTAAATTATCAAGGCATTAAAAGCATTTATTTTCTTTATTTGGTATTACGATAATTATTAAAATAATTATTTAAAAAGATATAACATTACTCATTGTTAAAAGAAGAAAATCAAAAAGAATAATTTTATATTTTTTTAACTCATTCTTCCAATAATTTTCTTAATTACTAAATAAAAAAATATTAAATACATTTTAAGTTTCTAAAATAATAAATATTTTTATTTTTTATTTAATAATTTATTTATTAATTATTAAGATGATAAGTTAGAAGGATATAACATTATTCAAACAAAAAAAAAAAACAGAGAAGTAATGCTACATTCTCTTAACTTATTATCTTAATAATCCTCTTAATATATAACAAAGAAAATATTAAATAAAAAAATAAAAGTATTTATTATCTTGAAAATTTAAAAACATATTTAATAATTTCTTTATTTAGTAATTAGAAAGATTGTTAGGAAAATATAGAATTATTAAAAAAAATAATATTATATTCTCTTAAAATATTTTTTTAATACTTAATAAATAAAATATTAAATATAAAAGTAAAAGCATTAAATATTTTAAAAACTTAAAATGTATTTAATACTCTGTTTATTTAACAATTAATAAGATTATAAGATGACTGTGTAAGAAGAAATAGAATTATTCTTAAAAAAAAAACTTAGTTTGTTAAAGTGTAAAAAAGAAGAATAATGTTATATCTTTTAAAATAATTCTATTAATATTAAATAGAAAAATTTAAAATATTTAATGTTTATATATTTAAATTGCATTTAATATTTTATTTATTTAATAATCAAATAAAATATTAGGCTAATTATTTAAGGGAATATAAAATTATTAAAAAAAAATAGGACTACATGCAATGCCAGCTTAAGCATAAGGCCAGTAAAGATGTGACCTAGAGACTCCGAGGTAGTAATCTGGAAGTAGGGATATTGGCTTGGTACATAGAGAGGAGGGAGGAGTTCCTATCCTCCGACGCTCCGGCCTTTTTATTTTCTCTCCCTCTTTGCTAGGTCTCAACATGGGACCCAAGGGCTATTTTAGGGTCCACCGAGGGCCTGTCCAGACATTCCTTAGAAAAAAAAAATGTGACTTATATATTTTTTTTAATGTTATACCATATTACTAATTATATTTTATATTAATTTTAAAAAATTAATATATTAATAAAATTACATATAAAAAAATTAACATCATTAGTAAAAGGCACGTATATTCTTTTACTTTGCTGACCTAATACTTAATTATGTACTAAAAAAATACTTAATACTTAATTAATTTTCTTTATTATCTTATTTTCTTTTATTCTATTAGTCAACTATTACCTAGTAATTATTATTCACAAATCTTATTTTTTATTTCTCATTTATCTAGCCTTACAAATTTCTTGCATTCACGCTTAATTTTCAATAATTTTCAAAATAATCAATTGTGTCTATAAAATTAAGTTTTTTAATTTTTAATATTAGTTAAAATAAATAATTAGTCTATATAATTTTACACAATTTAAGTTTTAACTCTTATAATTTTTTTAATATCGATCTTTATATTTTTATTTATTTATAATTTTAAAATAATTAAAAATTATAAAGACTGATCTTTTATGAAAAATTGATATTAATAACTTAATAAATAAAAATTATTAGGACTAAAATTTAAATGAGTAAAAAATATAAGGATTAATACTTTAATAATAGAGATTAAAATATAAATAAATAAAATTATAAAAATTAATATTTAAAAAAATTATAAAGATTAAAATTTAAATTAAATAAAATTATAAAAATTATTTATTTATTTTAACCTTTTAACATTTATTCACTCATTTTTATTTTTACGTGCTTCTTTCTCATCAATAACACTTTCTTATCAATATTGCTCTTATATCTTATTTTCAACACACACTACTATTTTTTTTTAGAAGTAATATCAATCAATTGAAATGCTCACATAAAATGATAATTTTTACTTAACTTTAATAAATAAATAAATATTTTATAATTAAATTTTTGGCCACCAAATATGTTAACTCCTCCCTGACTACGCGTACATGTGGCTAATTTTCTTTTTTAATGTAATATGGCTATTTTGATAAACCTGACAAAAGAACCAAATCGATTGTATAATTTAACAAACAGGATATGAGCTTTGTAAATGAAATTACGGTTATATTTTTGTTAGAGAAGATAAACTTGTATTTTTATTTTTTTTAACGTGGAGGATAAACTTGTATTGAATATATATTTTGACCTAATTCATTTTTGAGAAAATGCTAAATAACCTGACCCAGCATGCACAGGCACAGCCATCTTGCTATTCCATAAACCTAATGCATTCATCTTGTTTGGGAACAGACAACGGAGATCATTATTTTTTTATTTTTTAAGGTACAAGGATATTATTGAGACGATTATAAAAAGTGACACCTAATGTAACTGAACCGCTTCTTTTGACATTTGTTGCTCTTTTTCGGCGGAGAAATTTTGAATGATTACAAACCTCCGGTGGCGAAGTCAGCAACAACTGAGACCATGCTTTCTAAAGCCTGCACCAAAAAAGTGTTTTATGGGCTGCGGCCATCATTGTCATGACTCGTAGGGGAATCGTGCAAATTTTGGCTGTGTGAAACTATGCACTTTTGCGGTGTTTATCACGCAAAAAGAAAAGGGCTTCGCTATCTGCCTCGGGCACCGTGACAGTCCTGCGAATGCTTTTAATTAAAAAAAATAAAGATACTTGCTTTGGAGATTAGAGTTTTTCCAAGAAGAAAACTTGGGAGTGCAATGCCCTTTTCTCCCACAAATCATGATGTGCCCTAGCCTATATGTCTGAACTGAAGACTGAAGTGAACTCGGTTTCCTTTTCAGGCAAGGTATCGAGTATGAACTCAGAGAAACCCAAAAAGCATGTGAAGCAAAATACGTGAACGCATATGATTTATATGCAACTCGTGCTGTGAAATATAATAATGATGGTGGGGTTGCTCATGGGTTCAATCTATCTACCTATGGATTGACTTTGACCCAATTTAATGGGTCATGGACCTAAGTCAGACAAACAGGGCCATGAGCTTAATGGAAACATCTCCTTTCTCCATTCCATTTTATGATATTCATGCCTTGCTCCAAGCTGCAGGCTCTTGGAAGTTTCAAATCATAGGAGGTTGCTTTAATAGGATATGTGCTAGAAACTTATTTTTGTATGAACTCAGGACTAACTAGAGTAGGGTGGTAATTCCTTAAAACTTTTTCTATTTTACCCAAAAAAGAGATCTGTATTTATATATATGCAAAATTTGTATATGCATGTTATGCTTCACCTGCGCGCTGCACACATGGTCAGTTTCATTCGGATTTGTCTATATTTATAAGAAATTAATTTTTTTTTCATTTTAAAATCGGGACATACCACAAACCTTAATAAGAGTTTATAATGATACTTCCAAATCGTTTATCAATGAGAGACTTTAATAGAATTTGAATTTAAACCCTTAGAAATGTAAAGTTTAATCCTTTCTGTGTAGCTAATTATATACAAAAGCTTTAAGAAAATTCTTTTCAAAACCTTTTAGTTAATCTTTGTTAAATACTTGCGAACTGCAAGGTTTAAATTTTAACCTATAAGAGGATATGTTTAGGACATCTTATACACACAGTCATTCAACTATATTTAGGCCTATTAGTATCCATGCCCTTAGATGTGGCATATATTATGGACCTATCTATCACTCCATTACATATAATTAAGAGGAATGTCATAGCTTGTTTGCATCCCAATTTATATACATTATTTTTGCACTCTTGCTCATATAATAGAAGTTAAATTACATCCAAATTTAAATTCTTCCATTTTTTTTTAAGAACATGATATTGACAACTGCAAAAGGAGAAAAATATAAGTTTTCTAATAAAAATAACGTATTATTTCATGTCTCATTCACAGGTTCTCCACAAGATCAGTTGAATTTATATATTTTCTCTTTCTAAATATGAGATTGTCAAATTTATATTAAAAAAAAAACTAACTAGACTCACTTAAATTTTTGTTAATAACAGAGGTTTTTTTTTTTTTAACTGCACTTGATAAAAAATAATTTCTCAAACATATAAAAATGAATTTATCATCACGTACAAGGATGTCCAAAGCTCAAAACTTATGAACCAAGTCAAGGTCCTATGGGCCCCATACATGTTCCAGAACATAAAGAGTAACGGGTATGGAGCCCATCAAGGAATTTTCTCAGAACATTCAAATGACAAAATCAGCCTCTCTGTCATGATGTAGTTATTAATTAGAACAACTTACGAATCCCATGTTTAGATTCCGCTGGTGGGTAACCCTGTAATTATCAGCCTCGCACATAGACATTCTCTGATGCTCTTTTGAACAACCACCACCAGGGCACCAACTCTATTCCATGAAACCCACCACGTAAGTAGCCGAAACCTTCCCTTGTTACAATCATTTCAGCTTTTTTAGACACGCTATGTATCTTTCCACGCAATTTTAGTTTACTCCCACTATAGCTTCTCTAAGAAGCTTCTTTGTTTTCTCTCCTATAAAAGCACTAGCTAGTGATCACCCACACCTTATTCAATGCTGCATGTGATCAATTATCAAAAGCAAGCTATAGCCTTGATTCGCTTCAAGAACAAATGGGTAAGCAGAAATCTTCACCACTAATCAGACAATTACAGAGGGCTGTGAAGAAAATGAAGTCTCTGCTGCACTGTTGGCGAGTGCATTCTACTGTAACCAGAAGCTCAAAACAAAGATGGTGCCGGTTGTTCAATGATCAAATGGGCTTGCGAAGCTTCCTTGAGGATGAAGAAACCCATTGGGATCGCACGGAAGAGTATAGAACAACAAGTTATGCTTCGGAAGATGATATTGATGAAAGGGCAGAGGTTTTTATTGCTAACTTTCGGCGTCAACTAGGTTTGGAGAGATTCAGAAATAGTTTCGAGGGTGATTAATTTGTAAGTGAATTCAACTGGTCAGATTCCAAGTTGGTTTATATATGTTGTCCAAATTGGTGTCTTGGTTTTGTTTTGAACTTGAATAATGTTTAAGCAATGGTGGTTTGCTAGAACTGCAGTGATAGGAGTACAGGGACGTGTTTTTTCTTCTTGTTAAAGAAACAATAGACTTCAATATTGATCATTGCATTTATGAAAATGTAATGGCTGTTTTTGGTTTTGCGCTCGTAATAATGTGAAGGAATATTAAATGATCGAAGATGAACATATTTTTGCATTAATTTTTTTGTACCCATGCTTGTTATTGAAGGAATATTAAATGATAGAAGATGAACATATTGTTTAGGGAAACAATCATTACCAGAATTTCAATTTATTATCTTTTGCTTAAATTCTGGTTGACTCCAAACTACTTGAATTATACTCAAGTGGCGTAAGATAAACATATGTTACTGTTATTAAGTGATAAGATTAATTTGGAATGCTATAACCAAGAATCCTTATATGAAAATGCTGGATTTTTGTGTTCAATACAAGATTTCAAAAAATATTCTCATCCGAAATTGATTCGTGAAACTAGTTTTTATTCGAACATTTCCACGTTTTTTATATGATAGGAATAGGGATATCAATGAGCTAAACTTGTTGGATCAGCCTATTTAATCATATAAAAAATGTGAGTCCGAGTTTCTATAATTACAATCTGTATAAATATAGGCCTTTTTAAATTGTCCCATTTAACTTGCAAGTTAAACGAATAGGTCTATTTACCCACGGGCTTTGTTTATTTTTTTTAGTGAATTTTTTTAATACACAATCATATTCATTAAGGTTAAGAAGTTTTCAAAATCCCAAGCACTCAACTTCAAGATATATATTAACATTTTTTCTAATTATGAAATGCATTTATGATAAAAATATATACTAAGTTTAATTTCTCAATATATTCTCTGTTAATATATATATGTTAAACTAGTCACTTTCATAGTTCGATTTGTAGTCTCAATATATCTTGAAATTGAGTGCTTGGGTTTTTTGGATTATATTTAAATTATATGATATTTGGACAATATTTAAATTATGTTATATATTTATCGATGCTGTTTGGATAATATTTGTTTGTTTTAACAAATTCCTTTAATGATTGAGAGGATTTAAATGTTTTTTTTTAATTTTGAATGGAAAAACATGAAAATTTTATTATAAAAAAATTATACAGGTTAACATATTTAGGCCTACAAATTCATATAAGGCAAATTGAATTTAACTCATTTAAATACGAATAATTTTGGTTCAACTCATTTAAGCTGCCACGCGTGTTGAAATTTGGCTATCTACCATCATTTGGACGACAAAATTATTTTCAAAAATGTTTTTGAAAACTAAACATAGTAATCCATCATTCTCTAAATTAAATGCCATATATATACCTATATTCTTAAAGAAAACCCTTAAAAATGATACTTCTGTGATTTTTTTTTAAAACCTGAACTAAACTCTCCCTCGAAAACTATTAATTGAGATGTTGAAAAAAAAGGGAGGTGAATTTCTTTCTTTTTAACTTATAAATCATATTTACAAAATAAATTCATGACACAAGTTTATTAGTAATGATTGAAATATACGACGTAGCTTATTCTTGGACAAGAATATCTTTTACAAATGTCAATTTATAGTAGCAATCAAGATACAAAATATTAGTGTCCTTAAAAAAAAAAAAAACTTACAATACCTGCACTTTGCGAAGGATAAAAAGAGAGTTGTTAAATTCATAAAAAAAAAAAGAGAGTTATTTAATCCCTTATGTACACCTAAAAAAAAAGAGCGTTATTAAATTAACCAAAGACTAAATAATATATATAAGTTACAATGGTGTTAATTACACATGTTAATGAAAAATCGATTAACAAATCAACCAGCCAGGAAAATTAACACGTTTGAAGGCAACGTACACCTCCTTTCAATTTCGTAAGAGAAAGCTGCGAAGTGTGCACATCAGGATCTCTTCTTTACCCGTACGTTCTTTTTGTTTTGATTTTCTATTCCCTTTTCTTCTGTTTCTGTTTCCTTCAACTGCATAATGCATGTGTGCCAGCGAAGTACTCTGGCATCAAATATAAGTGTGGGCTCTTGCTTCATTTGGACGTGGTTTGATAGTCAATGACACTCTGAAATGCCCCAGCCAATGCTCTCACCTTATTCTTCCTCGCCTCCAATATTAGCTTGCTCGCAGTCTCTTCGATCACATCATTGGATACTGGAGACTGAGACTCCTTCTTCCCTTGCACTTGCTGCCCTGCTGCTTTTTGCCTTGGCTTTGTTGACTCATCCTTGGCCTCTTGAATTTTGCTCTTCACGCTATCATCTTCATGTTGTCCTTCCGACAACTTAACCCCTTCATCACTTATTCCTCCTTCAACTCCTTCCTTAGTCTCTTCCACTGCCTCTTCCTCGTTGTTTTTGTTCTCACTTTTGTGATCTTCTTCTGTCATAGGCCCACCTTCTTCTTCATTTTCTTTGACCTCAACTTCTCCTTCATCACTTGCAGAATGCTTTTCTGGGTGACTCCCGTTAATGTTGTATTCATCTTGATTTATATTATTCTCATGCTCTTCATGCTCGTATTCGGTTTTCTCCTCTCGTGGCTCGTCTTTTGCTTCTTCTTCTGACACTGTAGGAATGACCTTCTCATCATCTGCTTCAATGTGATGCTGATGATGATCAGACTCCTCAAGCTCGTAAGCATGCTCATGTTCAGAGTCAACATGAGGTGAAACCTCAGATTCATATTCAACCTCATGTTTTTCGTCCTCCACTTTTACTACTTCTTCAACCTCTTCATTTATAGCTTCTTTAACTTCTGGCTCAGTTTCAACATTAATTAAAGCCTCTGCAGTTTCAGGAGTACTTTTTGCAGCGTTCTTCGTTGAGTTAGCAGAAGCATCATTAGCTAATACCTTCTTAGCGGCAGAAGTAGAAACACTGAGGCTGCTCCTCTTGGCGCTCTTGGGGAGCAGTGGCTGCGTTTTTGACGTCTTTGGGGTCCTCTCTGAAATGGGTTTCGAAGGGTTATAAGTGCTTTTAACTGGAAGAGAAGAAGATCGAAGTGGTAAGGATCTATCACGAGGGCCAGGGGACACATTAAGGGCTTTGTGTTGTCTTGAAAGAGAGTGCTGATTTTGTTTTGGTAAACTTGAAGGTGATGGTGGCTTGTCGAAAGACCTTCTTCTGTTTAGGGTGGGCCTGGGGGGAGCATCGCTCTTGGGCTGCCTGAAGGAATGGGACTCAAGGCGTGGGCTTATTTTGGGCCTGAGATTGCTGGGGGCTTGTTTCTCTGATGGGGTTGAGGTGGTGGCCTTAGCTGTAGAGCTTGTTGTCATGGATGGTTTGTTGGTCCTTTTGGTGCTCGGGATGTGAGAATTTGAAGATGAGGGCCTCTTGTCCTTCCCAACAACACTACTGTCTTTGGCATTTGTTGTTGCCATATATATAATTAGGTGTCTCAGCTAAGAATTTCTTGAAAAGAACCTGCACATAATTACCAAAAAGTAAGCTTATTTGTTGGATGATAATTAAAAGCTGAGTAGTTATAAACAATTAGAAAAAATAGTTAATTTTTTTTTACAGAATGTAATTAAAATTGAAGGTGGTTGTTGGATGGAATGAAGTAATAAACATCACTCACTTATATAAATGTTAACAAGTATGTCAAATTACTTTGTTTACAACATTTTTCTTAAGAGCTATAAAAGATTGTCTATCTCAATAATCCCAAGCTAAGATTCAACGGAGGGTGATCTTTGTTGCATGATACTTCCATTTTACTTTGATTTGTTCTTGTGCAAGACCAACATGTCTTGTGAAGGAATTGTGACCAATTGTTACGTAAAAATTCGAGTGAACTAATAAAAAAAAATAATGTGCACAAATAAACACATTTGGAAAGAGTTGCTGTACTTTTTTCATCGGAATTTATATTCCACAATGGGGTAATTACCCATCCTCTTGATCAAATATTTAATGAAACAAGTTCAGAATTGTAATGTGCTAGCTAGATAATTAGGTGGAAAAGGTTCTATACTACCAATAGGTCAAAGGGTATTAAACGATCAATCACATCTGATACAAACATAATAACATTTAATTAAATCATAATTATAATAAACGGTGAATGGATCTGACATAACATTCTAATTATAATCAAGTCTAGTATGGTGCAATTGCTCCATCATCATACCATGTATTTGCAGATTCTAATTCAGAAAAATAAATGTGGGTCTGATAGATTAACATGAAAAGCTTATCACAACTTTAACCGGGAAAAAAAATGCCTATCTTAAATCCCCGAAAATAAGAAAGGTTCATTAATTAGAAAGTATGCCATTATGGGGCATCTAAGCCCAATAATGCGTATCCTTAATTCATTCTCAAATCCTCCTCTTTAGTGTAAACATCCACCTTCATCAGAAAATTTGTTTTAACGAGTTGTAAGAGAAATGAAGAAAAGGATACCTCAAGAAAAGAAGATCAAAAGAAAATTTCGTACAGAGAAAAAAAAATAGAGACACCTAAAGTATATTAGTCAAATGATTATGATCATCACGTATGAATACATTTAACCAAAATTTATGCTCCTTTGATGTGCAAAGAAGAGTAGAAAAACGACCAATAGACATGTGACACAATGACTGAGTTCCACTTCATTTGGTTACCCGGGGAAGCAAGTAATATTCAGGAACTTGATGCAAATCAAACGCAACATTATTGAAAGAAGCAACGAAGAAAGGAAGAGTAAATTTACAAGAACCAAAGCAGAGAGGGTTTGTGAGGTTCAGATAACGTACCTTGATAAAAGAAAGTTCATGGAAGAGTGAATTTGTGGGCAAAAGCCAAATGGAATTGCTTTGGAAGATGAGAATATATGAAGAAAGAGAAGAAGAAGAAGATGAAAAGAAAAAAATTGGTTGGAAGAGAAGAAAATCAGAAAAGGAGGGGCTTTGGGAGGCTTAATGATATCATAAAAAGGCGCAAATAGCGCAGAAACTCAAAGGTGGTGATGGGTTTTTGTGAAGGCAATTAGGCCATGAAATCAAAGCAATAATTAGTTTTATTTTATCAAACAAACCGAGACGTGTGGGGTGGACAGTTGACCTTTTCCTCATTAATTCAACGCATACAAATATGTTTTTTTTTTCTTTTTCTTGTTTTAAAATAAATAACAATGTTTCTTCTTCTTTTGGTTTTTAGCTTTCTTTGTTATTGACGTCTAAACATATCCGGGAAATTATGCAATGTAGGTGGTTCCATCAGAAGAGCGGAGGGGTATCGTGACATGTACATGTAAACGAGAATCGTAATCCGATTAAAAATTAGTAAAGTCAATTTTAATAATTACATAATTTGTTATTAATTCTTTAATTTATAATTATTAATACTGTAATTTTTTTTGGTGAAAATACTGTAATTTATATTTTTAAATTAAATTTAAAATAAATAAATAATTTTTATAATTTTATTATATTTAAATTTTGATCTTTATAATTTTTTTAATTTAGATACCAATTTTTTAATTTTAATCATTTTGATTTTGATTTTAATTTTTATTATTAAAATATTAATTTTTATATTTTTTATTTATTTAAATTTAAAATTTTTAAATTTTTTATCTATTAAAATATTAATTTTTGTTTATAAAAGAATTTTATTTTTTTTATAATTTTTAAAAAATATAATGAACTATTTTTTATATTTTTAATTATTAATATATTAATATTTTAAAAATTAAAATTTATATGAATAAAATTATAAAGGCTGATATATAAAAAAATTATAAAAATTTAAATTTAAATTAAATAAAATTATAAAAATTATTTATTTATTTTATCTTTAAATTATTTATATTTATCTTCATTTAGTTAATATTCAATGTAATTTAATCATATAATTCAAGTCAATTATAAATATTGATAGCTTTCAATTTTCGGTACATATTTTTTTCTAAATGATCGGGGCCTAACCATTAATTTTGTGTAGTGTCATATCGCATCGTTTTTTTTTTTTTCTTTTGGTATTGTATCGTATCGCATCGTTGATTCTGTCATTGACAAACGTCATTTTCTCATTTATTATAAAACATTAATAGTTACTTCAGCCAAAAAAAAGAATTTGAAGAAAAACAACAGTTTATAGTTGGAGAGAGACACGTAGCATCTTCTATTTTTATTATCAATTAAAAATTGAAAATTGACGGCCTGAAAAGTAACATGGTTTTGTTTTTGCCTCGTTGGCTTCAGCAAATGCTTGTCTTACAAATGGGGTGGTTCAATTCTTATCAATTGAACAATTTTACATTGGCTAACCCAATCTCAGAATTGAACATAAATCTTATAAATGGAGTGGTTCGATTCTTATTAATTGAACAAATTTACAGTTAGCTAACATTGTATGTGTTTGGTTTAAATTTTACAAATTTTATTTTAAATAAGCTTAATTTTATAAATATAATTTTGATTAGAAGTGAATTGATTTATATTTAAAAATTTTTATCTAAAAATTAATTTTGATAAGATAAATATTATTTAGATAATATTGATCAAAATTATTTTTGAATATATAATTATTAAAAAAAATATGAGTTTAAGTATAATAAAAAAAAAGATAAAATAAGCTGTAAAGAATAAATATCAATGTTAAAATTATTTAAAAAAATTTAATTATTTTTTGTTCTAATGTAAAAATAATAAAATTTTACTTCTATTAAAATTTTGATTTCAAGTAAAAAATAATTATATTTTTTAATTGTCAAATACGATGAGATAAATTTCAAAGAGAAATTTTTGCCCTCAAACGAGCTTTTGGGACAAAAAAAGTTGTCCCAAACACACTTCCAATATCAGAACTTTAAATATATACTAACAAGTAGGTTTTAAAGAAAAATTAATTTATTCTCCAATAGTTTAGTTGTGCCTCCCAACTCTCAAATTTTTTTAATTTTCTTAAAATTTAAAAATATATATAATATTAAGATTTAAATTTTTTAAAAATAAATTAATCTTTAACTCCTTAATAATTAAATTATTTAGCTCTGCTTTTGTTTTTTTTTCTAACTCACAGTACGGAAAATCTCATATTTTTATTATTTGCAACCGATGTGGTTGGCCTCGAAGCAAATGGCTTTGTTGGTGAAGGGAGCTTGAGAGAAACATAATGGATATAAATGGACAATCTAACAAATTTTTCTTTAACTTTTCACAAGATTCTTAATCTTATACCTTCACAATTATGTAATTACTCTAATGTCTTATTTGGATCCTTTTAGATCTATTTATATATTTGATTAACTGCTAAGTATTAATCAATGCAAAGTGTACTACTAATACAATTTCTATCAAAGCTTTTGATCAGCTGCTACCGTTAGTACTGTCTAAAGTCTAAATTAAATGTATGTTTGATTTTAATTAATTTTAAATAGAAATTAATTTTTTAAAAATTATTTCAATAAAATTTTAGTAAAAATTATTTTAATAACAAAATATGATAATCTAAACACACGTTAAATTTCTTTGAGTTGAGACTTACCCTTAAAAAGGCACCACCCCAAAAACTATATAAGTGGCTGAGGCCAACCATAGTGGACGAAGCCAAATTGTCCATTATCATTTGGTTTGATTAATTTATGGCATTCTTGTTTGAACGTTGGAAGCGTTGAGTGGTCCAAAATGGCCACTGCCAACCCCACCCATTCCTTTTATAGGTTTTCTTCCCGAAACTGATCACATCCTGTGATTAATTAGGCTTACGACACTAGCTTGTTAGCCTTATCTAAATCTTTTGCTTACAAACAAACACCCAAACATAAAAAACAAACAGTAGCTAACAAAGGGTTACATCACCAGGTGGTGGTGGTGGTGGAGCAATGCGCCTGCGCCATCCCCCTCCCTGTGCCACACTTGGCTTACATGCACCCAGTCAAAGTTTTATTTTGTGCTCTTCCTAATTTTTTTTTCTTATTTATTGGCTTTTGCATTTGGATTTTCATTATTTGGTTGAACAAACTGCTTGTTTTCCGCCCATCCATTATCTATATTTGTTGTTTTTGTTGGGTGGATTGATTTTTTTTCTTTTTTTTCTTTTTATAAAAAAAGCCTTATATCTAAACTAGAGTACAAATAAAGTGGTTCAAGTAAAATTTTGTACAGAATTTAACCCATTTAAATTATTTATAAGTTTAATTTTTTTAAGCTGAAAGCAATAATAGTATTATTATCTTCATGAGATGTAATTTTTAATAATTAAACTGTAATTTTTTATGTTCAAAAACATAATTTACTTTCGTTATGCTAATAACGCATGAATAAAATTTGATCTCAAGATCAAGTAATTTAAAAAAAATGATGTCACTTAAATTAAAGCTCTTATGGTAATCAAAGTTTTCTGCCCATCTATTGTTTTAATGTAATATTGAAACATATATCTAGATGAAGGATATATGTTTTAAATAAGTATTAAGTAAATTTATTACATCGAATAATAAAGTTTCATTCTAAATATTTTCTTTATTTTTAATTCAATTCTAATAAAAATAAGCTTTCGAGTCTGATAAATTAATTATACTAATTTTTAGAAAATTTAAAAACATCAAATAAGTGCTTATAAGTTTAAAAGTAAACTCATTGGATAAAAGAATACCTCATTTATATAATTCAAAATATTGTAATTTTGGTTTTGGTGTTGTTTAATGGTAAAATTCATAAATATTGTTTTTGGTAATATTTTCTTTTAAAATCTTATTATGATGCTTTTATAAATTTACAAGCTTATAAAAACAAACAATTTTATAATTTATGCATGTGCCTATTTTACTTTATAGTATTCATTTTTTTAATTTTCAATACTCAAAGCAAAATTTCAGTAATTTTTGCTAAATAATTTATTAATTAATATAATCTATACTGTTATAAAGGAAATTTTTCTTTTAGTTTAAAATTTTAAGTTTCTTACAAAATTATTAATAACTAAATAAACATAAATAAAAAATATAAAATTATAAACACAAATATTTTTTGTTAATTATATTTTATAATTATAATTACTTTAAAATATAAAGAGTTATATTTTTTATTTTTCTTAAAACTATTTTATTGAACTAATAAATTTATAATTATAATAAAATTATAATTAATTAATTTATAAACTAATTATATAAGTAAACAAAACGTGTATTGAGAGACACAGCAGTGTCACTCAAGACACTAATGTCATATAAATGTTTATTACAAATAAAACAATGAAAGTTATTTAATCTATTATTAAAAACTCACAACAATCTCAAACAAGCTTTAATAATCAACTTCAAATGTGTTAGTACTAAGAACTACTTGGACAAATGGTCCCATCTCTCATTCGACTTTGACCAGTTTCACAATAGACCCATATTTAAACACTACATCTAATAAAGAAAAACAATCTTTAGCACAATAACAAAAAAATCCCCACCGGTTCAGTACACAACTATAGTTTTGCAGTGATTCAACCATAAATCGTTAAATTTTTTGGTACAATTAGAAAAACGTTTATTTAATTATTCCTCATATATACCTATATAAAGAGGACGAAAGGAGCCAAATAAATTTATAAATATAAATATAAATTTATTCCAAAAAAATTTATAAATACAAATTAAGAGATAGCTTATGTTTGTTGTAAATTATCGATAACAAAGTGCGGATTGCAATGTTATGTAACGAAATTATTGCCAGATTGATCAGAAATAGAAAGATTAACCATAAAAGACACGTGAAACATGTACCTATCATGTCGCTGTCAAAATGAGGAATACGAAAATGTAAATTAAGTGATACGCTTCTAAAAAAAATTAATTTTTTTATATATCTTATTTTAATAATTTTTTTAAAAAATAATTTTATATTTAGATATAATATTTAAGAAAATACTTTTAAATAATAAAAAAAATTTTAAGTTTGTTTATATAAAAAAGAATAGAAACACTTAATTTATATCAAAATTATTAAAAAAGATATCTAAATGTAAGATATGATAAGTTATGATATGTAATATATGATTAAATGAGCTAGCATAATAGGAACGATGTGATTTTTAAATATGTTATAGTAACAGAGTCATGAAAAATTATATATATGGTAATAACAATTTGTCTAATTGTATATCTAAAGGCCTAATAACATGTTGTTAATATTATTTTATTTTATTTTTTTTAAATGATATAATTATTAAAATTAAAATTTAATTTAAGATATTAAGGCACAATAACTTAAAGTTACGATATTTAAAATATAATTCATAAAATTACTTAAAAAAAATTCATATAAATAAGATTTTTTTAAAAAGAAAAAAAAATAATATAAAATATAATTTTTTAATAAATAAAAAATATTTTTATCATAAAATTATATAAAAATTATTTGTTTTTTATTTTTTTAAAAAATTAGAGATCATTGATTTTAAAATAAAAAATAAATTAATTTTTTTTAACTTTTATTTTTAAAAAAAATATATATCTAAACACATTCTTTGTGATTCTCAATAAATTATGTTTTGATGCTTCTCGTGACTTTCGTGGCTGACAATATGCATGTTTTTTATATCAAAATTTCATGTAAATAAATGCGACCTTTTTTTTTTTTGCTTATTTTAATTTTCGAGATAAACAAATTCATTTGACCTTTTCGATTCTTTCTTACCTCTGAGATTGCCTTGCATAAGAATCTTCTGCTTGGGTTGGTGAGAGAAACAAAAGAAATATATTCTAACCATTTGATAAATTTGAAACTTTAAAATCCAAGTAATTGATTTTTTTTTTGTGAGTCCCATGATATATCTAAGTAATTAATTTAATAGTAAATTGTTTCTATGTGAGCTAAGAGTATTTTAATATAATTCAGTTCATATAATTAATTTTTTTAAGATTAATTGAACTACAATTCTTATATTTAAATACGTAACTCATTTTTATTATATTAATATTTTATAAATAATTTAATAGTAAATCTATGTATATAATAAGTAGTAAGACGTGTTATAATAAGATTGAAGTTCAATTCTGTTGAGTTTTTTAGTCAAAATCATAAGAATGTTTTTAAAATAAATTCTCCCAAATCTAATATGCTAATATAAATGGCATAACTTGAACAAAGTGAGAAAGTGAAGTAATCAAATATCTATGGGTAGGTGGTGTTATGTGTGGTCTCTTAAGTTTGAGACAGAAAACGTGTACGATCCAGTGGTGCTTTGGTTCACCTGTTTTCTGGTCGTGAAACCATTAATGGGAATATAGTCGAAAATAAAAGTTGTTTTGGTAAATAGACAAAGCCAGGAAGAGGCCATGACTTGCCAGTGCGAATGTGAATCCACTTGAGTTGAAAAATCTAAGGAAAAGCCTCCAATGCAAACATACCAGAAAAAGAGAAAGAAGAAAGAAAAATAGTGGGGTGGGTACAGATATTAATTTTTTTAATAATTCTTTTAATATTTAATAAAAAATTTTGATTAAAAAGTAAAAATATTTAATATATTAAAAATATAAAATGTATTTAATATTTTAAAAAATTATTATACTAATTAATTAAAAAAATATAAAATTATTCTTTGTCCTTAAAACTAAATGCCATATTTAGACAATGTCTGCAGTGATTTTACACTATTAATTATGTTTTGTCTTTTAATCATGAAATAGTACGAGAGAAATTTAACAGTTCATATATATACATATATTGAAAAACATTAGTTTTAAAATTAATATTCTAAATTTAAGGTTATTTTGTTTCTTAGTTTCTCTTTTTTGAGACTTTTTTTATTTAAAAAAACAAAAAAAAATTAAGAGGTTAGGCGGGTGAGTAGGCGGAGTGGGAAAAGCAATTTTGAGGTAGAAGGTTCAGATTCATCCATTGATCTGAAATTTGGAATTTGATTCTTGTTGATAAACTCTCATTAATAAATATCTATTAATTAAGCTTCATTCCATTTTTTTGGGGTATTAACTTTATTCCATTTTAATTGTTGAATAATTAATCCATCTTCCAAATTTTTAATGATAAAAAAAATTCAGCGATTGCAAGTCCTTTTCTCTTGTCAGATGAACCTCACGTTGGTTACTCATGGTAAGGTTCTTTGAGTGCGACATAAGAGTCAATCCAGACCGTCCATCTTTGACCCTTCTCCGAACTCCTCTGATCAACGGACCAGATCTCGTTCCTCTGGGTTTTCAATTAGGACGGCACCACTGCGAGTTGTTTTTTTTTTTTAATTTTGGGTTTGCCTTTTTGGTTCCGTTTCATCCCAAAGGATCAAAATAAAAGTTTATTAATTTGAGAACTCCTTCGTTGAATTGGAATTGGACTCTTACAAGCTCTCTTCTCTTTCTCTCAAGTTCTTTGAGACTCTGAACTTTTTATCTGTGTTTCAAGTTTCAAACGGAGAAGCAGAACAACAACAACAACGACGACCAAAAAGGTAGCTACCCAATTGAAATTTCTCTGCTGAAGTGGCGCTCTTGAATTCAGTTCAAATATTATAGACTTGATTTTTCAATTCCACCTCAATCTTTTTTTTTTATGGCGACCCAAATTGAAAACATGGGTGATTGAAAATTCGTGTTTATATATATCGTCTTTCTTGGCGTTGTTCCACGTCCATCTATATATTTTGATGATTATAATACTAATATCTAATAATTTTCGAACACCAACGGGTAGAAGTTTAGTTTTGATATTTTGTTTTATGAAATTTTTCTTCTTTGAAGTTCGAATAAATCCATGGAAGTGTTTGGTTGTGTGCGGGATACGTGGAGCTATGGAGGAGAGGGATAGGAGCTAAGAAATTCTGATCTCTATTCTGTTTTTGTTGTTTTTGTGTGGGTGAGTATGGTTAGTGTTGAGCTTATTTTCAGCGCTTAAATCACGGAGACGAAGTCTTTGTGATTGTGTGGAGAATATTTGAAGTAAAGCTCTGTCCTTTAAAAACGAAGCGACCCCCCCTTTTTCTGGGGATGATGATGGAATCACGGGCATGTGGCCATCGATCATGAATCAGGCTCCTATACTCTTCTTCATCTTCCACCTTTCTCCTTCAGTTATTATTATTTCAGTCTCAACAACAACCAAATATTAGGGTGCCGAATTCAGTTCTTGTTATGGAAGACGTTCTTCTCATACCCTTGTTATTGTGCGGCCTAGGCCCATAATAGATTGATTTTCAGGAACTGGATTTCTCGGTTGCGTGATAAAAAATGTTGCTTTGCGGTTTGCGTGATCATTTTTTCTAGCGGTTGGCGGTGATCATCATCTAATCATGTATCGATTTCTTCTTTATGCTTTTTTTTTATTTTTTATTGTTCTAGCTGAAGTTATGCTCCAGGTTTTATGTATGTGTTAATGTTAATCGATTGGTCCCTTCAGACTATTAGCATCTCAATTAAATGGTATTGACCGGCTTATATTGTAAATAATGATGTTAAGGTGTATAAAATATAGCTATAGTTGGATGCAATCGAGGAGCATCATCCTTATATAGTGATAGAATAGCAACCTGTTGGTTCAGAGGCAAAAAAGAACAAGAGCTCTGTGATGGAGAGCCTCCATATATATATATATATATATATATATATATTGGTAGACTGCAGTAACTTTTTCTTTTATATATAAAAAAATGTTGGTAGTTCTGCCTTGGGGCCTGAGAAAAAAAGAGCAAATCTGTAAACAAAGTCATGGTTGCAGATACAACGAAGCCATTGAAGAGAGAATTGTAGTGCATGAACTAGGCATATCTTTGTAGATTAATGCATGCAATCATGGAAACTGTCTATATGATTTGTATCAAGATGCTTGGAAGATTCAATAACTCAAGGTAGTATTGACTGTTGAGTGAACGCTTGTCTGTTTGATGATTTTATTGAAATTCTGATAATCTGAGATTAGAATTTTTTATTTATCATGTGAATTTGACTATATGTATTCTCCCTTATTATCACTTCTCATTTTTTACACCAACAATATTTTTCAAAGTTGGCTGTTCTCTAACTTTGATATTATAATGATTTAATACACCTGCTTTGATATAGTTCAAATTCCCAAAGGATGTGTTTAATTGAGCATGCAAATTCTAATTAATTATCTCAACTTGCTCAAGGACTCTCTTGTATTTATTCTGAGAAATGAATCCCTCAAAGGATGAAATTAACATGGGATTTATGAATTGACTTATTTGTTAATTGTTGCAACTATGTTTTCTTTTTCTTGAATTTGTTCGTCAAAAGGATTTCTAAATGCTTCCTGAGATAATACTGAGATAGGTTGCTTTTGCATCCATGACACATAACATGAACATGTTAACAAAGTCATTTGTCTTACGGAGTATGGACCCTGTTTTAATGGGGAATTTATTTTTTGGCCCCTTTCTCTTGAATTACAGCCCTTTTATATGCTTGCTGGAAGAGCATAAAACTAACAGAGATTATAAATAAGGGACTGGTATGAAGAAATTTAATTATGGTACATGGCAAATTTGGAACAGTTTTCATATGAACCATACCCTGGGGATATTCTCCCTCCCTTGACAGTATCGGAACTTAAAACTTATACACTATGAGTGAAGCTGCTATGCCTGGCCAGACTGTTAAGTTGCAGCTTGAATTCTGCATACAAGTCATTGCTATTGTGAAACATGTAAAATTATTGTCTTATACAATCTATATTCTGCTTTTGAAAATCATGTAGTTTGTTAAATTTTCGATGCTTATTATTATTGATATTTCCAGCCTTATGATTTTCTCATTTACATCTAATAAAACTTTCTTTTGTCCTCTGCACAAATATGATGGCCCTGTATGAGTTTTTGATTATCTAATACATCATGCCTATGTCAACAGTGGCAGATTTGAAGGGAATAAACAATTGATGGGTGAATATTCTGGTAAAAGAGCTGTTGATGGGGTGGTAGTCCCTAGAAAGGGGATGGGCCATGTGTTTAGAGATACTGCTAAAACAATAGATCGAAATGGTCAATTGTGCAGTCGCCTTGGTTGCAGTAGCAGAGTCAACTCTTCTAAAGGTGCCCAAATTGGTTATTCTGAAAAAGGTAAATCTTTGAGGTCTTCAATCCGATCCTCTTCAAGTGGCAAGGAAGCAATTGGAAGTTCCTCTAGAACTTTCTCAGGGACCAGTAACCCAGGGAAACCCCTTATAAAGCCTCGGAAAACATTATCCTCTCGGTTAGAGACAGATTCATCTGAAACTAGTAGTGTACAGGATGAACCAGAAGTTTCGGAACTCGTTCCTCCACCTGAAAAAATTCAGAGAGGGCTTCAAGCTGAAGTGGAAAATGCGGAGTCTGGGAATGTCATGCTGATGGAAGTAGGAAACTCTAGTGTTGTTTCAAATACAAGATCTCCGAGAAATTTTCATCCAAAGCCTGGATTGAGTGGCCAAGAAATTAAAAACACTGGTCCAGTGACACGTGCTGGTACCAGTAGGTATGGGTTGAGGAACCTCAGATGCAGCTCTATATCTGATGTCATCCCAGCTGGTTGTTCATCATCAGATTCAACTCTTAACAAAAGGAAGGATATGATAAAAAAGAGAAATTGTGAAGGGGAAAGTAGTTCCAGTGCTAAAGGGAAGAAGATGAGTGGATCTTCATTGGAAGGACCGAATTCTGGCCCCAGAAATGTCATATCAATCTCCGATTCAAGAAGATCTAGAAATACTCCTCCTCACAGGGACAGGCCTGACAACAACACAGCATCGGTTAGAACTCGAAGATCAATCAGTGGTAATGCCAGGGGAAGGCTTTCTAGCCAAGGAAATGCTAATCCTGTGGTACCCAATGAGTCCCTTGTCATGATACCTCCTTCACCCCATTCTGATCATCTTAATGCTCCTGGTGTATCACGTCATACTTCTTCAGAGACTCATTTAAGTCGCCCAAGCTCTTATAGTAGACCAAGTACTAGCAGTGAGCAGTTATGTAGTGTTATGCCTTTGTCTCCGGAATATGGCATCACACGATCTCTAATCAATTGGGACAGCTTTCGACGCTACAACATGGATGGTATTGCAGAGGTGATCCTCCAAGTAAACTTGGGAATACATTTTTTTATCATGGCCTTTAATGAGAGAGCTTACAACTAAAGTACTATTCTATAATTGTATGTAGGTATTGTTGGCACTTGAGAGGATTGAACAAGATGAAGAGTTAACGCATGAGGTACTTCTTGATCAAAAGTTGACTTGACTTTGTTTACCAGTTATTCGGGACCTTCATTTTGTGTCTTTGCAGCAAATTCTTTTACTGGAGTCCAACTTGTTCCTTAATGGACTAAACTTCTATGATCAGCATAGAGACATGCGGTTGGATATTGATAACATGTCATATGAGGTTTGTTAATGTCATAAGGTGCTACAGATTCAGTTTGTTATATTTGTTTGCTTAATTTCCTCTCCTTTTCTCTTGTAATGTTTATTATGGTTTGTAAGCTCTATGATGTAACAGATTTGGAGGAAAATATTCTTAAGAATGCATCCTAATAAGCAATATTATATTGAGGATTATAACCTATGTTTAAGTGCTGTTTATTGGTAGTACGCTACCCCTTCAACTTTTAAGGGAGAGGTTTGAAATTTAGCTGAGTTGAGGGATATGGCTTTGAGAAGGGATTATTTTATATAGCATGCAGTTATTTTGGGATTAAAAATTTATAATTTGATTTTTTTATTTTTAGCTATTCTCACCTCTCAATTTTTCTATAAATTGTAGGAACTATTAGCTCTGGAAGAGAGGATGGGTACTGTGAGCACAGCTCTAACTGAGGAAGCACTGTCAGAATGCCTAAAGAGGAGTGTCTATCAATCCGCACCTTCAGATGATGCAGCTGAGAGTTGCAATGAGGATAAGGATGATATTAAATGCAGCATCTGCCAGGTATTTTTATCACATTCAATGAAGCTTTTTGCAAGGATGATACTCATGAACTAAATTAACTCTCAGTTGACAATATTGTTAACTAGCACGCGGTCATTTGAGTTATTTCACATATAACAAGTCTCCAACCTTTCCACAAATAAAAGGAATGTAGAACTAGCCACCGTTATGCACCTAAGAATTATTTAGTTACAGGATCTGATTCAGATACATTTACTTGATTTGCAGGAGGAATACGTGGTTGGAGATGAAGTGGGGAGTCTGAAATGTGAGCATAGCTATCATGTGGTTTGCATACAGCAGTGGCTGCGGCTGAAGAACTGGTGCCCTATTTGCAAAGCATCAGTGGCACCCTCAAATTCAACCTCACAAGACGAGGGAGAGTGATTCCTTTTTATTCCCTCTTTCTCTTCATTTATCTTTTTTACTTTTGTACAAATTACAGTTCAGTTACTCATTTCGTCCTTATTGGTCGTTTGTACATAGCCAATATCTTTATCCCCATTATTATACAATAATAATACAAGCCCCTGGCTTGATAGACACCGGAACTTCTTGTTAAGCTGCGGATGAAAGGAAAAATAGTCCCATCTAAATGTTCTTTCTCTTACGTTCCCATTTCTTGTATGCTGACATAAGAAGCCCTAAGGATTTGGAAGGAAGGGTACTGGGGAGGCAAGGAAGTTGTTGTCCTTTTCTCTCTATATGATTAGTTTATTGAGAATGAGTAAAAGAATGCATGATTTAGGCAGGGAAGAATATATGATGTCACCCGTATTTTAGAAACCGTTTTTGCACCACAAACTACTAAATAAGGTTTTTGTGACCTCAAGATTTATGCTCTACGAAAAGTATTGTACTTTTGTTCTAAAATATAGTTATTTAATTATAAAAAAAATATGATTATCTGCTATAGAAGGGCAGGTATTGATCACTTTTTTATAAGCTCAAAAAACCGGTCATTGTTCCAAAACTCTCTTTAAATTCCAACGCTGAGTAATTTTTCTTTTTGGTTGGAGGGAGGAGATTAAATAACAGGAGACCTTGATGAAAGACCTAAAATAATCCTCTTAAGTAAAATTTGTGAAAAGAAAATGTTATGAACTAATAATTTTAAAAGTTTAAATTGTTGGGTGAAGTCACATTAATAGTTTTATATTTAATATGTCTCCTCATACAAAAATTTTGTATGCTTGAAGTGTGAATAATACACAAGCGTACCTTGCTTTATGCACTAACAATCGTAAAAGGTTTAACTTATTGGATGAAATTACATGAATGGTTGATAATTTTCAGGATTGAGACGTGAAAATTAAATGTTAATTTGATTAAATAGAAAGTGAAAAGGTATAAGATAAAGAAATAAAAATTTAGGATATTTTTGGAATAAAAATTATTTTAGCTTGCCTGCATGATAAAAATATGAAAATATATAAAAACAAAAAACAAAAAACAAACGACTTATTTTTCACTCGGGCATAACTTTGATCGAAAATTATTTTCGTTCCACTCTCACTCAATCCACAATTGGGTACTGCTCACGATAACAGAATGAGGCTTGAGATTTGACAAAACTAGTGATGGCTTTGCATTGGGGAACTTCTCAGAAAGCGCTGTCTTGATATTGATGGTTACATGATACATTCGGCTATAACTTCCTTCTCTTTGCAGCTTTGCTTTTCGTGATTTCTGAAGGACTCCAACATCACCCACCACGTCAAACTTGCTCGCAATATAGCGTAGCCAATTCTGATCTTGTATTAAAGAAGGGGTGAAGGTCACGAGTGTGTCTTGTTGTGTATCCGTTCGGTGTCTCAGACACATGTACACATTATGTTAAATGTTCCCTTTGAATGGGTGAAGCTCAACACTGATGGAGCTCGGAGGGATAGATGTAATGCGGGGTGTGGGGGTATCCTTAGGGACCATGATGGGAAGTGGTTGATGGGTTTTGCTAAAAATTGTTCTTACAGTTCAATGTTCCGTTCCGAGGCACTTGGGCTGTTGGAGGGCCTTGATCGTGCTTGGGAGTGAAATTGTCGAAAGCTACTGGTTGAGACTGATTCTAAAGCTTTAGTGAATAAGGTTTTGGATAATGATGAAGGCAGGGGTCCTGAGCATAAGGTTTTGCTGTGGGCAGATCCGTACCTTTGTCTTAGTTGTTTTTTGTTTTTTGGAGCTGTTTAGCCCCTTTGAATTACCAAAAAACAAAAAAAGAAATTAGAGTATTCATGTGCATAGAAAGGATGTAGTGGAACTTTTTCTTTTTTTAAGAAAGAAAAGACGGGGCCTGGGAAAAGGTGGTACAAAAAGGGCAAAAATATTTTCTTTTTTGGGTCTTGAAAGGGAAAAAGGTTGAACTGCCAGAGTATGTCCACTTTTTATCAGGTTGACGCCCGCCTGAAAGGGACTGTTATGCTGCTTCACACTTAAATTTCTAAGGACAAAGTTCTCTGGGAGGAGCACCTAAATACAGATTTCAAAGTTGTTTTATCCCGCAAAGCATATTGCAGGCAGCTTTTAGGAATTTGAAGCTCATTCCACAATGCTGTATACCGCTAATTTCAAGTATACCGAACAAAGGACATACATGGACACTCGTAGTTTATACACTTACAGTTACAGACGCAATCTGCAAAATTATGTCATGGCCATAACTGCCTTTTCCTGCCACTGGTTGTTAAGGAACAAACCTCCTTACAGTTCTCAGGAAACAGGAGAGGGAGATACTGCTGATATGAACCAATATGACCATGATTTTTTTTTTTTTGGCATAGATAGTTTTTTCTTTTGGTCTTTTTTGACATAGATAGTTTAAAGCTAAATTTTCTAGCTAGGATAGTGGGGAGTGGGCTTTGAACCTGAGTCTTCACCTTATGGGAGCACCCTTAGACAATTTGTGCTGTGTTATAACCATGATATTAATACCGGACAACATGGGTACCAGTATAAAAATTTATGTTGCTCAAGCTTCCTTACAGGTCATGTTTATTATATCTTCCCCGGTAGATTATGAAAGATGATTCAACTGGAGAGCTGCATAGCATACCCTATGGTTTATATTCACTTTAGAAAAGCATGAAAATGGGGGAAATAATACTAGACAGATGCTCAAACACCAGACAACAGACCAGCAGCATTGAACTGCAGATTCGCAGTTTCAACAGACGACGAATAACATGTGATCACTCACAACTATTTTTTATATGGATATTTGAATTAACGTACTGAGAAATAAGAATAAAAACATCAGTAACAGAAGCCAAGGCCTCTCACTAGTCTCTGAATCCCCCTAATTTAGTATTTTTAGGGCGAACTTTTGATGCACTACATGTTCTTCATCTTGCTTTTACGTTTTATCAAGCCAAAACTACCTTGATAGAGCCTTGAAATTTTACCCCAACTAGCTATAGACTATTCAATCTTCTATAACAATGTCAACAGAAACTATGAAGGTGCAATTGGGTTCCTACAGATGAGCATTCTTTAGTAGAGAATGGAGACAGTAAAATTTAGATGCATTCATGCTTTAAGGCAAATACAGTAAACAAATAAATCCCCCACAGAATTAGAACAAAATCCAAGCAGAAATATCTGATTTTTCATTGGAAATAAGCTGATGAATCGATAAAAGTTCTAAAAGAACTCAATTGGACAATCAAACCACCTTCAGAAAAAAAATTATCAGTATTTTCTGTTTCTAATAATTTTTTAGACACAGTCAAGTTTCTTCAAGTTGCTTCTGATATGCACAATTAAAACAATGAGATCAGAGAGAAAAACAATCAACAGCATTATGTTATCTCTCTTTCCCCTCTTTGAGCCCATTCATTCTTAATTTCCACGAATCTGACAGTGCTATGCATTATATAAGTACTCACTAGGCAACAACATATAAGATGGACCTGGAATCAGCTGCTTCTGAAAGTGTACTTTTTCCACTTTATATAGAGAATGCACATGTCAACTTATTCAGGTAATCAATATTCACAATAAATACCAAATACAGGCAGTATAGCACATTTTGGTCCTTGAGAAAAATTGCATCTTACCCACTTCAACTTTTCAGCCCTTCTGTAAATCATAGCCTGAACTTTGAGAAATTTTCAAATAGCCACTTCTGTTTCCGTCCAAGTGCTGTCAACAACAGGAACTGAGGAGTTGACACTTCTTAACAGAAGTTGACAGACTAGATGGAAGCGACTATTTGCAAATTTTTTAAGATTCTTTACTTGCCAACACTAGAAGTTCAGGCATGTGTTGTATGCAATTTTCCCAAGTCCTCGCTACCTTAGTATAGTTTCATCTCTCATAATGCCACTCAGAGTGTGCCTTCAAAACTTGTACTCATTACCTGTATCTTACAAGAACCTTCAAAATTTAGTAGTGCCTGCAGAAGATTGCCAAGATGATGCCATACACAAAAGCCACTCATATACAGGCATGGCCTTTTCAAATTACAAGAAGCAATACAAATAAAATGCAACCTCAATATTCTGATTAAGAAATATAAACAAGTCAGTTTACATACATAAAATAAATACAAATCTTCCAACATTATTTTGGTCCAGACAAATGCAGCAAGTGCTAAATTACATAAATGAGGGGACAGAGTGTCAACCATGGGAATAGAATAATAAATTTCCAAATACTAAGATGGTATCAAGTGGAACAGTACTAATAACACAGGAAACTTCAATGGTCATCAGCATTGAGATCAAATCAATCTCCAAAATTATCCTGCATGATTTGCATAGAGCACCTTTTACATTGTTCTGTCTCACACCATACAATACAACAGTCTAGCTTCTCATATTTACTACGGATTCTTCGCATTGGTGAATTACACATGAAGCTCAATGTTTATAATGATAGTAAAATGCCAGCAAAATAAAATCCCAATTAAAATAAACAATTAACCACCCATTTATCATGTGTTCTAATGCAAGAACAAACAGAACATCAGTTAAAAATTTACCAGTAATGATTGGTACCTAATGCCAAACAATGAAAATACTGAATGAATCAGGTAATTTTCAACATTATTTGTAGTGTGATTCAATTTGAGTCCATCTGAAAATTCATACCAATACACCATGTTAAATTCAATGGCATTTGCACACTACAGCTCAAACATATCGAAATTTAAATTCTTCACTAAGTTGTAAAACTGTACACATTTATGACTTTATGACATTATCTCTACATATCTTATAAATTGCTTTAGTTGTTTGCTGTAACAATAGTAGAAAACCAAGACAAATGGCAAAATCATGGTTAAAAAGTCTCTTCTTTATTTTTTTTTTCTCTTCCCCCATTGCATTCATAAGCAACATGCAACAAGCCATTTGCACATAACTTTCTCCAATCTGCCTGACTTTGCACAAATAACTTACTATGTCATCAGTTCTCAGTAACAGTGCTGTTTTTTTTTTTTTTGGGGGCGGGGGGGGGGGGATAAAAGAAGAAATTCATGAAGACGGAGAAGAAAATTACAAGGAATTTGGAAGGGAAGGGATCCTCCATAACGAAAAAGGGGAAAATAAAAAGAAAAAGAGAAAACATCAATGGAGTAAAGCTGCCCAATCCCTCAGCAACACTGTTGTTTACCATATCAGCACTCTTTAATTACATGAGCGTCAGCAAAATTTGCATATATTTGAGAGAAAATGTTCCAAAGAATTGAATGTAGACACGTAATGTTCCCTTCAACTTGTCCTCTTGAATTTTCATGCACTTTAGGCTTACTCTGCTTTTAATTCCACGACTAATATGCAACTATGAATGCAATACATTTAAATGTGGCAGCAACTTTTGTCAGTCAATTTTAAACAAATACGTCAAAATAGTTAATGATTAACCAATACATGGGGAAATTATGTTTCCTTTTCACTGGCAGACTAAAACAGAGGTAATAAAACTAATGAAACCTCAAATGGATAAGATATCTCAATAAGCATTCGCAAAAAAAAAAAAAAAAAAAAAAGCTCTGCACATTAAGTTGATGAAGATATGACAAAATTTATAAATCTAACATTTGATTAGAAAATTCTTTTACTGTCACCAAAATTAATTTTCACTGAAAGAGGCATATAAGCTAAAATCTACACAAAAAACACTACTTCAGGTATTGGTGAAAATTTGGCATCATGGAGTGGGGTTCAACCATAAAATGGAAATCATCAAGAAAATTCAATAGATGCTAATGTGTTATTGATATTGAATTTCAATCAATCCTCAGATTCTAAAAATACATACAGAGTGACACTGCAGCTCTTATACATGTCATAGTTCCTTGATCCCAGCTACACAACAGTATCCCTGCAAAACTTTCTTACTTTCCTTTCTCATTGGCTGTAAAGCAAACAAAAGCCTTGAGATCTCTAGCAATTGCACATACAGCCAACATCAATGCTAAAAACATACAACAGTGCAACCAATCCTGGGCTTGATTTGGTAGTACCCTTGGTTGCAGTTAAATAAATTCCTGATCCATCCAAGCCCTGCAAACAGCAGAGAGAAGACATTTTGAAGCTTAAAACCAGAATTTCATCCTGGAAGGGCTAGAAGTTATCCATTTGGGGTCATCTGGTTCATGCTGGCACTAAGAACAGAACTGGGTGCGCGATGATCACCAACCATTGCCAGGCCATCGGAACCAGTTTACATAAGACGACAAAATCTTCATAAAAATGTTATTCCTCAAACGATTGCATAGATATTTTCTCCAACAGCAGTGGCCAATCTTCTCCAAGTTGCTGTGGATTTAGCTCCATGGCAACTTTAAAATCATGCAAAGATACTGGGCACGGTGGTCTGTGTTCAGGCACAGGTTCTGCCGGCCCACCAGCGCTTTGCACATGTAAATGATTACTTGGCCACATGCCATTGACAAGCTTACCCTGAATCTGCTGTTTGGGTGCAGGGGGCTTCCTCAGCTCATTTGTAGACCTAGCTCCCACTAAATCAACACAAGACGTGATTAACCATTTCAAGTACACATCCAACATATTATTCAACATATTGGCACATTCCATAGAAACACCTCCAAGACCCTGTACTGCAGCAATCTGCTCCATGCGTCTTCGCAGTGTATCTGTATCAGACAACCAACCACTGTCACAACAACTAATAAAATCACCAGTGCTTCCCACCGGCAATGCTTTGCGGGCCCCACCCACACTTGCTGAGCAGTAAGGAATCCCAAGTGGTGCTATCAGGGGACTTCTGGAGAAACTCAGGCGGTTTAACTGCTCCACCTCTTCCCCGTCTTCAACAATTGATATTTCGGTCGGCCCTTTGCCATGTATTCTTGGTTTTTCTGCAGGTCGCTGAACAGCATCCCCCCTTTCATTCTCGGGCAGCTCAGCAACTGCTTGAAGATGCTGTATTGGTCTCTGATAATCACAAGGACTAAGAGCTCCATTCTCCATATCAACCTTACTACCACTGTCTTCTGTACCCATGGATTGATGAGAAACAGAATCAACCTTCCCATTTGGTCCAAGAGGGCTTGGTCTATCCCTAAACTTCCGATCACGTATTCCAGACCTTATCTTACGTGGGGATACTGGCAAAACCCCATTTGACCAAATGGGTGCATTTTGATTTGGATTTTGGAAGCTGGCAACACTCTGTTCATGCCCATCTTCTCTACCAGGAGATATGTTCTTCGCATATGCTCCGGACTTTGGGGGACCTGATGGCTGGATCAGTGGCGGGGTCTTGGCTTGGCAGGCATTCTTCAAAATTGACTTTATAAAATGATTGTGTAACGGAAGATTCTCCCTCCCAAGTACTCGATAACACAACTTATCAAATTCAGTCTTGCTCAGCTTCTGACTCAGAAACTTGTTCAAGTAATAAAAGTACCGCTTAGACTTATCTGCTCCAATCTTCTTTATAATTTGTGCTTTTAATTCACCCAAATCAATTCTTGAGCTCTGTTGGGGTTGCATCTCTCACCAGATAGATTCATACACCGCCCAACAAAATCAGAAAATAACCCACCCACCTACAACCTCAATTTGAGCCAAATTGCAGTTATTTCTGTTTCCAAAGAACCCTAAACTTCCCCTCCCCCATATCATTGAATACAAATCAACTATCACAAGCTCCGCATATCTGAACAGCCAGATGCATAAATGGTACTAATAACAGTAACGCAGGAGAAAGGAGAAACTTGCAATTCTGAACCGGCATATGGTTAACCTTATGCCCAAAACATCCCAAATTCTCCCACTAATAAACCATACAATGCAAAGCCAAATCTCATGTTCCCGACACCAAAACCCTAGAGATCAAACCGCAACGGAGCTCGCTAAGTCCGAGCGTAAAATTCCGCGAACCAAACTTAAATTCATTGAATTGTATGGCAAATCAAAACCCTAAGTTTGAATCACCAAACTCGGGTCCGAAACACCATGCTTGCGTCGAACAGCACGAAACGAACATTACATCACCGCACCAATTTAAACCCTCATTGTATCACCAAATTCAAAAGCTTTGAACTTCAAATTTCGCAATTTGAAGTTGAGGAAGGGAGATCAGTGACTTGGGCAAAACTGAGTTACGAGAGGGGGAAAAAAACCAACCCACCAAAAAAAAAATCAAATTGCAACGGAAGGAAGCACAATGAAGAGCAAAGACTAAAGCTTGCAAGTGTATTGGGTAAAAACAAAGGGCCCATACATTGATTCAGCTCTGACCCTCGCCCACTTGAAGAATTGCATAGAAATCTCGAACCTCACTCACTGGGTTCCAATCTTCTTCCAAGCTTCGACTTTTGGCTCGCTCGCTCTCTCTCTCTCTCTTCTTTTTCTTTTTTTTTTTCCTCTGAGTTTTTTTTTTTTTCCTATGGTGATTTATATTGAGCTTTGCTCTGTATAGCTCGATCTCTGCTAATACTATCCTTCTCCTTCCCCCTTTGTTTCTTACTTTTCTTTTGCACTCTTCTTTCTCGGTGTCCCTCACCAGCTCTTCCCTTCCCCTATTAAAAATTTTAATTATTTTTATTTGCATTTAAGTATAATTCAATCATTTTTAAAGCATTTTTTTTCTAAATTGCAAATTAGTTTTAAATTGTTATTGAAGTTCTATTCTAATCCTAGTATACTTCCACTCTAGTTTTATGTTTTGTTCATATCTTTTAAAGGGTATATGGTGTTTATAGTTTTATTTATTTATAATGAGTTTTATGTTTGTTGATGTTCTTCATTATTAGAGAACATAAAGAAATAAAAAAAAATTTTGAAAAAGAATATTATTGAGTTAAATTTGAATTTATTCCGTCTCATTAAGCTATGGGCAAGGTCACTCGAGATAAAATTATTTTCATTAATTTATATACCAACCTAAAACACTTTTCTATTTTGTCTCTTTAGTTGAGGGGAAGAGGGATGGAGCATGGAGGAGCTATCTTGGTGTATAATTCACAATATTTTTTATTAATTCATTGTTTTTTTTTATCAAAGTAATAACTCAGTTGATTTTTTGTAGTTTTAGCAGACAGAAAATAATTCTTCATTCTAAATTTATGAGATTTGTACCAAAAAATTATGAGATTATGGATAGCCTCTTTGCTTTTTTTTTAAAAAAAAAAAATTCTACTGATGAAGATTATCTTAAGACCTCAAACAATAAATATTAAGAGATTACTACCGATCACTATGATATTTTTATTATATAAAAAATTATTAATTGTTATAATATACACACTTAAATTTGGCAAATAAACTCACAAAATTAAATAAGAGTTTACTAAATTAATATAATCAAATAGTGTAATTTATCTTCATTCTTATAAAAGAAAAAGGTGGAGTTTATTTTTTACTAATAACATGCATGACAATGTTATTTAAAGTAATCTCCATCAACATATTTCAACTAAAATAATAAATTATAATGTTAGAAGGATACTCTCAATATTTTAAATGAAATTAATTTTATATTTAAAGAGTATGGAGATACGCATGCAAGAATCAAAAATTTAAGTTAGTCTTCTAAAGTCAACTTTTTCTTGTTAATACTAATTAATCATTAGGCTAAGCACTTGACATCCTTATTTGGAAAACTTACGTGATTTCCATGCATAATATTTTGTGTAAACTTGTTTCGAATTCACTGGGCTAAGACAAATTCTCCCCTTATGATAAACTATGCATATGTTACCCGTCTACCTATGTTTGGTGCAAATCGTGCAATTCACATGCTCTTGCATTTGTTTTAGCTCTTTCTATCATTGCTTTCTTAGTCCCACCATATCTGAATGCAATATCACCGGATTATACTACAGTAAGCTGCATAAAATTATAAACTGTTTTTGAGGATCTTGTTTCTTTAACTTTGCGTTTGCCTTTATTTTTTTTTTTCAGCATAATTCTAACATTATTTTTTCCCGTTTAAAGGTTGAGCTAATTAAGATGAATTTTGATGAGCATTTAAAAAGGAAAAACCAGAACATTTGAATAATGGAAGAAATGCTCTATTGTGAAAAATATAAAAGTTTAACTTTGTCTTGATAAAGAAGTTTGGTCAACCATATACTCCCCACGTACGATGGCCAAATTTTTTAAAAAATATCTCGCTAAAAATCCACAATACTGACTCTGTAATAGCAAAGAAAAATGTTTTTAATTTAAAGTACAATAATATTTTAAAAATAGAAAAAAAATAGTTATTAGAAAAAAAGAATCGTTGAGTAAATTATAAAGTTAATAAAACTAGGTGCCTGTGGTTTATGACTAGCATTGGATAAAATCACGTTTGACAGTGCAAACAGGATTCTCACTATGCATTGTCACGTTTGTCTGCACGCATTCCCAGTCTGAGAAATCAATTCCAAATGTTACAATTGATTCAGAGCGATTTAAAAAACAAAAAAGCAAAAACAAAAAAGAATTAATTTTAAGCGCGTTGCCTCTTCTCTTACTCCTCGTTACTTCATTTTTCCTGGCTGCCAGAAATCCACAACCAAAGATAAAATTACCTTCATTAAAATGCTGCCAGCGGTTTGGAATTGGGATTGCCTTGCATAAAATTAAAGATTACAAAATATCTTGCTTATTGTGGTAACATTTTTCTTGTACATTTGCTTACCCTATTAAGGATTTAATTTTAAAAAGTTTGATTTTTTAAATAATTATTATTTTAATCGAATTCTTTTATTAGCAAGGATCTTAAAATTTTAACCTAAAGCTTGCAATTATAATGAAAAAAAAATTGATTAAATGAGTCAACTTCTATTAATGCATTTTAAATATATTACTAAATTAATTTAAACATATCCTAAAACTTTAATTATAACATGTAGATTTTCTTTATCTCATAAAAATAAAAAAATTAAAATAAATGCTCACACGTAGTTTTTAATATGAGGTTGAGATAAACACTTTAAGAATTACTCCATATAAAATGTGTAATTTTTATCAACAAATTGCATTATTTTAATGTTTTAAAAATAAAGTGTTTTATCTCAAGTGGTACCGAGTCTCATTAGAGAATGTTTGCTCTCGAATTCAAATCTCATTGTAATCACTTTTCCTCCATTTTAACTTATTATCTTTCTCTTTATATTAAGTTATAAACCTCCTTTATAACTTAAGAAAAAAATAATGAATACTTCTGCTATACATTAATAAAGTATCACAATTGAGTAACTTTTAGATTAAAGCACGTAAAAGTCTAAAGTCAAGTGATATCAAATCCATTTGAAATGGTTTGATCCTAGGTTCAAATGTCATTGGAATCATTTTTCCTCTATTTTACCTTGCTCTCTCTTCCAAACTTTAAGTCGAAAACTTCCATTGTAAACAAATATAAAATAAAAAACACTGAAATGTACGGTTAAATACACACTTAAAAAAGAAACTTTTTTTTTTAATATTGATAAGGCGGGAATCTAATTACTATTTTCGAAATGCAACTATTATGTTCATATTTCATTTAAATTATTAACATAATCAGACACCTACCATGCATATAACATTTAAAAAAATATATAAACAAATATCTCATCAGTTTTATTCTTTTTTTTTAAGAAGTATTCTCACATTTTTTACAGTGAGACTAATTTCGCTTGAGATATAATGTTACTCATTTTCACAAAATGTTATATAACTTATGAAATTCTTAATATTGTAAGTAAAACCTATTTTACTAAAATTTTAATTTATTTAATATTGAGTTAGACTCTTAAAAATCTCATCAACTCTGTTTTTATACATTTTCTATCTTTCGTACAACTCCCCTCCATAATTAGCAAATGAAGAGAAATAAAAATGTTGAGTTTATCGATATTGTTTTTCTATTTTTAATTTAGGTCTATTTTAAATAGCATGTGTATGTTATAAGTACAATTTCATTAATTATTTCAATCCAATAACCAAAAAAAAGGCATAATTTGTGTTATGTTAAGTATAAGAGTTGATTATTTCAATTAAAAGCGTAATAAAACAATGACTAAATTATATATTTAATTTTTATAATTTATATTCATTTTTAATTTGATTTTTATAATTTTTTCTTTTCAAATGTGTTCCCATAGTTATAAATATTTTTAATTTAGTCCCTTTTTATTATTTAATGTTATGATGATGTTAACTTGTATATACGCGGTAAATGAAGAACTAGTCACGTCAGTATCTATTTTGTCATATATGCATAACCTAACGGATAGAAACTAAAGTGAAAATATTTATAACTATTAGGACTTATTTAAAAAAAATTATAAGAATTAATTTAAAAATGAGTATAAATTATATAAACTATATTTTTAATTTAACTTAAAATAATTTTAATATAAAACTCAATTGGATGAGTCTTATATAATTTAATGTATTAACAAGAAACAACATGTGTTAAAAGTTTAATTTTGATTTATTATCTTTATAAAAAAATTTATATTATTATCTAATTATATATTATTAAATTATTAAATTTTTTTGATTAAAATAATAATTATTTAAAAAATTAAATACTAAATAATATATGATTAGATGATAGTGAAAAAAAACTTTACATTTAATAGTAAATCAAAATTAAATTCATATGTTAATCCAGAAATAGTTACTAATATTATCTCTGTGATATTTGATAAATAAAAGCTAGGTCTTTCAGAATATTATTTTATGAGTAATAGAAGTAGAAACGCATGTAAGTAAATTTTAAAAAATTATATAAACATAAATTAAAGATATAAAACAAGAAAAAATAAATAAGAGCATAATAAGAAAGCATGGGATAAGACAAATGATGTGGTGGTCACATGAATTCATTCAAACCTTTTAATTTTAATTACTTAACTATATTTATTTACCTATGCTATTTTAAACTCATAATCGTGGATTTAAGTTTATATACTTCATAAAGTTGTAAAGTTTATGTATGAATCGAAATATATATAATGGATTTGAAGTTTTTTTTTTTTAAACTCATTAGATGTCTCTAATGTAAAATTTATTTGCATTTTCTAAAGGCTAGTCACTTCAACGACACTTTGTTTTTTTTTATAATATCCAAAAAAAAAGTTAAAATTTTTATTTTTTATTGTGTGGTCGTGCAAGCTCATAAAAGAAGGATAAGTTGTCCCGTGAAAAATTGAATGGATGACACTTTAGTTTTGATTACTGAAACTCGTTGGCAAATAGCAATTAACTAGTTATTTTTTGCCTAAAATTAAAGTTGTGCCTTTTAACTGGACTGGACTCAATCTAACCTGGCCCGATCCATCAACGGGCTGAGAGCTCACTACTAGGCTGGGCCCGGCCCGGTTGATACAAGAGTCAGGTCATTTTTTATTTTTGGGTCAGAATCAGAGCTTAAAAAGTGTGATTAATCACTCTCTGTTTGTGCCTCTCTTCTATTGCTCAGTCTCAACTCTTCCCGGCGCCGGTGGACGGTAACGTTCTTTCTCTTGCTACCGTTGAATTCGAACGCATCCTACATCTACCTTCCCTCCCTCGAATCGCATGGCAATGGAGAGCGACGTCGAAGAATCTCTCAGAAAGAGACCGAGAAAATGCCCTTTTACCGGCGACTCCTCCTCTCGCAAGGTCCGTCTCTTCAACGATTAATTCTCTTACCCGTACCATATGTTTAATCTCTTTTTTGGTTAACGTCCCACTTAGACATTCATGCTTTCTAGTGGCTTTGATGAAACCTACTTGCGCGGGAGTCAAAAGATAATTGAAGATGATGTAATCTAATAAATTATGGGATCAATCGATGGAAGTGAGTTCCAAGACTTGCTTGTGCATACTGGCAAATTGCAATTATCACTATAAAAATAAAACCTAGTAGTGGCTAATACACGTTTTTATTGATGTAAAAAATCTCAGTGTTTCACTATTCTACATGCTATTAAGGATGGTGACTCTACCTGATAGTAGAAGTTCTGGATAATACCCATACCCCCAAAAAATGAGGAAAGTCAAGAGTAACTCCCTTTTCTCCTGGAAGAGATTTTCTTCCCCAGAATTTGATTCTGTTATAATCCTTTTTGTCACAAGTTTCGATTGATTCCTATAGCTAGTGGAAGGAAAAACAGAAAAGGGCAATGGTATTCATGTTTGCTTGACATATCTTATTACTTCTTTAAGCTATTTGTATGGGCTTTTTAATTACCTAATGTAGCTGTGTGAGGCATGGATTTATGGTGGTTTTCTGGTATGGAATTGATTGCTTGACATATAAGATCATCTAGATATCCCCAAGCAAGATTTGGGGGAACAACTAGCTGGAGGTTAAACTCTGATGTCATCAAGTATGGGATTTTTCATGCAAGTAATTACTTATAAATTGTAGTGTAGTCGACGGCGTGCCTGGCGAGGCGCCAGAAAGGGTTAGCGCCTCGAGGCACGCCTTTAGCATCTTATTGGTATCTGTCAAAAAAACTCAAAAAGCCAACCATCTATCTTGCCAACTATAATGCTAAAGGGGGTAAAATAGTCAGAATGTTGAAAAAATAACTAGTTGTTGAACTTTGAGACTTCTAGTAGCAAGCAACTTAGGTTGTAAACTGAACATTTTAATCTTGATTTTTACTATGAATGTCTATACTTGATTAGTTAATTTATATGGCAAATTACTAGAAAATAATTAAATATTTTCCTGTTTTCTTCTTTTTTTGAATGTTAATGCCTTTCTTTAGTGAGGCGTGCACTTATTGGCACATCTCACCTCAAGGCGTTAAAACCCCCTAGCGCCTCAAGGGCACCTTTTGCCTTTGACTACCATGGTAAATTGTAACTGCAACATTGTTTTGCCATAAACAGCCATCAAATCAAAATTAATGGTATAGATTAAATCTTTCATTAAAACCCCACGTGATCCTCTTTTTCTCTCACCCACGCGCCTCTCTTTCTTCACCGTCTCTGTCTTCTACTCTCCAACCCAGCTTCTCTCCTCTCTCTCCACGGTTTCCAGCATCTTCCCCAGCATATCAGTCAACAAATTACAAATTTTGTTCCTTGGTTGCCCTGTAAGTGAGTGTTATTTCCTTTTTGCCTACATAATTCTTTATTTTAGTAGTTTTGCCCAAACAATTACCTATTGAACATAACTTGCAGTTTCTCGTAGCTCCGTTTGCTTGTTGATGGAAGAAAGCATTGCATAATTTTTGTATTCCAATGAATAAGACAAACAAGTCATTTAATGGGCTTGGAGATGCTTTCGAACAAAATTTATGCAAAACAATAATAGACAAATCATATTGTTTCTTTCTATCTACAAAGACTTAATTAATAGATAAAAATCCTGTGCCATTAATTCATGAATTTTCATATTCACAAAACAAAAAATCTCCGAGAGAGACGGAGAATAGAGAAACAGGAATCTTGGTCAATACCGTAGCCCAATTGAAAACATGAATTCTTTCAGGGGGAGGGGAAGTAACATGAATTTTTCTGGGGAACAAGGAGACGATACTGGAAAAATGATATTAGCGCATAAAACAATGCTAGAAACCATGTAGAGAGAAGAGAGATGTTGGTTGAAGAGTAGAGGAGAGAAGAGAGGAAGACGCTGAAAAAGGAGAGGCACGTGCATGACAAAAAGAAGGATGATGTGGATTTTTAATGAAACATTTAATCTGGACCATTAATTTTGATCTAATGGCTGTTCATGACTGCTCTCACTTGTCACAACAGCATAGTGCTCTCACTAAATATGTCCCTTATATATATTTATAATCTTCCTAAAGGAACATGCCTTTGGTGCTGACGAGGTGATTGGTTCATATACACTTCAACAGTTTTTCAGCCATGCTTATTTGTTGTTTTATTATTGTTTCTCTCTCTCTACGAACTGATGGTTATGGAATCATGCAGCAATTTGAACAATTTTCTGGACGGCCATATGCAGTTATGGGGGAAGTGGTAATGGCTTTCACTTCCATAAGTGCTGATTTGGATGAACATGTGAAAGATTATTTTATTATTTCTTTTCAAATTTTTTACAAAGGTTGTTCTTCTTGTTATAATCTGGGATTGTTGAGCATGAATAAGAAAAAAAAGACCATAGATGCGTTGCAGTTTCAATCTTCTTTTTTTTTTTTAATAGTCAAAATGTTTTATGGATATGGTATGTTTAAAAGTGTCTGCACTCTGCAGTATTAGTCTGCTGGGATGTATGTCTTGGTAACAAGTGAGTGAAGTGACTGATCACATTCTCTGAAATATGCTTTGTGAATTACAGCTAATATGGTTGAACTTGAGGATAAATGATAACCTGATGGTGCAAGAAAAGTTAAACTCAATAAATTGAGAGTTCGCCCTGCAAAAAAGAAGGCGTGAAAGTTCTCCACAAGAATTAGATGAGGGCAACAATTCAATGCTAACAGTTATCATTATCATGAAGCCATTTATAATGTTATAGTTATTATTGAAAAGAGATATCTGTTGTTTTCTTCTTAATTCCTGTTCCTCTAATTCAAAAGGAAAGGAGAAATAAAGTATGACATAGATTAGAATGAAAAGTTTCTATTGCTTGCAGTGGACTTGCTTGATCCTTCACGACTGGGGAGCTGAACCTATTTATCTTTCTACATCAGAGATCTGCCTTAATTGATTAATTGAACAATGATAGCAAATTGTGAACATTGTGAATCATAAATGAATGTGGTTGTTTCTGAAAGTTGTATGCTGATTGTAATTCTTTTTCCATTTTATCTTTATATGAATAAAAAATCTTAATATATTTTGTGACGGCTTTGTGAAGTTACCATTTACTTGATGTTACTGTGCATTTTAGTATGTCCAGTATTTGTAATTAAAAACCTGAAAATTTCTTTTAGTTACATATTTATCACTTTATACATATTATTATTAATTTTTCTTTGCTGAAACCATATTTGGGTCCTTTTTTTATCAGAATTTTATGCAAGATGATGATACTCGATTGGAGATTACGCGGGCTAGATGTAAGTCTATAATCTCCATCAGCATTGCTTCCATTTTCTAAACCTAGAAGTTAATCTATTCTTTCCATAACAGTTGGAAGTTTGCTTAAAAGACATGGAGATTTGACAGAGCGTCTTTCAAGGTAAAGAGTCCTTGAAGATGCATAAGAATTCTTTTGTAGTTCAATTTGTCAAAATATGTCACTGCACCTATTTGAACTGCTTATTGATGACTATAGAACTGTATGAGCTTGTTCATGCTCCATGAGTTACTAAAGAATACATGTTTTGTTAAGGACAAATGTTGATGATGAAGTTTGTATTTGATAGAGTGAAATTAGAGAGAATTTAGATAAGTGGAGTTGAATTTTGAGAATTTGAAATGAAGTTTTACTTGCTTCTCAAAGGCTTAAAGAAGGAGAGACAAAAATAGGAAGAAGAGCCATATCATATCATCCTTAATAAATCATTTTTACTAAAACAAAAGAAAAAGAAATTAGTAACTATTATATGATTTTATGAGTTTACCTTATATTTCACACCTTCTGTGGGAATAAAATGATAATTATCAATAGAGCTTCCCCATTCCCCTTTGTTTCTATATTTTTTTGGATAACAAAAGAAAAAATTCATTGGAGAAAAAGGAGAAGAAATGTGATTTTATTCTGGCTTTTTTCTTTCCATTGCTCAGGGGTTTTCACTTTCTTTGCTGCCCCTATTTGTATATGTGACACTGCCTGTTTACTTTTAATTTCTGTTTTTGGAGGATATATCATCCTTCCCCCTTGTTTGTACTTTCTCTCTTTACTTCATAATGAAATTTCTTCTTTTATTACAAAACAAAAGGAAAGTTAGAGATCAGCGGGTAACAATGTTGGGGCTTTTGTTGCAATGTGATGTTGACATGATAATATGCCGAACATTAACACTACTAGGAAGATGTCTTCTGTTCTTTCACTTTTGTTTTCCTTATAGGTGTGTTTGTGTGCAATTGCTAACATTTTTTTAACTGCTTCATAGTTCATACCCAATCAAGGGTTATCTGGTCATTTCTAGATGTGTTGTTTTTCTTCTCTTTTCCTAGGCAAATATCTGAATGCATTGCATGGATGCCTAAATTGAAAACTATTGTTTCAGAATGCCCATTAGTTGTTGTATGCAGTGGTAATGATATTTTTTTGGATATTTTCTGGGTTCATAGGGATTCTGACAAGATGATATTTGAGCGTCTACAGAAAGAGTTTGAAGCTGCACGAGCTTCTCAAACTGAAGGTAGCTTTGACTTCAATGTTGTTAGATTCTTTATAGTGAACAGTATTTGGCTCTGCCTTAACTCAGGTTTCTTTTTCATCTATTTCCTTTGTTACACCTTAGTCTGTTTAGCTGATAGAATGCTTTACTTTTATCCACTGTTCCCCTTCTCCACTTTTTGATTAATTTTGTTTGCATGCACGCATGGCTTTTTTGTTTATGTAAATTTCCATCCATCCATCTATCTCAGTTCACTTGATGAGATATACTTATGTAACATCTGAAATGCTTATCTTTTTGTCTTGTTCATTCGTTTCTTAATTGCTATAATTGTATGTTTATTAATATTTATACTAAAAAAATAATTTCTTAACCATTTCTAGTTATTTTTCTGATTTTTTTGGTAGAGATACATTTAGATGGGGAACAGTGGAATGATGGTCTACTAGCTACAATCAGAGAGCGGGTATGGCTATGTGGTTACCTTTTTTTTGTTCCTCTTATGTTCTGATATTTGAGTTTGATGGTCTCATAGTTATCAATTTTTTAGAGTTTCACTCTCCACATTGATGATAATGCTTGACATATTGAAATATGTTTTCATCAGGTACATATGGAAGCAGACAGAAAAGCAATGCCTGGGGATGCTAACATATTGGCATGTCCTCAGGAAAAAATTACTTATAAAATTGGAAACAAGGTAAATAGTGTATGATGATAAATGCCTGAATCACATTTCATGACATAGGACTAGTGCAGCTTATAAAAGACTTGGAAATTCATTTTCAGCATTAGCAGACAATAGTGCATAACCTGTAACTAGTTAGGTAATTTTTTTGAGGTTTTTAGACACTAGCTTTAGAAAGAGAGATAAGCAAATGAGAAGAGGTAAAATATTAGTAGTTGGGATTGTGGATGAGGTTTTTTCGGTTATTTATTAGAATGCATATATGATAAGTACCCTTCTATTACTAAGGTATATGACAGAAGGGCCAAGAAAGGAAGCAGGGAAGTATCTCATGTGGTCAAGAAGGGTGAGATGGGACTTTTGGGGAATATTCACGCAGCAGGAGTGAAGCTTAACTGAATTGATGAGGTGGCAGAGTGAGGGGGAGCAAAAAGGATTCGGTTAGTAGAGTGGATAAAGAGGGGAATGGAGGGGAGAGAGGTAGGCAAGAATTTTTGGTGAGGAAAGGATTAGGGGGAGCAGGCCCTTGAAGCTGTGCATTTGTTTCCTTTTCTGTTTATATTCTTTTTCCATTATTCTGAGTGGATTTTCCCTTCTTTCTCTACTGGTTTCACTCCCATATAGTAGAAGAAGAAGAGTTCAGCGTTATATAAATAAACAGGGATTATATTTCTGGTATCCTATCAATATGTAAGTTATGTGTGTGAGAGAGAGATTAGCTATTATATTTACCATCGTTCATTACCATTGCTGTACTTATATTAGTTGTTATTTATCTGATAATTTCATAACTAGATATTCTTTTTAACGTTGATTGTGTATTTGGAAGCAGGTAATTTGCTGTTTGGAAGGGACAAGAATTGGCATACAATATGAGACATCTTTTGCTGGTAATTTGGAACCAAATTATTCTCGACTAACTTATATACAAGCACCATCATCTTATTTCGACTCTTGAGATGACATTATTAATGACAAGATGGAGGCTGGACCTTTCTACCTGCACCTTCGCTTTCCCTTGTGTTGTTGTCATTAGTTGATGATAATGTTTATTCATTTATTGCCAGGTGAACCATGTGAGTTGTACCACTGTGTGCTGGAGAGTAAGTCATTTCTTGAAAAGATGACTGTCCTTGAACACACAGTTCCATTTTTCCTGCCAATACGTGAATCAGAAAATGATCTCCTTTCATCCAATGCAATGGTAAGGTCAGTTACTTGCATTGGCTTTGCTGGGTTTATTTCAAATTTTCTTCTAAGCATTGTTTCTATTGGTTTGCTTTCAGAAATTCATAGATCATGTTGGAGATCTTTTGCAGGCTTATGTGGATAGACGGGAACAGGTAGACTGTCCATGTATGTAATCATTGAGAGAAAGTTTGATATGTTTATTTTTTGGGACATAATATTTTGTCTTCATAATCTGCATGAACTTGCTGATAGATATGGAGCAAAATTTTACAGTTATACAATCATGCATATATTATGGAAGAATAAATGACCTAAATATGTGAATGAAATAATATCAGAACATGTTGAAGCAAGTACTCTCTCACTAGTTCCCCTGTATTTGAGAAGGCTCCATATTTCCAGAAAATAATATATTAATATTAGTTTATCTCTACTCTAATGTGGATTTTTGAAGATAGAATGGAGCCTTTTAAAAGCTAATGATGATATTGGAACTTATTTAGATACTTGTATCATGTAGAATGTAGATATTTGTTTTCTGGATTGAGTGGTTAGGTGACACTAAATGCTATGTCTTCATTAGTTTAGATTCTCAGAACACTATCTCCTGCATCGATGCCAATATGCCCCCAAGAAATGCTTGCGTGGTGTTTAAACTATGTTAACTGTCCCACCATATGAAGTTGTAAATGCAAACAAATCCTGTATCTTTTGGCCTTGGCATATGTGAAGGGGTGGAATGGAATTAAGGGGTGGAATGGAATTGATTAAGGTCTGCACTTATGATCTATTTGTCAAGGCCCAACTCTCCTAAAAGATTAAGCTGTTAGGTGAAAGCTCAAAAATGATTTTATAAATCTAGCATGCCCCCTCATGTAAGAACCTTTTGGGCTTGAAAAGTGGACAATGTATATGCCCATTTTACTTTGTGTTTAAATTTAACTTAATTATGAAGGATAGTGGCAGTAAACACTGAACTCCTAACTACTTGGCTATACAGGCCCTAATATCTTGTCAAGGACCCAAGAATGATTTTATATATCTAACGCTATTCTATATAATAAAAGTTGGGTATGCATAAGCATTTGACACATGTCTCTCTTTATGTTTTGATTAAAAGATTGAATTTGTTTTTTTTTTTCTCAGTTGCATTTCTTATCTGTCATCCACTGCAAATTGTATTTGGATTAAACATCCACCATAACTAAGGAACATGCACATTCTTTATGCCCCAATTTATGTCTAGTTTCTTTCTCCTTCAACTTAAATAATATGCGTATAAAATATTTTGGTAATTTATGCTTGTGAAAAAAAAGCTGAAGTACTGAACATTTAACCCTTACAGAATCACTGTGCTTTGTTATAGATATTTAAATTTAATTATATTAATTTATTAAATAATAATATTTAGGATTTAGAAGAAAAATAATTATTACATTACTACTATAAAGTAATGCCAATATGTAACAATATAAAAGAGTTATTAGTCTGTCTTTGGAATACATGATGTTATATCTACTTTATACAATATAAATTTATCAAATGAGTATTTGGAAATTCATGAGAAATCTTTATGATGATAAGGAACCTAGATGCGTATAAATTCTAATATGTCTATATTATTCTGATATAAACAAACATTTTTGTTTCTTTCTAAATACATGCAGGTCCGACTTATAAAGGAACTTTATGGAAATCAAATTGGAGAGCTGTATCATAGCCTTCCTTACCACATGATTGAATTTGTACTGGATGATTTTGATTGGTCAGCATCTTTTAGTGATCTGATGCTTCCCCATCATTTTGCTTCAAATTTTCTTCAAAAACAAAAGAAATCTGTTTTTGCCCTATCAAAGTATAAGGCAAACCAAAATAATGGTAGATTTGGAGCTTCTTTCCTCCAAGGGTAATCAAATGGATAAGCAAAGGAAAAAAAGAAAAAAGAAAACTGTGAAAAGACAATTTATGCTCAAGAAGTCATTTCTTTTTGCAGCAAGGTAACAGTCAGCCTTAGATATGCGGATCTCATTTCGGTACTTCCAACTCGGATCACAGTGCTAGCCTGGCCCATGCACCAGTTCAAGAAAAGCTCTCTAAGTACAGCAACTTTGAACAGGAAGGAAGATGGAGTTTCAGGAAGTCACCCTGCTCCAGTTCGCCTAACCTATGCAGAAGATGCCTTGCGAACCATGAGTCTCCCAGAAGGTGAAAACTATATTACTTTGGTTAATTTCTAAGAACTTAATGTCTTATTTTTGGGTTTTTGTCACCAAAAGTTGGTCTAAAATCATGTTGTAATGGGACGTGTGCAACAAGGTAACTGGAACGTAATGTAATGAATTTGGATTCTGAAATTAGCATGCTTTTTTTTTTTTTCCCTAAGATTCTCCAAGGTGATTTTACAAGCCTGCTTCTGTGTCCATTTAATTGTGATATGTGTTTCTTCATTTCTCACAATCCTCTACTGATTTTATGTTTTCTGTTTCCCATCCCAGCATACGCAGAGATTGTATTAAATCTACCACAAGCGCTTCAGCAGATGTTTCAGCAAAGAGCCTCCACCTAGAGCTATGCCTTTATCACCGTCTAGATTCATCTGTACAAATTCTCATTAGAGATGGTATTATTATAAAGATAACTGCAGAAGTTCTTAGCAGGTGAAAATGGTCATAGATTGAGTTCTACTGTTGTCATACACAATTTGTACTTTGTCCCCTCGTTATTCCTTCAATACATTGGTGTCTTGTATCATTAGTTAGGGAGGGCTAGGTAGACATGTTATCAAACCGCTATTATTCATCTTCCTTTCATAATTCAATCTATATGTAATATGGATTCATATGATGAGCCCTATCTTTTTACATAGTTCAAATGACTTGATGATTGCATCATCCTCCAATAAAAAAAAGAAATAAATGAAAATGCTAGACAACCACATAATTCGTTAAAATGTTTGATAAAATAAATTGTTATGTTTATTGACTTTTGTATGGATGAGTATTTTTTATTATTTTATTTTATTTAATAAATTACTCAGAATTTAAGTAAATTCTGATTAAAATTTATCAAATTTTTTCTAATTACATAACATCATTATCATCATTATTATTATTATTATTATTATTATTATTATTATATATCAACGTGTATATTACCCTACCAATTCATAGGATGGGGGGGGGGGGGTGTTCGCCCTGCATATCAGTAGATCTGCTTGTAATTGAGCCCTTAACTTGGAGGTGTTGAGCTCGTGACATTGAGCCCCCATCTCATATTGATAAAATGCTTGTTTTTTGAAGTTTTCTTTTGAGCAAAAATCTAAACTTGTTTTTGTAATAATGAATTTTGTGAAATTTTAAAATTTAAATTTTTAGCAATTAAATTTTTTTCCCATAATTTTTAGTCATGGTTGAAAACACCTTTTTATTTACACTTTTTAACTTTTGGGAAACTGCTTTTTTTTCTTTTTTCTTGTGTAACACTTTTCTTATGCTTCAGGATGAAGTGCGTTCGATGGCTTTGTGTTGGCTGAGAGAACGAGTTTGAAAATCAAAATTACTTCTGATCAATCTTTGTTCACTGAGAGAAGAATAGAAGATCAAGAAACCTAGTGAACTTATTTGCATCCAAGAGCACAGCCTTCAAACGGTCTTTTATAATTGCTATAACAAAGCATGGACGGGTTGGGACTTAGAATCAATGGTTAACCAAAAAAATTTTAAGTAGGCACTTGTCTATTTTAAGTACTCAATTCAATAATTAACATATGTAAAATTTGATGAGTCATATTATAAATGCATATTACTTTTTAAAAAGTTGATAACATATCAACCAATGAATATAGTACTTAAAGTAGATAATGTTTATCTAAAAATTTCTTGGTTAACTAAACCACTCATCTTGCTTTCCTCTCATTAAATTATCACACACTTCTTTCAGTTTAATGTAACTGTTGAGACATACAACGGTGCTTCCATTTTTTAAGCATCCACCCACCAGTTGCTGGTTCCATTACTGATACAATTTTCGCTCCTAAACTGTAATTATCTTTGACATTATTGAAGGACTAAGAGGGAAAAGAAAGAAAAATAGAAACACTAACTTGTTGCAAAAAACTAAGAAACATGCTTGGTAAAATTTAATTTTTTTAAAAAAGAATTGCTTATTTTTTTTTAAAAAAATAATAATAAAATTTTAATTATAAACTTATTTTAAGCACAAAATAACTTAATACCCTTCTCATCCTCTTTACTTTTTTAGGCTGAACGTGGACGGAGGTAAGAAGGGAGATGGAGATTAATCAAGATGGAAAATATATCGAGCTTTGATGCGACCTTAATAATTAACATTAATATTCCCAACCAAAAAAGAGACGCAAGTAAACCCTGTCATTGATGTTATTTGGTACCTAAAGAGCGTAGCATCTCCTGCTACTGGCCTAGATGGGAAAGGGGAGTAACCATTCAAATTTTCACAAAAGGACCGTCATTCTAATCTAAAGACAGATTAACTTATATAGGTCTTCCTTCGTCATTGTATTTGTTGTTGTTGTTCTCAGACAAGTACTGAAGCGGTTCTTCTTGAAGGTTGACCAAGCTCCTAATTAAACAGTATAATGCTGCTGAATGGTATCAATATCAAGTCCCTTCAGCTTCACCACTGACTCAACATGTCCCTTTAGAGTATGAAGCTCCCGAAGCCTGTAAAACCCAATTTCAAAAATCTCTAAGACACTTCCATGTGTATAATTTATTCATTTATCCCTAAATACTATAATTACCGCTTCTTGAATCCTTTCAGACACAAACTTGATGGCATTACAAGTTAATGGCTTTACCTTGCAACCTCAGCACGTCTCTTGGCTTGCTCTGCAATCTCTGAAAGCTCCCTATAGCTACTCTTGTCATTGAAAAGGGTGGTTGTTGCGGGTGGCTGAAGACCATGAAGTGTCCTCTGTGCAGCAGCCCATTGTGCTTCCCTCTCTTCTTTGCCATAGTCTTTCTTTGTGGTGAAGGCAGTCTGTAATGAGAAAGCATGAACAGGTTTTGAATATTGAACTCTCTAGATTAGATCAATAATGCAATAAAAAAATAAAAAAAGAAACGACCTTGTTCTCCAGAAGATTATCCCAAGCCTTCCCACTCTGAACATAGCGGATAGCGAATTTGAGCAAATCAAGAGGGATATATGTCACTAAACTGTACAGCCAGATTACACCAGCCCAACCCCATCCCATACCCTTTATTCTTGCGAAGCCCCAATTAGCATACACTGCTAGAAAAGTTGCCACCTGCCAATTACAAAACAAACGATTGTTACCACAAAAGAAAACCAGGAGCGCTTGATTAATCATTCATTTGCGTTGCTAGCTAATAGAGCAGCTCCCTAGATTCTAAATTACTTACGTACTGGAGTATGTGTCAATAACTATTGCTTCCTAAGGCAGCAGAAGTATTGACTTATGTCATTTCAGGGCTTGTGCTCACAAAATCATTATCTTTTAGTAAAGTAGATTACATTTTTCTTTCGGTGGTTGTGGAAAGGGAAAAGTACTGAGTTCTTGACATAACAAAATGACACTGCTTCACAAATAAAATCAGGAGAGAAACTAACACAAACAACTCTGTATACTAGGTTGCTGATAGGAGAATAAGAGGTTCAAGCTTACCAGCTGAGCAATCATAAAAGCACTCAGCAGGAGAAGACCAGGTCTTTCAACATAGGACCAGCTGCGGGACCTGGTGACAAAAATTAGTGCCTGGCTTATAATGCTGACTTGTAGGTATAGGGCTGCCATCATTTCGTTAGGGCTATGTCTCAGAGGCCTCACACCAAACTTGTCCTGCAACAGTGAAAGTTGTGTACATAGCTCTTACACATTTCGCTAGTTGGTGATGACATTGAGAGACACAAAATATAAATTATTACCGAGAAGAAGTTGGTATCCTTCATAGCCCAGAAAAATACTACTGTCATTAGTGCCAAGTAACTGCCTAGCACAACGCCAGTAGCAAATATCTCCCTCAGTTTCCAGCTGTCGGGCTGTGGAGATGGTTTCACTCGATCCTTGGAAATTGTCATAATGGTACCTAAAGGTATGGTGGTGAAGGAAACCAAATTAAACATTCTAACAGAATAGGCATGGTAAATAACATGAGGGTCAAGCAAATATTATCTTACCATCATTTAGTATGGCAATAATCAACACCATGAAGGGTGCAAAATCAAACTTCCATATCAACGCAATAAACATGAAACCAAACTGCCAAAATAAAGAATAGATAACATAAATTATATGAATCCTGTATATAAGTATGTAGAAAAAGTTGACTTTTTTTTTTTGCCAACCTATTTTCTGCACTTACCACAATACGAATGGTGATTGACACAGCATAAATCTGCCATAATCAACAATTAACATTTCTGAGATTAGACTACTAAAACATTAAAATAAAGTCACCAATTAAATTACGTCTGCAAGGAAACTAACAGTATAGTTCTTCATCCTTTGGAAAATCGCCCTGCTGGTGAGCACTGCACTAATAATGACACTCAGACCAGGTTCAGTGAGGACAATGTCAGAAGCACTTCTAGCAGCATCTGTAGCGTCAGCAACAGCAATTCCAATATCTGCTTTCTTTAATGCAGGGGCATCGTTGACACCATCTCCTGTCATTCCACATATATGCTTCCTCTCTTGCAGCCTCTTAACGATTTCATATTTGTGTTCTACCATGTCATAGAAAGAAAGAAAGGGATTAAAATGTGAGAAGGGTAGGGCAATTTGAAACGTAATTGTACTGTTGACAAAAGTAGCAATCTCCATCAATTCGCAGAGAAGCCATGAGCAGGTAAAGGATGTTTGAAATAGTTGAAAGCAAAAAGGACTAGAGACGTACCAGGAAATACTCCTGCAAATCCATCAGCCTTCTCAATCAACTCATCAACTGGAAGAGCTGAAACAGAAGCATCCTTGTCTTGGCCAAGCAATGAATTCGATGGGTACATGTTTGTTCCCATCCCAAGCCTTCGGCCAGTTTCCTTGGCAATGGCAAGCTGATCCCCTAGAGAACGAGATACAAGCAATTTCTAAGCTACATGATTTCAGCTATGGTATGAGCTAAAAGAAAGTAAGACCTCAAATCTTACCAGTAATCATCTTAACATTCACACCAAGGTTCAGAGCTCTTTTGATGGTTTCAGCACTATCGTGCCTGGGAGGATCAAACAGTGGCAGCAGGCCAACAAATTGCCATGGTGCACCAGGACTATCTTTTGTTTTCTCGGGTATTTCCTGTTATAGACAGGTCGTACAAGCAGTATAAAGGAAGGGTATTCAAGCAATCAGGAAATTAGAAATTAATATTAGTTTTCCGAACCTGTCTTGCAACACCTAAAGACCGGAGTCCGCGCTCAGCAAACTTATCAATTACTGAATGAACCTTTTTCCTGACATCCTCTTTGCTGTTGCAAAGGTTCAATATCTAAACCAGGAGAAAAACACGGATTAGTCATCTTCACAAACATCATAAGATGGTGCCAGTGAAACACATACTTACCTGCTCAGGAGCACCTTTGCTGGCTCGATGCCAATTTCCATCAGAATCAATGTAGGTTAGAGCGGTCCTCTTGTCTACAGGATTGAATGGGAGGAAATGGACCTCCCTGATACCAGCTCGTGCCTGGCCAATTCACATTAGAATTAAAAAATTTTGATCTTTAGGCCGAAATTCAAGATATTATTTCCGTTTATACTTCTTGTCCAAAAGAGAGAGATTATTTTGGCATATTTACCTCCCTTGGGTCAGCAAGCATCCCAACAATTGCAGCATCTATTGCATCCTGATTTTCAGTCCTAGAAGCCCTTGCTGCAAGAAGGATAACATAATCCTTCTCAACACCCTTAGCAAACACCTCAATCAAGTTTTTATCAACAGTGAGCTTATTTAGGGTCAGAGTCCCAGTTTTGTCACTGCAGAGGACGTCCATCCCTGCCATTTCCTCAATAGCTGTCATTCGTTTTGTAATTGCACCTTGCTGAGACAGCCTGTGAGAACCAATAGCCATAGTAACAGACAAAACAGTTGGCATGGCAATCGGAATTCCTCCAATCAAGAGAACCAATAGATTGTCAATCCCATCTCTGTACTTGCGGTGTTGTATTGGGTACATGACTATGAGCTCAATGGCTATTCCAACAGCAATTGAGCAAATGCAGAAATTACCAATTGCTGTAAGGACTTTCTGAAAGTGCCCAACTTGGTTGGTGCTGTCTACTAGATGAGCTGCTTTACCAAAAAAGGTGTGCACACCAGTAGCAATCACAACTGCTTCTATCTCACCCTTCTTAACAGTTGATCCAGAAAACACTTCATCGGAGGAATTCTTTGTCACAGGAAGAGACTCTCCAGTTAAAGCAGACTGATCAACACTCAAAGCATCGCCCTCGAGAAGACGGGCATCAGCAGGAATGATATCTCCTAATTTAATGCTGATTATGTCTCCTGGGACCAAAATTGCAGCATCTTGTTCAGTCCATCGGCCATCTCTGAGAACCTAAAATTTGTGGCAAGAAAAAGTGAACAAACACCAATGAGATATAGAGCCATAAATAATGCACGCATACAAAAGTTTGTGGATAGAAGTATTGGATACCTTGGTCTTGGGAGCTAAACCAGCCATAAGTGCAGCAGCAGCATTGCCAGCATTGTTTTCCTCGATAAAACTGATTGTGGAGTTAATCAGCAGTAGAGCAATGATACCCACGAAATCCTGCCAATCTGGAGGCCTTCCTTCGCCATTTGCCAAAGCAATAGCCATTATAGCAGCAGCTTCCATGACCCAAGATAAGGGGTTCCACATAAAACCCAAGAACTTCAAAATTTTGCTCTCCTGTTCACGAAGGAAGAAATCGTAACATGCATTCAATTCAGCAAAAACAAAACACACAAGGAAAAAATAAGCACGAGTAGAAACTGCAATGTGAGTTTGTGAAGCACACCTTTTTCTCTTCCAATTTGTTTGGTCCAAAAACTTGAAGCCGACTGGCTCCTTCGTCTGATGTCAGACCTGCTCTCGAACATTTCAGCTGCTCAAACACTTCCTCTACTGGAATCCGTTCCTGGGGACAAGGTTTTAATGATTGTTATTTCTCCAAATGCTTAACAGCAGGAAGAAACTGTATCTTATTAGTTATATATGTAGCTCATTCATTGTGTTGGCTATCACAATCATCATCATAACCGCTCCGGAATTCATTCCTTCAAGAAATGTCCACACAGACAGAAACAATTTCTATTGTTGTGCCTCCATAGCTCCTCCTTAATTTTTTCATTTGCCTGCTTATGTCGTGACAACTAACAAAGTTGTCCCGAAAACAGAAACGATAAATAACGACTCATTTTTTTTTTTCCCTGTAAGCACTATTTCACGACCAAATTACTCACTGGCATTTTTACCCTCTCGATAATGTGTCTAAAAAAATGCCTTTAAAATTTTAAATAGCCAGTCCTGAAAGTTTTCAAACAGAAATTTTTTTTAAAAAAAAAAGGTTGAGAATATTTTTTTAAATAGACCCACTGGGCTGACCAATGATGACTGGCCTAGATGATAGAATCTTAAGCCCAGTGCTACTGCTACCAAATATTTTGATCCATGGCCATCGTTAAGAACATTTTAGACCACAAAACTAAAAAAAAAAAGGAGGGGAACCAAAATATTAGATATGGAACTCTTTATGGAATAAAAGAAAATTAATATGATAATATTAAATTTAATGTAAATTTATTTAACCACGTAAAGTAGAGACTAGAGAGACAAATGATTTTTATGTACTAGTTAAAAACAAAGCACCACGGATGCATCCCAAATCCCAGTAACCACGTCCCAGTGCAAGACCTCGGAAAACAATGAATGGGCAAAGTACTTAAACTTTTAAATGATGTATGCTGTTATGTTATTTTGGATTTTTTAGTACCAATCTGTAAGATGATTTGTTAAAGAGTAATGTAATATTATCCTAATCCATCTTCTTACTCATCTTTTTAATATTTAATAAAGAAAACATTAAATAAAAATGTAAAAGTATTTAATATTTTGAAAACATAAAATGCATTCAATACTTTCTTCATTTAATAATTAAAAAAATTATTAAAAAAAATTTAGAAGAATATAACGTTACTCTTAGGAGAATGAGTTAATAAGATATAGAATTATTTTTTGTTAAATAAAATAATTTTATATTCCTCCTTTAACAATCAGCCTAATAATCCTCCTAACTAATAAATAAAAAATATTAAATATATTTTAAATTTTTAAAACATTAAATATTTTTTATTTTTTATTTAATATTTATTTTATTAAGTATTATAAGGATTATTAAAAATATTATTTATGAGAATATAACATTATTCAATGTTTATTAGTTATTGTTTTTCATAATAAATACTTAAAGTTTAAAAGTAAAACTAACAATCAATAAATATTTGACAAATTAGCTTATATTTTAATAATTAAAAAAATATATGGGTACTTCAATAATACCCTTTGATGACTCGAATAATTAAATCCTTTTCTACCAAAATAAATTCAAATATTTCTAATTGAATATAAAAATAAATAATTTTATATTCTCCTAAATAACAAGTCTAATAACTTTTTTAATTATTAAATAAAAAAATTTGTAAATGCCTTTAAAATTTTAGATTTTATTAACATGTGCCTTAAAAACATAGGTTAAAGAATTAAATATAAGATTTTGTTAACATGTGTTATAAGGGCACATGTTAAAAAATTAAAAATAAAACTATTAAATAAAAATTAAAATATTTAATGTCTTAAAATTCAAAACATATTTAATACTTTATATACATTAAGAGCACACGTTAAAAAAATCCTAAATGTTATTACATTTTCATTCAGTACTTTATTAATTATTTTTTATTTTTCATTTATGATTTAAGATACTTGCACAAGAATTAAAATAATTATTAAATAATTTTATTTATAAAAAATAATTTTATTTAACTCAAATTATATTTTTATTAAAATAATTAAAATATTATTATTTTCTCTCCTTTAACACTTTTTATTTTATTGATATAAAGGATAAAGTTAAAAACAATAATTCTTTATTAAATTTTAAGATGACAAATAAAATAAAATAATTTTTTTTAAATTTCATATGAAAAGAAACGAAAATCTAAATATTAGAAAGATTATTCAAAAATTTTAAAATAAAGAAAAAACAAACAACTACAGCCGAAACGAAAGGAACTTCCATCAGCAAGACTGAAGCTTCCTAAACCAAAAAAGCCGTTATTGTTGAGGAGAATATATCCTTATTCTATTAAAATTGTGTAAGAAGAGGAAATATATTCATTTTACTTTAATTATGATTTATTAATACTATTATTTAATTATGAATTGATAAATTATTAAAAAATTAATTAAAATAATAATTACTTAAAAATTAAATATTAAATAAAATACGATCAAATAGTAAAATAAAAAAGTTTACAAACCAACGGTTATTAACCGTAGATCATAATTAAATTCTATTTTAATTGTAGTTAGTCACTGGCGTTATAGGCGCTCAAGAGTGGAGAAGCTGCTATTTCATATTCCTAGTGTTTCATTCCATGTGATTGTGTAGTAGGGTGAGGATTTCTGGCACTCTACCGAAAAAGCACGTTATGATAACATTTTCTCGTCTTCTCTATTGTGCCAAAAAGAAACCATTTCAGTTCTCTCCGGCACTCAAACGACGCTGGCGCAGTAACACAAGGGATTTCAGATCACGCGGCAAAAGCATCAAATACATAAAGTGCTTTACAGACACAGCATAATAGCTAGCCATTATATACACAAAAATCCGCAGAAATTTCAAATATAAATACATATATACATACATGTAGTTATTTAAAAAAATTTTAAAAAACTCCACCAGAAGTACTTAAAACTTTGCTGCTCAACCGAATCACTATTTGATCGAGTTCGGCGAAACAAACGGTACAGAAATGCAAATTTAATTTCCAAAAAAGATTTTCAGCGGAACCAAAACACAGAGAATTGAAGGAGAGAATCGCACATGAAAAATTTTTAAAAAAATGTGAGAGAAAGAGAAGAATAGCACATATACCAGATCGACGTTCTCATTTTTGATCTCCTCGAGGCTGATGCCGCCCATGTTGGAAGAACGAGGAGATACGAGAGACGAAAGAGATTAACGCTTCAATATATCGAGGGAATTAATGAATTAGGGCTACAGAGTCATAGTACGAGACGAAAAGTAAATGCAGGGAGGAGAAGGAGAAAGAGAAAGATTGAGATTAGGGTTGGTGTTGGTGTTGGTGTTTGTTTGAGGGAATGCGGTGAAATGAAGAAGGACGCTGGTGCCTCCTGGTTTAGAGTGATGGACGGTCTATATATATGTACATGGGGTGGTGTGGTTCACACTTCAGAGTTTGTGCTGCGAATGGGAAAACGCGGGGTGGGTCCGTTGTTGGTTTATGCTTTTATGGTGGTGGGTTCCACTCTGCCAACACTTTTATGCCCCTCCCGCCCTTTGACCTGCCACGCGCGCTCCGGCGATATCTCTTCCGCTTCTTTTCTTTTCTTCTTTTTCTTTCCTATCTTTAAAAATATTTAACATTAATTCGATCTTTTAAAGATATATAATATCAAATTAATTCTTTAAATATTTAAAGTCTTTAAATATTTAAAGTGACATTAAAATAATTTATTAAAGTGATCCTTCAAAAAAATTATTTTAATATCATTTTAAATTTTTTAAAAACTAATTTAATGTTACATATATTTAAAGAACTATTTTGATGTCACTTTAAATTTTTAGATAATTAATTAGATATTACATATTTTTAAAGAACCAAATTGATGTTAAGTAAATCTTTAGAGGGTCAAAATGATAATTTAATCTTATTTTAATTAGTTTAGTAAACATAATTTATTTTTTATGAGTGAGATGTGTTTAAATTTTGAAGTCAATTGTTTTAATTGAAGAAATTCCTTTAAGTAAAAAAAATTAATGTGAGTTATCTTGACTACAAGAAGAGTTAAAGCAGTTAAAGTGTTAGATGTTAAAAAAATTAAAATATGAGTGATGTTCAACTTTATATTTTTTTTTCTTTTTAAAAACGGATGGATACCAAAAAGAAAAAATTATTTAATTTAACTTTGGTTTTAAATTTCATATAAATTACAATTAATTTAAGTAATAGTTATTTGCCCTAAAATTTCATTTAAAACTAATACAATATAAGTATTATTTGGTAATTTTTTTTATTTTTTTGAATGAGTCCTGTTTGAAATGGGACTGTTCTATTAGATAAGAAACATTACTAGAGCATTTAATATTGTTGGAACCTTTTTTTTTTTTTGGTTAAGTAAAGGAGGAGTTGGAACTTGGAATCTTATATTAAATATTAAGAAATGAGTAACATTTAAATTTTTTCTTCAATACAATTAATAATAATTTATTATATTTAAATGACTAAAATTTTCACAATATAAATCAATATCTTTTTTTTATTAATTATTTTAAAGATTTAATTTTAATTTAGTATCCGAGAAAAATTTCTGTAGGGTCTTGTTGCATTGGTTAAGAAGCATTTAATATCCATTATAAAATTATCTTAATTATTTTAAAAAATATTAAATAATTTTTGAATTTATAAAATATAAATTATTTTTATTTTTTATTTAACACTTTTATTTTTAATTATTTGACCAGTGTCTTAAAAACATTTGCTTAATAACTTTTATTTTTTAAATCATCATTTAATTATTTATTATAACATAATTAAATGAGTTTAACTATAACAATAATTATTATCTTAAAAATTAAAATATTTTATTCATTTATTAACATATTTTTGTAGTACATAATATATTAACATATAATTAAATAATAATATAAAAAAATTATTTATATTCACAATTGGTTTAAATTAATTTTATATTTTAATGCATCATCCTTTTAAATATAATTTTTTGAAGAAAAATATTAAAAAAATAGTGTATTGCAATCCCTTATTTTAGGCCTTACTAGGTTTGTAGCTGTGTGCCATTGTCCGCAAACAAGGGTTCAAGGACTAAAAACAGTGTATCTTTCGGAGAATAATATTGGGCGGGGGGGTGGATGTACCATATTAAGAAAGTATTGTTATTTTTTAAATTTATCAAATTATCATAAGCATTAGATTTTTCTTTGATAGTAATATTTTTATCATGTTAAAAATAATTTATCTAATGATTATTGTATTAAAATTTTTTTTGCTTATCATTTAGTTTTTTTTATTAAATTTAGAGTAAAACATATTTTTAATCTCTAAAATATACTTAATTTATTAATTTCATCATTATTTATAGATTAATTTTATCAATTCAACCCCCGATTAAATTTTAAGTCATTCATAAATTTTATCTTTTTATTTTTTTTAATTTTATCAATTTAGTTTCTCAAAAATATAAAATTATTATGAATTTAAAATTTAAAGAATTAAATCGATAAAATTAATCTTTAAGAGATTAAAGTGATATATAATGTATCGCCTAAACTACTATTTTGATCATTCAAAGATTCATTCGATATCAATTTAATTATTTAAAGACACATGACATCAAATTAGTCTTCTAAATATTTAAAGTGATATCACTTTAAAAATATTTGAAGGACTATTTTGATATCAATTTAAATCTTTAGAGGACTAATTTAATGTCACATATATTTCAAGAATCAAATTGTGTCAAATATTTTTTAATAATCAAATTGATGTCAAGTGAATTTTTAGACAGTCAAAATTTGATAGTCATAGTGTATCATTCAATGATTAAAAATAAGTTTTATTTAATATTTAATTTAAAAGTAAACATTCATTTTAGCTCTCTAGAAATATAAATAACATCAATATGGTCCGTAAAAAAAAGTAAACATTAATTTAGTTTTTTAATTATAAAAAGATATATTAAAATAGTCATTATATATGTTATGAATTGAAAAAACACCATTTGCAAAGCCTTTGATTGAGGAATGATTAATGGAATAAATTAATGTTACTTTGTATTATTTATGAACTAAATTAATGTTAATTTTTTTTAAAAAACCAAATTGATGTCACATGTATATTTAAAGACCTAAAATAAATGTTTATTCTTAGAGCTAATTTGGTATATGGTTAAAAATGAAGATAAATTTTCATAAGATAAATTTTTTATACAAAAATTACATAAAAAACTCATCTCATTAAAATTTACCTTATTTTTACTTTTATACAAAACATAAACTTAATTTAAATAATTTGTTCATATAAATACTTAATACATCTTATAAATCTAATCCGAATTAGAAAAAGTATATATCTATTATTATCTCATTAAAATTATATTTAAAAAATATATACTTATATGATTTTTATAATTTGCACTGGTGAGACACCAGTAGCTTATTTTTATTTTTATTTTTATGCGAAGGATAGAAACCAAAAACTGTGGTGGTTTGAGTATTCAAGATTCTAGACTTAATAAACTAGTAGCCTTCAATACTTTTATATCCCAATTGCGTCGAAATTTATAATCATGGGAAATTTGAGAGTAATATTAGTTAGGGTGTTTTTCTTTTTTAACATCAAATATTAGAAAAGAAAAATTTTGAACTTATGACTTTTTTTCCCTAACTTTCTGTCCATCCCAATCCCTTAAAATTGTCCAATTGACAGCTACGGTGTTATGTACTTTTCCAAAATACGAAACATGCAAAGTGATTCTGCAGCATTGCTGAACAGTGAAGACAACGTAAAAGACGTCGATTCTGCGGTATTGCTGAACTGTGAAGACATCTTGAAAAAGACATTGGTGTTTCTGAATTGAGATGTTTACAGTTAGAAATATAAAAAGATTCACATGCTTTGCACATAAAAGTTTAAATTTTTAAGATAATTAATTTATGATAATGTATTAATAAAATTATTTATGTATTTTTATATAATAATTTAAAATTTTAAAATAATTAATTATTGATATAGTATAAGAGCTTTTATGATTAAGTAATAAGAAATTTGATCTTTATAATTAAATTAAATTTTAGCATAAGATAAGATACTTTTCCTTAATAACTTAAATTTTTTAAATAATTTGTACATGACATTAACGTTGTTCCAAATTGCCATAAGCATTATGCGCTGGAGATATACCTTTCCAATGGATCAGTATTTGAGAGCAAAAAAGTGGAATATAACAGCTTGTTATGGTTCTTTTCCGCCTCCATCATCGAGCTACGTTTTATTTGAGTTTTATATGCATACAAATGTAGATTATTTCACATGGGCAAGTTCTTCAGAGAAAGAACACAAATTAATTATATATGCATAATAATGTATGTATATAAATGATTATGAATATTTGTCCTTCTTGCTTCACGCCACTCAAACCAGTTATACTTTCCACTTTGATTCTTAGTGCTATAGAAGCAAATAAGAAACTTTTCCATTATACTTTTCTTCTTCTCTTCAAATTCTTCATAAAGCACACCTACGTGCAAAAGTTCTATGCAATGATTTGCTTCCCTCTTTGGCCATAGAATAAAGGCAGACAATTTATTGGAACCTTTCGAATTACCTTATAGATCAAAACAGATATATATAACTAAAGGAAAGATAAATCAAAAAGTAATGATACACAATCAGAAATATTTTTTGATAAAATTCAGATAGAATAAATGAGATTTATTTGATGAAATTAAGTGATAGGAACCATTCACTAATCTAAGAATCAAGAAACATATTAAGTTATTCTGTTAAAAATTCTATCAAAATTTTTTTTGCTATATATTATTTTCCTAAATCAAAAGGGTTGACTTGTGATTCAAGAAGTGTACTCATTGCATTAACTATTTGAATTTAATTCTTGATTAGGCTGCACTAAATTATGTGGGAATATCTTATTAAGTTGCTCATGAAATAATTTAATCTTTTTTAATATAAAATTTGACCCAAGAATATTTTGTATAGAAAAAAAAGAAGAAGAAAGATGTATAAAAAATATGAGAAAAAACAGATGAGGAAGGAAAAATTGATAGTAAACTAATAAAGATTATTTAGATACTTATATTTTTATTTTAGGATATTGATATCTAATTAATTATTAAATATTTATTAATCATTAATTACATTTTATAAATTTAAACATTTATTATGAAAATTAATAATTAATAAATATTTAATAACTTGTAAAAAAATCAATATCTTAAAAAAAAAAAAAAGCTGAACATCACCTTACACTTAAAACTAGTTAGTACTCCGTGCTTACACGGCCATTCTTTGCAGTTTTGGTCACAAATGGAATTTTGAATCACGCAGGCGTGAGAATCGAGCATTACACCTTACAATGTTGAAAAAAAGTACGTAATCTCTCCCTCCACTTTTTATGAAATATTAATTAATTAATTATTTTTAATTTTATTTTGTATTTTAATAAAAAAAATTAATAAAATAAGTAAAATTTTAAAAAATTTTAATAAAGTAAAAGAAATTATAATTTAGTTATATTAAATTATATTTTTTTAATAATTAAAATTATTTAATAATTTTTTTAATTTTTATATATTACTTTAAATAATAGATAAAAGTGAATGAAAAAAATATTAAAAATAATCTTAAAAAAGGAAAGCTAGACATTTTTTTTATGTAAATTAGAATATCTTATAGAACTTCAAAAAAATCGAACCATTCACGTACGAGGTATAATTCATTTTTGCTCTCTCATCACTTTATAAATAGAAAAAGAGAGTTAGACATAAGATGAGAGTAGGAATCACGCGCGAAATGATGGCGAAAAACACCGAAACAGAAATGAATGGGCAATGTTTCTCATATTTACCTTCTCCCTCTTTGCTCTCTGGTCTCTCCTATGATTCCTCCGTGTTTTTTTCTTCTTTGAAAATAACGAGTACGTGTCAGTTCTCAGTGGCTAGAGGCAGGAAATTTCTGCCCACTCGATTCGGTTTTAGTGACGTCTAGAATATAGGAATTATCGCGAAACAGAATCGAATATGGAACACGTTGTTGATAAAATGTAATTTTGAATTTATGAAATTCATTCTACAAAATTTGTAAAAGAATATGGAATTTATTTTTTTAAAAGGTAAAATTGAGATTTTATATTTTATAAAATGAGTATTAATTTTTTTTAGTCTATCATATTCTTATTAATTTTAAAAATCATATTTATTATCCTTTTTAAATTTAGCTGATCAAATGATACGATTCTTTAACAAAATAAAAATTTAACACAACAACTAACTTTCTTATTTTTTGTACTGTAAATATATGTAAATAATCATGTAATTATAACAAAATATAAGTGAATACTAATATTAATATTTTTTAAGTAATTTATTTTAATCTTCTTTTTATTTTTTTTTTTACAAGCTCTCTTTATTTTTAAAACTTATACAGACATCTATTTTTAATGAATTTATATATAACGTGTTTTTAAAACATTAAGAGATGTTTATGTAAATACTTAAGAAGTATGTGTAGATTTTTAAAAATATTCAAGAAGTATGTATAAGTTTTAAAAATAAAAAATAATTTATGAAAAAAAATAGATAAATAAAAGACATTCAAACATTTTATATAAGGGACACTTATGTATTTACATCAATTTTGATTCTATTTCACATTAATTTTATGTATCAAATAATAGAATGACTTATAAAAGCATTCAATTCTTAATGATATCAAGTCGTGAATTAGAAATGATCTTTCTATTCTATTTTATTTTATTTCATCCTCAATCTATTATGATTTCATGAAACGATCATTTCATATACTAAACATTACATTATATTCCCAAATGAGACAATTGGGTCAGAGGTATTCGTAATTTGGTTTAATTATGAGAAAAAAAGTTATTCGAACCAAATTAATCAATTTTTTTATATTAGAAACTGATCAATTTTATTTTAATCAGAGAATTAAATCGTTCTTAATCCAATCGATTTTTGTTCAAGTGTTTTTTTCTTGAAAAAATTATTTTATTTCATCCTCAATCTGTTATGATTTCATGAAACGATCATTTCATATACTAAACATTACATTATATTCCCAAATGGGACAATTGGGTTAGAGGTATTCGTAATTTGGTTTAATTATGAGAAAAAAAGTTATTCGAACCAAATTAATCAATTTTTTTATATTAGAAACTGATCAATTTTATTTTAATCAGAGAATTAAATCGTTCTCAATCCAATCGATTTTTGTTCAAGTGTTTTTTTTTTGAAAAAAATTATATTCAATTAGAATTTTTTTTCCCATAACTCAATTAATAATAAACTAACCTTTAAATATTAATAAAAGTATAATCAAATAGATATAAATAATAAATTGATCTAAATATTTATATAAAAAATAATAAATTAAAATCTAATAATATTTAAGTATGTGAATTATAAAAATATATATATATAATTACATAAGTTCAATTTCATAAATAAAAATTGAAAGTTAAACTAAATCAATCGATTTGTATAAAAAGATAACTTAATAAAATACTTAATTTCAGTTTTATTCAGTTTTTTATTTTTTTAGTTCAGTTTTTTGAGTTTAGATTAGTTGGGTTCAATTTTGAACGCCCCTAAGTTATATGCTAATTTGTACTCTCCATTTTTTTTTTCTCACTTCACAAATTAATTTTACGTTGTAAATTTAATTTTTATATTGCAGATTATGTTACAATTTCATGATTAATTGAGTAAATAAAAAATATTATTTAATAAAATAATAAAATAAAATTTTATTTTTTTACTTATTCAATTAAACATACATTCAAATGTATTAAGAAAAAATTTGTACAAAAAAATATATTAAAATTTTTTCTTTCTTTTTTTTTGGTAAATATTAAAAATTTCTCTTTAAACAGGTCAGTTACTGTCGCTTTTGGATACACATGTTTTTACTTGATTGGGCAAGAGAATATATTACATATATTATGTTACAAAATATCATTTTCTCATTATTTTTATCACATACATATATTATTCCCAGTGCAACTACAACACGTACGCCTATTTTTTCATCAATTTATCAATTCTTTTTACTTATGGGTTTTCAAAAAATATTCACGCTGCAAACTCCTTTATGCTCTGACCCAAAAAAACTCCTTTATGCCATTATTATAATTTAAATTTGAAAGATGAATGACTCAAAAGCCTAACTATTTATTCCGTGGAAGGGTTTCAGTTCCTAATTCAAAAGCGGAATGCATATATAGTAGCTTTGAAACCCAATTCGAGTATGGTCATGAAGACGAAAAAAGGGTTATATATATATATAATATAGTATTTCCTTACATGCATCAACCAGAAACAAAGACAACAATTTTTTTACTAAAAAAATATTGACATAATGAAAATGAGTTTTACATTTTTAGGCATGAAAATTTACATTTCAATTTTTAAAAATTATATTTTAGGTAAAGAATTATATTATTATTATTTTTAATTTAGATAGATTAATTTTATAAGACGATTCAAATAGGTTAGACCATACAAAGATACTCTTAATTTTTTTTAAAAAAAAACCTCAATTCTTTTACCTCCCTATTGTAAGTTTGACATACTAAATTTTTACATTTTTTTTAATTAACAGTGTGAGACTATAACCTGAAAGATCCAAATTGAGTATGGAGAATTGTTGTTTTCAATGCTCTGGCGTTGTTTACAACTTCACATTTGGGATTTAGGTACACCACATACGTGAAGCTTGTCAAATTTATATCAACAAGTAGCTCTCTGGCTTTGCCGTGTTGTTAGCTTAGTAGTAAGGAACCAACTGAAATCAGAAGTAAGTTTGTGTTTTATAAATTATGCAAATTACAGTCCCTTTCATGAGTTCATGTTTGTAGACTTGTACTTGACAAATTGATGAGACGAAAAGTCAAAAATGATATGAAAATAAACATCAGTTATTAAAAAATTATATATATATATATATATAGGTGATGTATAAAGGAAAAATATTTTTTATTATAAAAAATAAGATGAGTAAATACTAACCATTAAATGATTAAGATTAAATTTTATTTAAAAAGTCATATGACCACCAAAAAGGTCACATAATTTTATGTTTTAATCTTTATTATTCATGCAAAATTTGATCAAAATTTACTATTATCACTCTCATAATAAATCACCCCTCTCTCTTTGATATATAAACTGAGAAGAATTATTTATTATTTCAAACGAGATGAGTGATTTATTAAGTGAGTAAAAAAAATAATTGAGTATATTAATTTAAAAGTACGTAAGAGTTTTCCCCCTCAAATCCTGGAGAATAAATTCCACTCCCAAATTTGTGAAACACTGACTTAAAATTAGGAAGGAAGTCAAATGGGTCAGATTAAGGAACTGGAAAAATTCTTTCCTCTATTGATGGATTAGAGGAAATAAAAGCTCTTGACTTTTCTCTCTTTTTTTTTTTTTTTTTGGATTGGTTTGTATTCTCCTCCCTTCTTTATATGATGTTCTTTCAGGAGCCCAAATTTTTAATCCCAAAGAAAAAGAGACAAAAAAACATTTTAAAATTTTTATTTTACTAACATGGTGAACTTTTACGATGTAAAATAATTTTGTTTAACCTTTCAGAGCCAGGACAAGGGGACAAAACGTTCACTTCATTTATAGTCAATAAGTAGTAAAGAGCTTTGAAAGCAAATCATTAATAAAAAGAGGATATTGAACATAATTTATTTTGTTTCTGCCGGGACATGTTTTGTCTTTCATAATAATATTCTTAACCCAAATTACAGGACTTGTAGATGTTCAATAGCAAGCTTTCATTGTCACCCAAAAAAAAAAGAAGCTTCCATTAATTAATTCCCATGGACTTCATTCACTGTTCTTGTTGAATTTATTTTCTATGCCACATGGGAAGATAAAAAAGTACTTGAGGTCATTTATTTATGCTTCAAAAGAAAAAGATGTGGCACTCGTGATGAAAGAATGAAAAAAAAAATAACTATGCAAGTAGAGTTCAAGCATGTAGTGGTTGAGATTGAATGAAAAGAGCACATCATATTGGTAAGATGGCTTATAATTCAATAACCAATTTGCAGTTGTCCCCTAATATTGTATATATTCTGCAAAGTGGTCCTTGGGTTTTTGGTACCCTAATAGTATTTACCCCCACAAAGTTCCTTCGGGTCTCTTTTTGACCCACTAAATCGAGTAGGCAATGGACACAAATGCCTCGAGTATAAAGTTGAACAGAAAAAGGGGTGGCAAAGAAAGGCTGAGATAAGAGATGCCATTAGAATAACTGCTATTATTGCTGCCAAAAGTTGAATAGGCTATAGTAGTTCTCCAATTTTACAGGCACATCTTAAAAAAAATATTAGAGTAAACTTTTAAGTTATTTTTTTAAAGATTATGTTAATATCACTATTAATTATTTAAAAAATATTAACATTAATTTAATTTTTAAATTATAAAAAGTGATATTAAAATTGTCTTTTAGTATATAGATAAAGATTAAATTGATATAATTTTTATGATTGAAAGATTAAATTAATATTAATTTTATATAATTAAGAGATTAAATTAATAACTTTTAAAATAATTGAGAGATTAAATTAATATTAATTTTTTTAAAAAATAAAATAATATTATTTTTTATAATTTAATAACTAAATTAATATTAATATTTTTAAAAAAATTAAAATAATATCAACATAATTTATAAGAGATTAAGTCGAGAGTTTATTTAAAATATTATTAGTGTTTCGTTGTCGCAGTTGATAAGTACCCAGTGGAGGAAAGATTCTTAAGAATAGACCTTGAAAAAGGGCATGGATTGGGCGGCTGAGGGAGAATTTATATCAAGATGGAATAGTGAAAAAGCCCCACCTCTCACTGTCAAGTGCAAGGAAGGACTTGACAAGTGTCTCTGTTTCAGGCACTTGGAACCTGAATAGCAGTTGATTTGGAATCACCACTTATTTTTGTTTCAGTGTGATTGTGAAGCAAATGACACGCTGGAGTAGACAATCCCCTCTCAAGTGGCCAGAGCATTTTTTCCTTTGTGATAGCCCCGAATTTTAGTTCTCCTCACCCATCACTTGTGATGTGATTGCAGAGACTTCTCTTAACCAACCATTTTTAAAGCGTAGAGGTTTTTTTTATTTCTCTTCTTGCCCCCCACCATTGTGCTGCTGCTACGATGCTGTATATGCCATCTATGAGTATTATTATGTCTATCAAAACTCAAAATAGAATAAAGTAATGAACACAACATTTCATTTATAATTTATTCCTTGACAAGGGCATTATATCCTTGCCTTACTTGTTTATCGCAGCTGGGTTGATTTTGCATGTTATTGTGCGCACTTATGGCAAAAATTCACTGTTTTTCAAATATAAAGTTGAAAAAAAGGACAAACTTTCGACTAGTCTCCGTAGAGCCCATGACTAGACTTTTCTGTTCATCTCCTTTAAGAAAAAACAGATAACATTATTTTATTTATTTGTTTGGTTAGCTTAGTTACTCGAAGCCGTGATAGGATTAAGATATGAATTTGGAGACTGAAAGTTAGATTTCTCACGAGGAGTGGAAGGACTTCTCTCTGGAAAAGCCAAAAGACAATTTGGGTGGTGAAATTGGTGAGGGAGAGGTCACAAGACGGGTTTGGCACGAGACAAACATAAATTTTGGCTAGGTGAAAGAGCATTTGATGACCTGTCTTGAGAGACCAGGTGTTAGATTCTGAAAGTTGCCCTTGCAATTTGCTTAGCTAGGCCTTTTATCTCTAAACTTAGCCCTCTCATGATACGAAATACGAATGCCCAGATTCTAGAAAGTGAAAGGAGATGAGTCTCGTCATGGTGGTGGTGGTGGTGGAGGTGGGTTAAGTCCTCCCATGTGAGGTTGTCACAGGTACCATCAGAGAGTTACACACAAACAGCTCGAGCACCAAAAAAAGAGGAGGACCATTTGCTTGGGAAGACGTCCCCTTTTTGTTATCCTGTAAGAATCTAATAGAAACGCATGTTGGTTTGGCGGTGAGAGAGACAGAGAGAGAGAGAGAGAGAAGAGAGAGAGAGAGAAAGAGTCATGGGAAGCATAATTTGTATGACAATCCACTAGGAGCCTAAAATCCCACTAAAACTATAAAGTAAGTAGGTGATTTGGCAAGTCCTGTTTCACTTGGCCTTTTGCTCTTAGTGGGGGAGGTGATGATGGGGAAGAAAGATGAAGGGTACGTCTTCTCAAAGGCCTCTCCTATTGGCATCTAAATGATTATAACCTCAATTACCGTAAACGAGAAAAAGACTTGCAAATTTATAGCCTTCTATGCATGTGCATGTGCAGTCCACAGGATGTGAAGTAGTCTAGAACCATCCTCCCCTCAGAGTCATCCAATTTTTCTGTCAACCACACATTCTCGCATAGCTTCACAGGGGATTGTAGATACGTATCCAAATTCACCACAGCTGTCTAAGGCTTTCAATGGCCCCCACCAGATCCAATGGTAACCGTCATATATAAAGATAGCATGCTTTCTTATCACGGTCTTCTTCCTCTCTTCCATGTCTTCTCAGTTGTTGCTACTCTCTGTTTCTGCACTTCTGAGTCCGCGTCCTTTTATTCTTCCACCTTTTCTGTGACATTAGATAACACTTTGTTAACTCGAGTTGTGTCGGCGCCCTTTTCGTGGTGTTTGTAGCGAGTATTGGTAGACTGCCATTTCGCAAGGGAGTTTGCTGCTCTGTTTTTACTACATTATTTCTTAAATCTATTTTTTTTTATCAAATAAATTTTTTTTAAAAAATTTAATTTTAATTTTTTATTAATATAAAATTTTTTTTATATTATTATCTAATTATCGTATATTTAATTTTTTAAATAATTATTTTAATCAAATTTTTTTAATAATTTAATAATAAATAATTAAATAATAATATAAAATTTTTTACACTGATAATAAATTAAAATTAAATTTTTTACTTAAAATTTTAATTTTAATAACAATTCATTTCATTTTTGTTCATTTAAAAAAAAAAAATTTTTCTAATACTGTTCAATATTGATTCTAAAGCCATTAGTTTACAAAAACAATACAATTAAAATTTTATACATACAAAATTTATTTAAAAAAGATGGATACTGTTACAAGAAAAAAATCAGTCAAATGTTTTTCGGATGAATAATTTGTGGTGACACATTCAGCGTACCTAACTCGGGGAAATTCACAATCCGTACATAAACTGAGAAAATAAAACTCAGCTGTAACTGAGCAGTAGAAAACATTCAAGCGCAAACCAATGGACCATTGTATAAAAACTTTTGCTTTGTCCAACGGTTTAGCTTCTGTAATATGAACGAGTCTCTGTTGTCGTTTGCCTGGTTGATGGTAGAAGCGTGTTCTTGAGATAGAAAACAAGGATATATGCAGGTAAAATGCAACACTAGATTTTCCGTCAATCTGCGTTAATGTTAGCCGGAGGATGTAGACAACACCAAAATAATGAATTCATAAATGCACGTCGAGTAGATGCCAGAATCAGCTTTCAATCATGGGTTCAGGGCCAGATGTTTCTGTGCGAGACCTGTTTGCTTGACGCAGAGAGTTGAAAAGAATGTCCTTGATTACCTGCATAGAAAAGGGATGCGATAAAACATTCCAAAATCCAGAAGAAATTTACCACAATATTTCAGCATTCTAGCAAAAACAAAAATAAAAAGGAGGGGGCGTTGGCAATGCAGGTCACCTGTGACATCAGACCATGCACTTGTTCCACAGTTATTTTTGCACTATCACGGGTAATCTTAGCAAGTGGAGATTCTTCCTGCAATTCATTGAGATGTCAGCATCTGATATGCAAGATGGAGGAAAATTTGAGGATGGGAGAAACGTCAGCATGTGGTATTCAAGGCTCACAAAGCTGATAATCACAGAATAGCATCAAATGAGTAACAGATCTATTATGCATTTGAAGCATTGCATGGAGTTCTAGATCGATTCTATGCAATCAACATAGAACCCATCATCGTGAAAGAACAAGCATGCCAGATCCATGGAAATTTTAAGCACATTGCAGGAGACTTGCCCCCAACTAAGAAGCATATTTATTGATACCTGTCCATCATGGAAATGTGGAAGTGATCTGTGGCCAAATAATATTTTGAGCGTAAATGCGCTTGCACAAGTGTGAGCACAAGCACATACACGCCTTTTTTTCTACAAAACTTTTCCAAAAGAAAAGAATATGAAATGAATATAATGGCAGCGATGAATATACCAGTGTGTGTCCTTGTAAAGGTTTGCTGTAAATATGGAACAGTAAATCTAAGAATCCACGGCAGAAACTCAATTGTCTTCAAAGAAAATTAATCAGATATGAAACACGATTAAGCATCCCACTAATCCATACATTTGACTAGTCATGATTCAGCCAAATAGAAACAGGCTCCTAGTGGTTACAACCTCATTTAGAAATGCATTTAAATACCATCCACATTATAAATAGGCAATACTTTCCAAGGAAAAAAAAGGAATTAAAACAATCATCACGTTCATGTCAAAGTAACAGGAGCATGCAACCTCAAAATAACAAAACACAGGTTTTCTCCAAAAATATCCGCAAAATATAACACATTTAAGAGGGAAAGGTGAAGAAAAGATCTGAGACTCTTAAGACCAACTGTGATCAAGCTATAACTTCTGTTCTTCATAGAAATTCTTTTTTTTATTATAAAGTAAGGGATGGAACATTGACATCAAAGTGAATATGGGATTATGGGGTTTCGAAATATTCCTCTCACAAACAGATACACAATGGAAGAAACATCCTTCGGTGCAGAAACAGCAGTAAGTCCTACAAGCTCAACCATCCACTTATGTCCAACATCCATGTCCTGATCTTTTGTTGTCGTCATAGATTTGATTAACAAAAGATAGTAGCAAACAACTTCCACTGAATTGGCCAATGTCCAACATCCAGTTGGAGCATTCATGAATTTAGCAACTAGTTACATCTATTCCACTTTTAACCCCTCCTCCAAAATAAAAATAAAAAGTAAGATGAGTTCCGCACTTTGACACAAAGAAATATATTGTTGGCCTGATTCTGCATGTTCTACTATCACTGGTAAAGGAGTTAGTATAGAATATATTATACCAGGTAAGGTATAGAGGAACCTATAAAGTTACCAATTTATGTGTCCAGAACATTATTTCAAAGTTCATGCATTTCCATCAATTGTGCTCTTTTTTCTTAGTGAAACAAAACACTTACTGGTTAATCCTTTAGTTACATTTTAGACACTTGCAACAATGGCTTATAGGAATCTTTTGCTTACAAACATGCCAAGGATAACCGGCACTAAATTCTATCACCTGAGGCAAAGCCAATATGAACCAAAATAAAGAAGTAAAAGGGGAATAGGAAAAAAAAAAACTATTGTACGCATGTATTCCATGATGTTGACGTATAGCTACGAACCATGATGTGTGCAAATCCCTTTAGGGCATGCAATACTTTAATACTTCAATGAAAGCTAAACATAACAGCTCTCCTCTCCTGACTGCAGGCTCTTCATCAGGCTTACAACTATCAAATTGGAGTCTGGTTTCTAAGGCACATAGACCTCCATTCTACAAAATCTAAGCATATTTCAAAATTACTGGTTTAACAAATATCCTAGATAAATGTCATTTTACTTTACTAAATACCACAAAATCTGAAAGTAAATATATATATATATATATATATATATATATAAACTTCAGACAATCCTGTCAGTCTATCACTTCTGCAAGTGCCAGCACATGTGATCAGGAGGTTGGAAGAAAATTTATAGTTTGGAATATGGCACCTAATTTTATGATGTGCCATCTCAGATAGAGGTACTTTGGTAGATGAAGTGCATTTACAAAGCTAAGATAAAGATTCTTCTTACTTCATCCAGTATTTACCTCTAAGTTAGTAACTTTATTCCTACAATTTCTAGACTTTCTCTCTCCTATAATCAACACAATGAAATTATTTAATAGGTGCAAGCCATAACCATTACAGTTGGAGTAAATTGGAATTGGAGTTACAAAATTGAGGTAGTATAGATGCAATTTACAGCCCACACTCCCAGATCATAAAAATGATGATGTAGAAATAGAATAGAATAATTAGAGATTCCAACAACCAATGAACATGAAAGCATAATGCGGAATTCTAAATTGTGATTAGAAACAGGCTTAGAATTTCATTGGCTAGATGTATATCTAAATTTTCCTACAGCATGAATTAGATGATAGATAAACACTCAGAAAGGTTTTGATTATAAAAGAGTTATGGTGCCTTTGACTTCAAGCTAACAAGAGGAAACACTCCAATAATCCAAAGGTAACCCTCAATACAGCAATTCCAATAAATGAAAGCAAAATATTGCTGTATATTTATTAAGAAACAGTGACTTACTTCTTTCTTTCTTGGAGTAGGTGCTATAAGTGGCCCAAAGCGTAAGTGCGCCAACTGATTCTCAGCTTGCTCTAGCTTTTCAGCTGCGATAAAGAGATTTGGCAATTGAGATACTCATACTTTTAAAATATAATGATATGACCTTTTATAAGAGAAATATGGAAATATTCTAGTCCATTATCATGATGGACGAAAGAATGGAAACCAAAAGTATATTGCAGTAAACAAGAAGCCCTTGAACAGTACCTAAATCTGAGATTTGTCCAGCAACATAGTCTCCATTACCCAATAAAGGAGAAGATGATAGTGTATTCACCCAATATTTGTTCCATAGCAGATCCAAGAGGTGTGAATCGAGAGAAGACTTAAAGTAAGTGATATCCAATGCATAATACTGCAATGCACACGAACTGAGTTCAAACAAAAATGGAACACATTTTCTTGAAAGAAATGGACAAGACAGAAGAATCACCTGTTTACAGTGGACACCAATATCTTCAATCTTATTGAGTGGTATGGTTTGATACTCAGAAATAGGCTCATCTGGAGGCTTATATCCTTCTGGGTATGTCCTAAATGCTCCAATCTCAACTTTTCCAGCAGAAACAGTCCTGGTTGGGTCAATAACAACAGCTAGAAAGGGCTCCTGAAATTGCTGATTCAGCATTTGCGTGGACACATCTATACCCGAAAGCCAGCATCCATAACCAGGATGAGAATGATACCATCCAACAACATTTTCCAACCGCCCTGCCTACACCAGGACATACTCTGTGAGCAAGCTCTATGAACACCAAGTACTACAAACTGAATGCATTATCCTGGTATCAGAACCAACTGATGACATAGAGAATGTGACAGACACCCAAGACTCCAACGATAAACGTTTCCCCAGGTAACATAATGCCAATGGAAGTTCATTCCCTAATAGACCAAGGTACTTGATCATTGAGTTCAGATTACAAGAGACGCAACGCATTAAAGATTACTAAGGTTAACAAAATCCGAAAAAGGGTACTCCAATTTGAGACCTTTACTGCAATTGCGATTAGGGTTTTTGCACGATCCAAAAGAAACAAAAAAGGCCATAATATCATGCCACTTACAAATCAGAAGACATCAGAAGCAAAACAGAAACCTGCTTGTTAGTCTGAGAATAATCAACCATGTATTCATAGGCATCGGCTTGGGCATTAACGCGGGTCTCGGTGCCTTCAACGGGCAAGGCAAAGGCGTCCATGACGATGATGGCATCGCTGTCGGTCTTGCCCTGCATGAGACCCATGACCTCGATGGTGCCGCCAGAGCGGGCATGGACAACCATCTTGAGGAGAGCGAGAGCGGAGATCTTGACGCGCTTGAAGTAGTTGGGGTCGTTCACCCACGGCTTCTCCCGCTGGAACTCGTTCTGGGCAGCCTCGTCGTAGTAGAAGATGGAGTTGGAGGCCTGGTCGGCGTTGGGCGAGGGAGTGTCCATTGGGATGATGTTGTTCTCCAGCTTCCAAGTTTGCTGTGCTATGAGAGCAGAAGAAAAAGAAGACGAAGAATTGGAGGAGAAGGGTTCCATTGATTTTTCTGAATCGTTCTTTGGAGCCTGCCCACTATGAATTGAATTGGAAATTTGGAATCTTTATGTTAATTTCTGTTTCGTCTCTCTCTATTTTTCTCAACACTTGCTTTGCTCGAGTCTCCAATCTGACAATCTCCATGGAATGGAGACGAGGCTTGATAATAAGAAGAAATTTAATTAGTTCTAATAGTAATATTTCTTATAAAAGTGCTTTTGAATTTTTTTAATTACATAAAAAGTATAATTACATAAATACAAGAAAGAGAATAAGTAATTTTATAAAAAAATAGAACCTTTCACATTATAACATTCGGCTATTAAAATAAAAACTAAAGCTTTAAGTACAATCTACTTCATGAACAAATAGAAGATTACATTTTTTTTGACTTAAGAAAACATTCATTTGTTATAATTGAACTTTTAAATTTGAATAATTGGGAATTAAAATGAATTTTCAATTTAAGTATACCAAATAAAAATATTTGTCACCTTTTACTCAACATGTAAAACTAAATAAAAATAGATACCACATTGGATTAAAAATATATATCAACTGACAATTTAGTTAATAATATTTTGGCAATATAAGTGATGTATAAATTTTTTTGTTAAACTTAATAATATTTATGACTTATTAGTAATCTTTTTTTTAAATATAATAAAATTTTAAGTTAGTAAGAAATACAAAATAGAAAAGTGAAAAAGATTTTTTTTATACACCTCGATTTATCAAATATTAACTCTCATTCTAATACTTGGAAGTAGGTATAATACGAACATAAACTAACGTAAGAACCAAAGGAATCTTAATGCAAGCAAGAGAATATATTTAAAAGATTGTCAAAGGGATATGTAATGACAAAAAAAAAGAAGAAGAAAAGAATAAGAAATTTTATAATGGACATAATAAGTTATTAAGGCGTAAATTAGTGATGAAAAATTTGTGTATTTTGCAACCCAAAACAAAAATCATATATTCAAACTTTTGCAATGTTATTTCTTAAAAATATAAAAACTTACAAAAAAAAATAAAAATAAAAAATAATAAATTATAGATCTCATTCAAAATAATAATGAGAAAAGGACGGAGCCAAATAACTCGCAATAAAAAATAGACGGTAAGGCTATAACAGTGTGATATTATGAAGCTAAATTCTAATAGTTATTTTAGTTAAATTTATTGTATAGTACAATAACTCGTAAACCCAAATCCAATTATATATATATATATATAATTACATATTTATAAATAATTAAATTTTAATTTATAGTTATTTTTATAAAAATGCTGAAATTAATTTATTATTTATATCTATCTACTATTAAAATGTTTTAGTCAATTTATTAGTAATTAGGCAATAACAAAATATTTAATATGAATTTTTTTAAAGTGAAAATTATTTAATTTATTTTTATTCTTCAATTAAAATAAAATCGATTAATTTCTAATAAAAAAGAAATCAATTTGTTGCCATCCGAACAAAACTATTGGTTAAACCAGCTGTTCTCAATGGATGGTTTCCAAGATAACCTACTGGATAAGCCACTGCCGTCCGAACAAAAGTAATGAAAAAAAAAAAAATCTACAAGGAAAACAAATGAAACCCAAATACTCTGAAAGTTAAAGGCAGTAAAGAGAGAAAGAATCAGAGAGGGACAGAAAAAAAGGACCGGGGGGGGAGGGGGGAGGGGGGGGGGGGGGGGGGAGAGGGTGGTGTGTGAGGGCGCAAGTTCAAACTGCCCGCATCCACAGCCCTCTTTGGAATGTGGTGCAGGAGTCTCTATGGAGGCTGGCCAGTGTTCCTATTCAGGCTGCACAAGTCAGACACGTCCCAAAAAAGACAAAAAAACAATCCATGTAAGCTGTTTAGTTAAGGAAGAAAAAAGAAAAATGAAAAACTCCCGTCGCCTATTTAACTATTTTTACAGCAAACAACTCAATTTCCTGAGCCTAATTTCCGTGAAAGTAATCCCCAAATAGAAGAGAAAGCAGATGCATGAAAAACACTGCCAAAGTTGACGTAGACTCGTATTCATAAATATTGATTTCACAACAAATGCCCTGCAGAATCCCTACTTTCTAAGCTAACAGTAGTAACTTACAATTTTAACATACAAAATACGACCCGCATCATTTGACACCCCTGCCCCTGCCTCTGCCTCTGCCTCTCCTGTTGTATCTAGTAATTCTTTTGCCCTTTTGCTTAGCAATACTACCTGGCGTGGCTGCCAACTCTGATTCTGAACCTGGCTGAGACTGAGAATAGTCCTGTTGAACCTCATCCTGTACACTGCAACTGTTCTGCGAGCCAGTGGCAACAGCATCGTCTTCATCGAAAGCAACAGAGTCGTTTACAATTGCATCTGGCACCTCCATAGAAGTTTCACTCAACAGATTACAAGTCTCTTGGTCAAGAACACCCTTAGCTGCTCTGTCCTGATCTGAACCAACTGTATTGGCTTCGTTATCCAATGACTTTATGTTCTGTTCAATAACCTGCTCTGCATAAAAACTAGCAAACAAGAAAATGGCAGAATTGATTTACTATTTTTATAATTGGGGTAAGGACAGGAAGGCCAACAAATATTTTTGCTCAGAAAGGTGGGAAAGAAAATCGTTTCACTCGTTTGATTCTCTCTTTACGAGGTGTTTCTACCCTACCCCCACCAGGTTTTGCAACCTCAAGTGATTTTATGATAAAAAATTTATTTATTTTTTAATATTATATATTATTATTTTAATATAAAAATAATATTTTATTATACACCCCGTTATGATGTTTCAAGTCATTTAAATATTATTTATTCCAAATTTGTTAATGGAGGACGTAGAGACACCAAGAGAGAATCATAACACTAAAAAAATTAATTCAAAATTTTCCACAACTAAGTGTAAAGCCAGGTTATATTTAAAAAAGGTTTTACATTGGGATGGACCGGATGGTTTCACCAAAATGAAAAGCCAGTGAGCCATAAATTTACCTGGGTCCGGAAGACCCATTTGCTAATGCATCTTCTGCTCCAACTTTCTCTTTGACTACTGACCAGTTTCCATCATGTAATTTAGAATTTGAAGCTGCATTCGGAAGAAGATCAGCATGCAAGATGAAAAATTGAAAACTAACATTTGAACATTTTGAATAAAATATTTAAACTAAAGAGGTAGAAAGAGAGAGAAATTTATCATACCCACTAGGAGAAAACACCATAAATTTACCCTACGCATGCAAGGTTGTGTAGATAACTAGCCTGATCTATGTAAACACGTCATCAAACAAATGCATACCAAGTTTAATGAAGAAACATTCATGGACATCATGATTTTCTCGTAGCTCTTAGTTTTGCCAGTGGACACTATTGCTAAGAGAGAATAGCGCCGATAGTGGCACTATCCAATGCCCATCATAAGGTCGCACAGGGCCCCATGGAGCACCACTAAACACAATGGCATGTATCATAGTGCTATTAACAACTATAACTACATAAGGTGCAAATTGCACACAACACCAACAGTGTGTTTTGTAATCATAAGGCAGCCAAAGGGACAGAAACCTCCTACCTTTTCTAGTTTCTTCCGCTGAGTTTAGCTGATGGTTAACCCCATTTGTGTCATTGATGCCATTGACTTTAATAAGACCAGCATCCCTATTACATTCAGAGTAATGTTAAAATTAGAAGACAAATAATATAAAAAATAACTCAATCAAACTGGGAAAAAAAATAGACCATCCAGATTTCCAACAAAAAGCCTGACCCCTGTACATGAGACTATTGGTAATCATAGACACCGGCATAGGATTACAAACTCAAACGTAAATTGTAACTCTAATTGTAGCAATCTTGTCAAGAATTAAAACTTATCCCCTGGTCAATCAGAAAATGCCATGATCATAATCAAATACTGGGAACTTTGGACACCTTTAGTCAGGAGAGTGATAAGTTTCAAACACGATAGCACAACAATGAAATGCTTGCCATGTTGGAAAGTTGAAAATTCCTCTTAGCAGCCAAAAGAAAATTCCGAAAGGGAGATCAATGGGTTAAAATATAGGAGATTAAGGACCATAAATGCAATTCATATTCACTCCATCAATCAGACAAGAAAAAAGAAAAGTTGAGGCGGGACGGGGGAAGAAGTTAATGACAGAAAGTAAATGGTTAAACACTTAACCTGACGAAAACCTAACTGTAGAACTATATTGAAAAGAAATGTCAACAAGAAAGAGATACTCTAACCTGTGCATAATAGCCATCATATCATCAGACGACCTGTGTTTTTGTCCTGAAGTAGTTATTTCTCTGGAGTCATCTTGTGAACCTATGAGGCATGGTAAGTAAAACTTCAACTGGGGGCTGCGGGGAATAAAAACCCATGTGCATGAAAAAGCTTTTCATCTGTTGGTCATATTGCAGTAACAGAAAGCACAAAGGATTTGTACTTAGTAAAAAATATCCTACTTTTCAGCTCTAAAATAACAATGAACACTGCCTATGTCAAATTGCCCAGTTATAATTCTCCTGAGTAGTAGACAAGTATTAAATTAGGCTTAATGTCCTACTTGAAGACAACAATATATAGCCCAAAAATATTTGTTAGAATATATAAAGAATCAATTAGAATCATGATAGAATCATGTAAATTATGCAATACGATCATTGCATTATTTCCTTTTATTGTACATTAATTACACAAGTATTATAAAATCTGATACAGAGGACAGTGTAATTTCATTGACTCATTCTCACAAACTAAGGGTTTTTTGTGATCCTTCCTCCTTTCAACATGGTATCTAGAGCCTAGGGATAGAAACACAAATTTTTTTTCGCTTCCTTGCCGTTAGCACTATTTTCTCTCTCCTCCTGCGGTTTCCATATCAGATTTACGCATCTGAGGTGTGTTTCTCCGGCAACCGACCTGACCACGACATGCGTCTCCCCGAACCCGTCCATCCCCGGAGCTGCACTGTCATCGGAGCTCCGACGCGCCGCCACACGCCGGTCACCGGAATCCGTCCAGCTATTTGGGTCATATTCAAAGTGTTCGTACTAAGTGAACTTCTCCCTATCACTGCTGATATTGCAACGCAAGAAACCAACTATGACAAGTTGTTCATGCTTCTCACATTGGCTGGTTTGCCTCCTGAACTCGACTCTGTCCGCCAACACCTATTGGCTAGTGCTTCTATTCCCTCTATGAAGGATGTCTTTGCTCAACTACTTCGAGTTACTCAGTCTATCCCTGCTCCAGCTGCATCTATTGGTGACCCCTCTGTTCTAACTTCTCCGTCCACCATTGCTGTTGCCAGTTCTAGGTCTCATGATCGTGGCTAAGGTCAACGTCCACAGTGCACTTATTGCCACAGGTTTGGCCACACTCGTGAACATTGCTTCAAACTCCATGGGAAACCCCCTCGCACAGCTAATATTGCTCAGTTAGACTCTTCTGTTCCGGCATCTGACTCTTCGGACGTGCCCACTGTCACTATCCCAGCTGCTACCTATGAGGGTTATCTGGCATATCAGGCTACTTAGTCATCGACCTCTGCCTCCGCTTCTCAGACTGGTAATTCTGTTGCTTGCCTTACCCATTCTTCTCTTGGTCCATGGATTTTGGATTCTGGTGCCTCTAATCACATATCTGGTAACATTAGTCTTTTCTCTCATCTTTGTCATTCAACTTCCCTCCCTATGATTACCTTAGCCAATGGTTCCAAAACTATAGCTAAAGGTCTTGGTCAAATTTGTTCTCTACCATCTCTAACCCTTGATTCTGTCTTTTATGTTCCGGGTTGTCCTTTCAATCTTATCTCTATCAGTAAATTAACAAGCTCTCTTCATTGTTCTGTTACTTTCACTAATAATTCTGTTCATATGCAGGACCGGGATACGGGACAGATGATTGGCGAAGGGCGTGAGTCTCATGAGCTATACCATCTTACCATACCTTCATCACCTGCTGCCTTTACTTCTGTTGTTTCTCCTTCTCTCCTCCACAGTCGCCTTGGTCATCCTAGTATCTCCAAGCTTCACCAAATGGTTCCTACATTGTCGTCTTTATCATCTTTAGATTGTAAGTCATGTCAACTTAGGAAACATGTTCGCACTTCGTTTTTCAAAAGTGTCAATAATCGAGGCTATGTCCCCTATTTGATTTAGTACATACGGATGTTTGGGTCCTAGTCGTGTTCCCACAACTATGAAATATCAGTATTTTGTAACTTTTATTGATGACTTTTTCTGAATGCACTTAGGTTATTTTTAATAAAGAGTTGTGCTGAGATCTTTTCTGTTTTTTCAATCTTTCTGTGTGCTGAAATTCGCAATCAATTTAATACTTCTATTCGCATTTTACGTAGTGATAATGCTTGTAAATATTTTTCTTCTTCTTTTGCCTCTTTTATGGTTTCACAGGGTATTCTTCATCAGTCCTCTTGTGCTCACCCCACAACAAAATGGTGTTGCTGAGCGTAAGAATCGTCATCTCATTGAAACAGCACGAACTTTACTTATTCATAATCATATCCCTCTACGATTTTGGGGTGATGCAAGTTCTCACTGCTTGTTATTTGATTAATCGCATGCCTTAATCTATTTTAAATAATCAAATTCCTTCATTTATTCTGTTTCCGTCTCAACCATTGTATTCCATTCCACCTCGTATTTTTTGTTGCACTTGTTTTGTTCATAATCTATCCCTTGGGCAGGACAAACTTCAAGCAAAATCCCTTAAGTGTGTCTTTCTCGGCTACTCTCGTCTCCAGAGAGGATACAAGTGCTTTCACCCAGACAGTAACCGATATATAACCTCAGCTGATGTCACCTTCTTTGAGGAATCACCATTTTTCTCATCTTCTCCTGTTGAGCGTTCTTCAGTGTCTGATGTTCTTCCTGTTCCCTTACTTGGATATCCTACCAAAGCCACTTCTTCTACTCCACTTCAAGATACTTCCATGGTGGTACCGGTGGACTCTATCCTTGAACCAGCACCTTTACCGCTCCAGGTCCTGCCTCCCGCTAGTCCGCCAGTTGCCATTCGCAAAGGTATTCGTTCTACTCGTAATCCTCATCTTATTTATACCTTTTTAAGCTATTACCATTTGTCCTCTCCATATTTTTCTTTTATCTCCTCCTTGTCATCTGTTTCTATTCCCAAGACTACAAGTGAGGCACTATCCCATCCGGGGTGTCGACAAGCTATGGTAGATGAAATGCAAGCCTTACAGTCTAGTGGCACTTGGGAGTTAGTTCCGTTACCTAAAAGTAAGTCCACAGTTGGGTGTCGATGGGTGTATGCTTGTGAAAAGTTGGCCCTGATGGACAGATTGACCGTTTGAAAGCTCGCTTAGTAGCCAAGAGATATACTCAGATATATGGTTTAGACTACAGTGATACATTCTCACCTGTTGCCAAGATTGCTTTTGTTCAACTTCTTCTATCCATGGTTGCTATGTGACATTGGCCTCCATTCCAACTTGATATTAAGAATGCCTTCTTACATGATGAACTTGCAGAAGAGATTTACATGGAGCAACCTCCTAGTTTTGTTGCTCAGGGGGAATGCGCATTAGTTTGTCGCTTACGTCGTTCTATTTATGGGTTGAAGCAGTCTCCACGGGCATGGTTTGGACGGTTCAATACAGTCATTTAGCAATTTGGCTTGATCTGCAGTGAGGCAGATCATTCTGTTTTCTACCGCCATTCTTCTCAACATCAGAGTATCTTTCTAGTGGTATATGTAGATGATATTGTCATCACAGGTGACGATGAAGACGGTATCAATCAATTAAAACAACACCTCTTTCATCATTTTCAAACTAAGGATTTAGGTCGCCTTAAATATTTTCTTGGTATTGAGGTTGCTCAATCCTCTACTGGTGTTGCTATTTCTCAAAAAAAGTATGCCCTTGATATTTTATAGGAGACTGGCATGATAGATTGTCGACCTGTAGATACTCCTATGGATCCAAACATCAAGCTTTCACCAGGACAGAGGGAGCCCTTGTCGGATCCTGGAAGATATCGAAGACTTGTTGGTAAACTAAACTACCTTACCATCACTCGACCAGACATCTCTTTTGCTGTAAGTGTAGTTAGTCAATTTCTACAAGCTCCTTGTGATAGTCATTAGGATGCTGCAATCAGAATACTCAAGTATATCAAAAGAGCACCAGGTCAAGGCCTTCCTCTCTGAAGACGAATGACATACTAAGATCATTGGTTTTACATATGCTCTCCCTCGTATAGGCGTTCCATAACATGATCCTAATTGATTCTTTACATATTCTAACAGTTATGGAATGCCTATCTTGGTATCTTGGAAAAGTAAGAAACAAGATGTTGTTGCAAGGTCAAGTGCAGAAGCAGAATATCGAGTTATGACATTGGCAACATGTGAACTTATATGGCTGAAACAATTGCTTCAAGAGTTCAAATTTGGAGATGTTAAGCAAATGCAACTGATTTGTGATAATCAAGCAGCTCTGCACATTGCCTCAAATCCAGTGTTTCATGAAAGGACCAAACATATAGAAGTGGACTGTCACTTTATCTGAGAAAAGATTTTATCTGGATGCATCACCACAAACTTTGTCAATTCAAATGATCAATTAGCAGATGTATTCACAAAGTCTCTCAGAGGTCCTCGAATTAGTTATATTTGTAGTAAGCTTGGTGCATATAATTTATATGCTCCAGCTTGAGGGGGAGTGTTAGAATATGTAAAGAATCAATTAAGATCATGTTAGGATCATGTTAGAATATGTAAAGAATCAATTAGGATCATGATAGAATCATGTAAATTATGTAATAGGATCATTGCATTATTTCTTTTTTATTGTACATTAATTACACAAGTATTATAAAATCTGATACAGAGGACAGTGTAATTTCACTGACTCATTCTCACAAACTAAGGATTTCTGAGATCCTTCCTCCTTTCAACAATATTAAATAATATTTTTTTGTGGGGTGGTCAATGCAGTTACAACAGATTATTAATCAAAAGTCAAAATAGGAGTAGCGTACCTTCGGTTTTCTGAACAGCTCCAAAGCCCTTGGAAAAAAAAAAGAATCATGTTAAACAGAAGATAGCTTGGCCCCTACATAATCCTCAACATCTTACAGATGGAAAAAAAAAAAAAAAAAAGAAGCAAAAGCCTAAAGAAATGCTGGTTATATAAACTCCACTTCAGATGAGCACCTGATTCTGTTCAGAATTATTATTAGCTGGATCAGACAGCACAGCTTCAGGTTGGAACCCATCCTGTTTATTCTCCAAATCTGAAAGGCAGAAAACAAAGTTAAATGTGTTATATTCTAAGTTATAATTAAATTTTACCGTTAAAACTATACTATATGACTGATTAGCAGAATAAACCAACAGGTTTCCCATAGCAGAAGAATCATACCTGGGGAGGCTTCTGAATTAGTAAAATTATGTACTTTCTCTCCCAAACTAGCTTCAATATTTTCAATGGCTGAAGAGTTTACATTATTTTTATCCTCCATAGCAAATGTAAACCAATCAATTTTTGAGGAGGGAAGTGTCCTAAGCATTTGCTCTGTTGCCCTGGATCGTACTCTTCGTATTTCATCCTGAATACTCCATGACCCAGTAGCAGGAGAATCCCTTTTCAACTGCATTCCAGTATCAGCACATAAACAATGAAATAATCCATAAACAAAACATTTGGATGCTGTAACTCAATCACGTAGCCACCCAAATCAACACCCAGCCATGACTGACAGAAACAATGCATGTAACTTCCTTGACAAATGATGTTCCAGAATATGAGAAATTCTACTAAGGTGCATCACAATAATTTATCTTATAGTACTAACACAGAAGCATGCATAAATAATTATAGAATAAAATTAAGGCAGCTAACCCTTGAAGAAAGAAAACTTAGAGCCTCAGGCTTTTTCCGGTAACAATCACAGATTTTCCAGAACAAATCTTCTCAGGTTGTTTCCTAATGTAGAAGCGTGCAGGGAATTTCAAAATAATACTCTTCAAAACCTCTACACACACTTTTAGTTTTAGTGGCTTGCTTAACAATCATTCCAATTTTTTTTCTATATTCTCAGAATAGAAACACTTTGGAATGGCAATTCTACAGGCATCAAATTTATCCTCTCAATTCAATTTACAAACATATTTGTTTCCCAAGATCCATGCCATGCAAAAACACATGCAGATGGATACTAAATGCTCCTACATAATCAGTCATGTCTCACAGTCACAGATGAAACCCTTCAAAATGGACTCAGAATTCTTTCTTGTCTTATCAATGTGAAATATGCTTTGAAGCATAGAATTCATTATAAAATATCAGCTTATGGCAATAGGACAATCATATCATGAATATGCTCTGCTTCATCCACTTTCAGGCAGGCCAATGGATTGATTGATGAGATGATGTACAAGGCTTGGTTAAAGCCCTATCATTAATTAACTATCTGGTTTCCTAATTTCAGGTCATCTTTTAACATTTCACCTCTCATTTGCCAGCCCAACTTCCACTATCTCTCTCTGCTCATCTTACAAGCCTACTGACATCCGCCTCCCCTCTCCCCCCCCCCCCCCCCCCGCCCCCAAAAAAGATTCTCAAAACAACAGAAATTTTGCAGATACAAGATACATTCTCATATCAAGGGCCACTCACTACCTTTTCTAAAAAACATTTACAACTTTGCACCATCAACTTCTTAGCTTCAATTCCAAGCAGCAAAGAACACCAAGCTGAAGGTGGGGAAAGCATAAGCCTCAACAGTTGACATCGCTATCCCATCAAAAGTAGAGGATGGCCACAAGAAAGGTGAGAATGTAACTGTCAGGAGAGGGAATGAGGCCCATAAAATCCATCTCATTCCAATCTCTTGGTTTTATGATTTCTTCCAACCCAAAATATTTCCCTTTCAACTCAACTTGCATGCATGATACCCTTCATACATAATTATCTTCTTCAGTCTTCACATTTTCAAAAGATAGCCAAACAAAATGATGCCTGACTGTCCTTAAAATAAAATACACCCTTTCCATGTATTATTTTTCATTTAATTCCTATTCAATTGTCATGTTCTCTATCTCCATTAGTAATCAGTAACTTCTGGTTTAATTATACCTCATCATAGCAAAATCTGTTCAAAAAGTGGTGGCATTCTCTAAATTTCCAATTAAAGTACAAGTCAATGACATCAAGGTTCAAAACTTTAGTCTGAATACAAAATTAGCCATTCCTGTCACAATACAGCAACAAAATGATATATGCATGATTTCCAAAACTAAAAATAACAAATCAAATGGCACCTTGGAGGATGATGTAGAATTGACACCGATTAGATGTGGTGTTTCTTCTTTAAAGAGTTGAATTCCAACCGGTGTTGGAGGCTTATAATGGTCTATGGAGGGAGATACCCACGGAGGGCGTGTGAGCATAAATGACTTAGCCACATCCACTGGTGATCCTTCATCTTCAAAAGTCTGAATACCAGTCAGGAATACAGGTAAAAACAAACTACCAATATGAAATAATATTGCCATGATATATAACATAAAGGAGGAAAAGGGAAAGGAGACAGCATGTACAAACATCATTATATGTTTCTCTGCAAACTTATAGAGAAAGAAAAAAGTCACTAACTTGTGGCAATGTAATCAAATTCAAACTATGACTTCCATATCCTAAATCTGAATTTGAATCTAATCCCAACTTCTTTTTCTGCAGCCATTTCTTTGCCTCCAAAACAGCAGCACTACAGAGATCAGGTGAATCTGTATCTGAGAAATATTTAAAGACCCATGGTCGGGCAACAGTAAGCAGTTAAAATTTGAGTTGTGTATGTAGAGAATACCACTTCCAAGAGTCCTGTTGGGCATATCCCTTGGCCTCTTATCCCCTTCATTGTCACTGGCTGGAGAATCTACTACTCTTGATCTTATTATTTTTATCAACATATCACATTCTTCCCTGATCAAATATTAAGCCTGTTTAGAATCTTATCCGAACAACCAAAGGAAACAGTGTTTGCATCCATAAAATTCTACACAATGTGAACCACATAATAAATGCAGTTCTACTCTTATAGCTCATACACTACAAATTCAAGATCTGCAAATATTACTAAAGGTCATTGATATATGCTGCATAGTTCATTAAGCAATCAAATATTGCCATCACAGGCTGATGATATTACTACAAGTAAAAAATTTAAGGAATGCATACCAACGCCAGACACTATAAATATAAAACCAATTACATGAAGAATACTTACCTAATGGTGTACTATTAATTTGATCAGTGCATTTTGGAATTCAAACTTATGGAGTTACGATATAGGATCTTTGTTTTGCCTGAAAGGTAATGAAAGCTCTAGAGCAAAAGTTAAACTCTTCTTTGTGGGGATGTAATCATTCAAGCAGATTCTTAGCTTAAGTCAGTTGCTTTGATTGTTGTAAAACCAAAATGGAGGGTGGCCTAGGTTTGAAGAATGTTGGTGAGTGAGTGCAATAAAGCCTCACTGTTGAAGGTCTTTGTTTACATGATCTTGTTTCATGGGTGGCCTGGGTTAATGATAATATTTTGAAAGCTCCCAGTTTCTGGCAAATTAAATTTTATCAAGATTGTACTTGAAGTTGGAGGAAAATTTTAAAGTTAAGGGATTCTGCTAAGTCTTTCTTTAAATTTAAATTGCGAAATAGTAGCAATTATTTTATATGGTTTGACCACTAGCATCTGGATGGTAGACTAGTAGATAAACATGTTGACAGAATTACTTGAGGTAAGGGTACTGCTACTTTTAAATTCTATGGATGGAATTGGCAATCTGCTCTGTCTGAGAATCTGGTGGTAATTCAAGCAAAATGTTCAATTATGACTTTTAACGTTTCCTACCCAGATCTAGCCTACATGGATACTGGATGAGATAGCAAGTATAACTGCTCTGCTATTAGACAGCATTTCCCAGTTGTTTCTTGGTGACCTCTTATTTGGCAAAGAAAAATCTCTATTCCCATTTCACAAGCACAACTTCATTGGCTGGTTTGCTACTGCTAAAAGAAGAATGCTAAATTGTGGTTTAATTATTAACCCAATGTGTGTTTTCTGCAAGAGATATATTGAAGCTCGAGTCGTGACCATCATTAGTTTAATGTACAAGGGTCTGGTCAGGCTTTTTGAGGGAAATCTGGATGGTCTCATTTTTTTTTTTTTTTTTTTCATTTGATGGAGTCATTTTTTCTATTATTTGTCTTCTAATTTTAACATTTCTCTTAATGTAATAGGGATGGTGGTCTGATTAAAGTCAATGGCATCATTAATGACACAAACGGGGCTAATCATCAGCTAAAGGAAGTTTAAGAAACTAGAGAAGGTAGGTAATAGAACTGGACCAGAAAATAGCTAGAAAATCACTGAAATAGTATCTTTATTCTTCCTCTTCAATTCTGATATCAGTGTGATACCAGAAATGGGGGAAATGAACTCTTTACAGAAAATGAAAGATTACAAGAATCCAATGGGACATTCGAGAGGTCCCTTTCTCTCCCCCTCACTAACTTCCTTCCAGAATCCTTTCCTAACTTCCTAAACTGGCTCCTTACCTCTTTATATCACTTCCTATTCTTATTGGCTACCGCTACTGCTGTAACAGTCACCTATCAGTAGGAGTTTTTTTAGTCCCTTTGGCCGCCTTATAATTAGAAAACACACTCTGTTGATGTTATATAACCTGGCTTTTACTTTAAGCTAATTGGTGGAGTGCAAAATTGTGAATTACATTTTATTTTTACTGTCATGACAGTATGATAGGAACTGAAAATATAAGAATTTTATTTATCCAACACAAGGGCACAGCCCCTTACAACAGAGGGATAATCTCTCTGGACAATACAGAAAAACACAAGAAAACCAAAGATATCTAGAGACTGCAGTGGATAGCCTCCAGTTCAAGCCAATGGCCACCCAAAACCTCACTCAAAATTCACACCTTCCCCATTACCCCTACGTCCCTCATATGTGCCTCTCTCTCTCTCTCTCTCTCTCTCTCTCTCTCTCTCTCTCTCTCTCTCATGCCAGGCTCCTCCTCCCCATTCCCCTGCTGCCAGCTGTCCATTCTGTTATGCCCCTCTCTCTCTCCTCTAACTGAATCCTCTCCACCTCCACTACCTTATTCTCTTCATTACTCTTCTCAAACACACTCAAGCTCTCATCAGGCCCATCCCTACTTGGTCCAGTCACCTTCCCTCTTCTCCTTCTCCTATACACACAGGTCAAGGGCCCATCACAGTACTTGTAGGTCATTACACAAGTCATGATTCTCTCCTGGCAGCCCTACTTCCTCAATTGCCAAATTTGGAATAAATAATTTTTAATTGTCTTGAAAGATCATAATGGGGGAATCAACTAACTTTCTTTCTTGTCTTCCAATTCGTGCCCCAATTATCAAAATAGTAAATTAATTCCGTCATTGGCACAAGGTAAGGTTGCTGCCTTGTCACCCAGCGGTCATGGGTTCTAGTGGCAGAAACAGCCTCTCCTCTCTTAGAGGTATGGCTACGTATATCTGACCCTCTGCAGACCCCACAATGGTGGGAGCCTCATGCACTGGGCCACCCTTAATTCTGTCATTTTCTTGTTTTCTAGATTTTATGCAGGGCAGGTTATTGAGCAGAACACTGAAACATTGGATAATCAACCCAGTGCAGTGCAGTTGGTTCAGGTCAGGAGAGTACAGCTAAGCTATGTCTTGTCTTTTGAAAGTTCCCAGTTTTTGGCTAGTTAAAATTCGCCAAGATTGTATTTGTACCTGAAGTTGGAGAAAAATTTTGAAGTTAAGGGATGTCGCTAAATCAATCTTTAAATTATCAAAGCTATGTCTTCAGCAGACTTATGTTTACAGGCTTATAATGGAGAGAGCATTTGAGTCGAACCGGTTGTTGAATGTTGAGTTACAAAGGGCCTTCAAATATTTATTTTACTGAAGGATCCCATATATCATATCTGGCAAGAACAGACTAACAGATGCAATGGTTTAATTGTTCACTCTTGTCAGGTTCTAAATTCAAAGGCAACTCTACCAACAGGGATCTGTGCAGAAGATAGGGAATTACAGATGTTTTTTATTAGTTATTGTAGTTGCTCAATAGCTACTGCCTAGTGGTGCAGATTGGTTTCACTTTTCTGTATTGTGTTTCACTGCAATGAAAGCTTTCTAGCATGCTTTTGTTCAATTATTTGGTTACATAATATATTCTGATTCATGAGAGAGAGAGACACACACAGAGAGAGAGAGAGAGAGACTACTTATGTACAAATCTGTCACAAAGTGTCAAATTCACACCTGTAAAACTTTACTTACTTCCTGGTCCTAAATTGTTCTTTAATAGGAAAATTCTTGCCAATCCCACAGTCAAATAACACTCCATCCAGTTATGGTGATACATGATAGAGTAAGTAAAGGACTTGCAAAAACCTAAAGAGTGAAAACAAATACAAACATGTGTTCCTTTAACATGGTTCGCACCCTAACACCGAAGAGATGTGTACAGTACAGAGTTGCTATTATATGAAACGTTACTTTATCAAGCAAACCACCACCACAATCAAGTTGGATCAAAATTGCCAAAATAGTATTACTCATTCTTAGAAAAATAATAGATAGCCCTAAAACCAGGATGCAAACTTTTAGTTTTTTGTTAACTACAGGTTAGTATCAATGAAATTACATGTTTATGAATGAGGCGGATTGAAACAAGAAGCAAACTTTCAATAAATTAATATGTGCAAACAGAAAAGTAAAGAAAGTAAGAAACAACAAAGGAAAAATCCATATATTAAACATAGAACCATTAAATTCTTCAATACCTTGAGAATGACTCCTGCATAAGTAGTTGCTCAATGACATGCTTGTTTTTGCTATTCCCAACTAATGGTTGTAGCCCCTTCGCAGAGAAATTGATCACCTCTGATGTCCCATTCTTTCATCACAAAAATCAATATCTTATGTACAATACTCTTAGATGAAACCAGGGGATTCTTGCAGAGAAATCAGTGATAAAAACTTACTCCAAGTGAATGGAAAGGTTATCTAAAGTACCGGAACAAGCCAATACATTGCCAAAATGATAATTTCATGCTTCAGATATATCAACCAGTATTTTTTGGGGGGCGGGGTAGGTTAAAGAGTGAAGTCTGCTAAAATCACCAAAGGTCCATCAGTAAGTGGAACAACAAAGTGTCTAAAATGGAAATATGAAGAACATTGCCGTGTTTCTGCAACATGAATGTGATTGCTTGTTTGTCCACCAGCATGTTCATGCATGCATAATAAGCAAAAGCAGCTCAACTCCCCAACAAAGAAAAAAAGAAAAACAGATAAATTAATAATTTTAGCGTTCATAATTTATACATATGCATTTAACCAAAAAAAAAAAAACCGTTGAAAATGACTTGTTTCTAGAAACTAGACAAGCCCTATGCCTCAAGCACAGTAGAACTAGTAGAGAATTAATTACCTTCTTCAATGCATCATCACCTTCAAAAGCGTTATCATCTTCATCATCGAAAGTACCAACTTCCTCTGCAACATTGGACAACGAACACATTTTCAGTTATGTTTAAAATATAAAATCCTTTCGCATAATTTCCTCTTTTCCAAATCTAATTAAGCACTTTAAAACTGCCTTAGTGGTAAGGCACCTACTAAGAACAACAAAACTTAGCACACGTAAGTTCTGAACACTCCATTCCACATATTCAAAATACCAAATATCCAAACTGATCACTTAAACAGTATGAAAAAATTCTTTAAAAAAAAAAAAAAGAGAGAGAGACTCAAACCCTAGTATTCCAAGTACAGCAACTCTCAAGCTTGACATGGTAAAAGGACTGCATATTATTGACGTACCAGCACTAGAATCGGTACCAGAAGACGAGGGGGAAGAAGTAAGCGACCAGGACGACGTTGGCGAAGATTCGAGATCCAAAACAGAGGAGAAGAGCTTTCCGGCACCAGAAGCAATGAGGCGAGTGGGCGAGAGAACGAAACGCGAGAGCCAATTAGGGTTTTGAGAGGCCGAATCGGAGGGCGTGGGGCGGTCATAGGGGGTACTGGCGCGAGCGGTTTGCCGGGCTCGGACCATTTTGCCGCCCGATCGAGGATCGGGAACGCGTCGAGATCCAGAAACGGAAGCCATGGCGACGATATGGGAGCGCGGGCATGCGCACAAATTGAAGGCTTGTTGCAGAGGTTCGAGTTTGAGTTCTGCTCCTTCGTATTCCTCAAAACTCAAAACCTCGCTCTCTCTCTCTCTCTCTCTATGCCCAGAAACAGGGAGATGCAGGGTTTGATAGTTGTAGCGGTTATCTTCGGTTTATTGCGTCTTTTTTTTTTATTTTAAATGTGGATGGGTATATAAATATTGACTCGTTATGTGGTTAGGCATTGACTTGTGTATGTGAAAAATAATAATAATAATAATAATGATGATATTAAATATTTTGTTAGTATAACATAAAAATTTAGGTTCTAAGAATTGAACTCAAAAGACCCACTAAACAAGTCAACTTCTGTTGACATATTAAATATTTTTATTTGAGAAGAAAAAAGCGTGATTATTATTATTGGCTAAAAGCAATGTTAAAAATAAGATATTAACTAATTATCAAAATAAACCGTTGAAAGATGTTTGAATTCACGAAAAAGGTAGTTTCATTTGGATAACTACAATTGAATTGCGTAGTTTCTTGTGTGTTTCTTGAAATGGAGGATTTAGATTCATCATATTTATAGGGAAGCCAATATATCTGCCGATTTGTTAGTAAATCCAAGCATAGATCAGGCTTCAGTTTTTCATATTTTCCACTCTCCTCCTACTTGTTTGAGGAGGGTGCTTTTTCAAAACAAATAGTTCCGTAGTTTTTTTTTTTTGGGGGGGGGCTTTTGTCCCATTTAAATATCAAAAGAAATTTAAGAAATAATTTAAGAAATTGATATGATAATTCAGATTATGTATCAATGTAGAGATGCGTCATTGAAATTATCCAAACAAGAATTTAGATATCTTCTTAAAATAACTAAAAAGATAATACTTTTAAAATGTAATATCAATCAAAAATTTTAATTGTAATATTATTTAAATCTAAGACATCTTATTATTATTTAAATTTAAAATTATAGTTGATATTTAGATAAGTTTTTTGAAAAAAATTATTAAAATTCTAAAAAAAATTGATTGAAAAGATTTTTTGAGTACAAAATATCTAATTCAAATATAAGATTATATTTTTAGTATATTTTTACAAATAAAAAGTATAATATTATTTAAAAAAAATTATGTAAAAAGTGATGATATAAGATCAGAAAAACAATAAAAGTGAAAACATAAATATTTCTATCAGGTAACAGTGCATTAAATATTTTTTTAAGTATTAAATATTAACTAAAAAGTTTTTTTTCTGGGGAAAAGCAAAGTTGGGCCGAAATCATTTAGATACCCAATGGGCCTACGAAACCAAACCCAAGCCATTGCGCATTGCAGCGGTGAATCTCGTTCACAGTTTCCCCGACAACGAGCTGTCGTGTGCTTTGTTTCTGTTTCTCTCTCTCTGCACTCAGCAGCTGCATACACTTCTGTTTCTGTCCAAAACTCTGCGCCTTTCGAGGTTCGTTTTCTTTTTCTTCTCCTAAGTAACCAGCCACTTGAATAAGTTTATTTTGCTGTTAAAATAATTATAATAAAAAATTTATTAAAATAATTTATTTTATAATTAAAATAATTTATAATCAAAATATTATTAAAAGAATTCTTGAAAAAAAAGTTATTTTTTCTTAAAAAATAAGCTTTCCTAAACATGAATTAAAATCGAAGATAAAAATCGAAAAAGGGTTTTTTGTCATGCCTGGATTGACATGCATAACTTGCAACAAAGAATTCAACCACAAAGCAAAGCAGAAGCTACATTACAAGTCCGAGTGGCACGGTTACAATCTCAAGCGCAAGTTTCCCTTTTCTTTACGTTTTTTGCGATTTTGAAATTTCATTGATTTGTTCCATTTTCGTTGTCAAGCAATATACTTTAGCTGTTCTTTAATATCAGGATTAAGGTCTCAATATGGGTTTGTCTTATTTAGTGCTGATGGTAAGTCTGATGAGGTTCTCTGCAGCGGTGATCTTATATTTGCCAATTGACAATTCTGTTATTTCAGTTTTATGCCTATGTAGTTTGTGGTGTCAGCTTGCTATGTAGTTATCCTTATTTTCCCCTGATATGCCATTAATCGCGCGCTGAAAATAAGACCTTACCATTTACGCACTTTGTTTTATTTTATTTTTTTGAATTTTATGGGGGAAGTCTGTCTCTTGTGTGTGTGTTGATGGGAGTGGTGGGGAATCTGTTATGCATTGCGTGGATCAGTGATGTGAAAATTTTAACTTAGTCATTGTTGACAATATACTATTTAGGAAGGTTCTATATTGTTGGGAAAGTGTTGTCAGCAGAACGAGGAGGCTTTAAATTTGCAAATGATTAGTGTTGGTAGCATTCTCTTTTAACTAAGGTGAACCGGCCGGTCGGACCGGTTGAACCGGGAACTGGTCATTTAGCCGGTTCGGTCAGGTTTTCAAAAGTCGAAATGCTTCAAAACCGGTATTAAACCGCTGAACCGGAGCTAAACCGGTCAAACCGTGTGAACCGGTCACCGTTTGGCTAGTTTCCTGTTGAAAGTTAAATGTTGAAAAAAATGGAGCCGCTGGGGTTTGAACACGGACCGTGAGATTACGCGTCCAACGCGCTAATCACCAAGCTAACGTGCTCTGTTACTTATATTGTTCCTTTTTTTTTATATATACTATGAGAAAATAATCAAAATACTTAACATCCTTTGTCAACCAAAACTCTATTTTTCTTGACCATTAACATCAGCAGAAGGTACATAACTTCTTAATATGATCTTTCGTGAGTAATATATTTATAAAATATATAAAATGTGCAAGAGTGTGTGTTGTGTATATATATATATATATATATTTTAATTAATATATATATTAAAATTTTAATATATATAAATATAAATATGTATTTAATTATATTATTAGTTCTACTACAATAAAACTATTAAATCATGAATCAGCTTATTCACTTGTTCAATGACCAGTTCGATTTTTTAAAACTTTGTTGATGATATACAAATTGAGATTTAATTGATTTGCATACTTTATAAGTTTTGATGGAATATTATTGAACTTATATTGTTGACTTGTTTAATATTGTTATTGTTAGTATTATTGACTATAATAGTAGATTAATATTATGTTAGTGTAAGATTATAAATTGTGAACTATGTGAATTATGTTTATTTTAGTTAATTTATATGTTATATTACTATTAATTAATTGTGTTGCTTATATGAATGTAATATTTTTTACTTTATAACACTATTTTTTTATATTTCAAATAATTTTATTATTAATTTATATTATATTTTTATAATTTTTATTATTTATTAGTATATAAATAATTATATATATATATATATAAATATACTTATATTCATATATAAATATAAATATATATTTAATTATATTCCGGTTCGACCACGGTTGAACCATTGAACCTTTGAATCAGTACCTCGACCGGTTCAATGACCGGTCGGTTTTCAGAACCTTGCTTTTAACAATTTTTTTACTTGTGTGTGTGTGTGGGGATGGGGGTTGGCAACAAAGATGTTTCATTTACTACAAAGTAGAAAATAATGTCAATTTTCCTTTGACTCTAAAATAAATAGGTGGCTGGGGTTCCTGGGGTGACAGAAGCACTATTTCTGGCTAGACAATCTGCACTTGCTCAAGAGAATGATAAATCAACTGCAACACCCATGCTCTATAGCTGTGGCCTATGTGGCAAAAGGTATAAAAGTTCCAAGGCTCATGCTGAGCATCTTAAATCACGTGGGCATATGATGCGAGCTTATCAAGGAACTAGTCATTCAGATGTAAGAGTCTTGTTAATAGTCAAATATTAAGTGATATAAAAAATGCCTACCTTATAGTCATTTTGACATCACAACCAATTAGCTACGTACAGGGAACAGAAGATGAAACTATTCAATGTCCCATAATTAAGCAGAGTAATAACTAGGGAATTACCACGGTCACACGAGTAAATTAACAGGCTTCCAATGGCTACCATACTATCTTCATTAAGATTTAGTAAACAATGAGATTTTAAAGCTACGCATTAAGGAAGCTTTGAACATGTGACCACAGGGAACAGTCAAATTTGTAAAGTTGCTCGATCAGCTTATCTCATTGCAAATGCAGTAGATAAATCTGAATGTAACCTTTGCATGTTGTAACACAAGCTGCAATAAGATCACACTGCTTTCCATGTCCAGTGGATCTCTGCCTCTCATTCTGCTTCCTTCAGTTCAGATACAGCCTGCAAACTTAAAGAAAATTAATAAGTACTTTGAAGGGAATGGTATAAAAGAGCTCTCAGCACCACCACTGCCTCATACTTCCACATCAGAAAGAAATATATTATTAGCAGCTACTTAAAAGTCATTAGGACCTTAGTACAATAACAAAAAGGAAAATGAAAGTTATTTGCGGACAGCACATACCTAGTTGTCATAGAAGCGGGAGCGGCGTCTCTGGGATCTGTGAATAGGACAGCAAGTTTACATGATCAAACAGCAGTGAGAATATTGAAATACTATATTATTACTTGGGCACATCAAACATGTCATTCTGATTCAAAAATCATATTACACACTCAATACCCCCACATCAAACAAGTCATTCTGATTCAAAAATCATATTACGCACTCAATACCCCTGATAACTCTATTCAGTATTCAAATACAAGTCACTCCCAATATTGATTGTCAATTATATTGAATCCTGGGAAAATGGTAACTTGTAAGTTGTAATCACTTAAATTCCAATGAAATCTCATCCTTAATGACTGTAGAAAGTAGCCAGTAAGACCAACATCCAAAAAGAAAAGACAATACATGAGTAACAAGAACTTACCATTGTCTGAAAATACAACAGCGAGTAGATAACTATTGAACAACAAAAAATTGCCAATCAGTATGTAATTTATGACTAACAACTTCTGATTTACCTGTAAATGAACCACCATATATCAGATTGTTCATAATAAGTAATTGAGATCATGTTTTCGTTTTTCACAAAAGAATACCTTAAGATATGTGTGATAATATGTTCCTAATGACATATCATCCTCTTAAGAAGGTAAATTATATTACTAACGTCTAGAGGTACCAAAACCAAAGAATATGATTCTATTTAGCCATACACCGATAGAAACATCATGGTGATCTCGAACAATAAAACAACGAAAAAAAGTCACTTGTTTTGGATGTTTGAGGTGAAAGCTTCAGGTAAATTCAGTTTTAGTCCTTAAAATTTTTATCAAATTATCGATAGAAACACAACTGCATACTGATTCTTATACTGCAATTGTGAAACCTTTATAACCAGAAAGTTAAGGCATGAGATGTAAAGAACGAAATATTAGAACTTAGAAATGGCAAAACTGAAGAAAGAAGGAAAAGGGCTACTTACCTGCGAAAACCACTGCTACCCCTTGAGGTGCCAATTGTACTAACAAACTCATCATCAGTCTCATCTAGCCTATACTCTGCATACTCTACAGATGCTACAGAACCTTCATCAGAATTTGAAGTATCATAACTTAAACGGCGACCACGCCTTCTAGTATCTGCAACTCTTGTCCTTCTTCTGTTTCTGGAACTTCTGAAGTTATCGAAGACCTGATACAAAATACAAGAGGTCCACCAGTTACCTTCATCTCCAGGGAAGTCCTCAAACTCATCTCCAGTATCATCATCCCCATATTCAATCACATAATCTCCTAAAACCACTCCCCTGGGGATTTCTGAATGAATAGTGCTCAAAACATCTATGATCTCAGAGGACTGCTGAAAATTTTCCCAATCAAGCTGCCGAGCAGGATCGATTTTTGATGGACGAGCATCAGGGTGCTCCAATTGAGCATGTTTTTCTAGCTCTAAGTAACTTCCCATGAAAGCACATTTCTCCTCGTCACAACAACGCTTCTTCTCATCAAGATGCACACGAGCTTTATCAACAATAATCCACCCAGAAACGTCACCTCTACACAAGGGACAACTCAACTTGCATTGACCATCAGATACCACTGGCTCACTATTTTCTATGGAAGTTGCATTAGAAATCGGGGAAGTTGCACTATACATTGAAGAGCATGGCATGCCACACGCACTTTTAAAACGATCCAAACAATTTGAGTGCAATTGATTTGTGTCACATACAAAAGGACGACACCCTTTATCACAAGATGAACACTGAAGGAGCACACTATTATGAGGAAAATCCAAGCATATGGGGCAGATTACATCTTCCCATCTGGTATCCAATAATATATCATCCATGCTCTTTACACTGAGTTTGACTATACTATATAACAAGGTCTAAAACCAAGAAAAGGCCACTTATACCAAAATTGTATTTGTACTAGTACATGGCATGATCCTTGTTCTTCTCTTATCAGATTATGTTGATGAAAATTTGGTAACCTATCTAGCAAAACTGTGCCCTGGGTTTTAGATCAAACCTAACAAAACAAGACACAAAATCTAATTTAGAATGCTACCCCAGCATAGAGTAAAGGTACTTAGGAATTTAATTGACTATGAACATTTATATGCAAGGAAAATAAAAAAAAAAAAATCCAATAAGAATGCTATTTACAACACTATGCCATTTCATAAAATCACTCTACTAAGGATTTTCTCTTTTAAGACTGGGGATTGTAAATCATCAACAAAAAAATATTTAAGTACAACCCTGAACTTGCTGTATCTGAAAAGACAGATACACTTTGCTTCTAATTCTTCAAATAAATTAGTTCAAACTCTAAATTCGGAGGAAACAAGGTCAACAGGCACCCTAATACTGATTGAATAACAAGGAAACTGATTTAAAGACACAATCCAAAAGCAACAGAATAGTGCTATCTACAGCTCATCATATAAATTACATGACCAACATATCACCCACATCTGAAATTTTAGGAAAACACGAAGAAGAATATCCGTCTATGCCTAAAATAGCACAAAAACCACCATGAAAATCAAATGAAATGGCCACCCCCAGCATATTGACACTAATAGTTTAGTGGATAACAAAATGGGTATTTCAAATAAAATAATCAATCAATATAATACCCCCGAATTAACAAGACAGGAAGAACTCCGTAAAACGTCCAAAATCCGTCTTCTGAACAGGGAAAAAAAACACCTTTTTCTTTTACAACCCGATTTTCATTCACTATTGCACACCAATGACCAAGTTGACCAATCCGAAATAATGGGTATTCCCTATAGACATATAAGATTAGGAAAAAAAAAAAAACTGCTAAATTGCTAATCCCAGATAGGTAAACAGAAATTGAACAGGACCCAACAAATAAATTAAAAAAAACTGAAAAAAGAATAAAGCACACTGAAAAAGAATAAATTAAAGAATAAACAGAAAAAAGAGACAAAGGTGATCAAGCACATTGAGAAGGGGTGGAAGGTGACCTGATGCAGGAGAATCGAAGAACGAATAGGGAAAACCGGTATTGGAGAGATTAGTGTGTGGAGTGGAGTGAAAGAGACGCGGGTTTCGATTTCGGTGCGAATGGAGATGCCATGCCAGTTTGAGCTTTGAGGCAGAGGAGACTCTTTTCTTCCTTTGTTCCCTCTCCAAATTCCAATTCCCACACACAAAGAATGAAACGTAAATAAATAAAGGTCGTACCCAATGACGTTAATGCCCTTTTTAATGTAACTGTCGCAATTGCATTGACTCAGCGCCTGAAAACATCAGGATTCTTAATCGTTGCTGAAATAATAGTAGGATAATATTTTATTAAAAAAATAAAAATATATACAATTTAGATATAATTAATGAATTTATAATTTATTATGATAAATTTTTATATATAAAAAATTTATATTTATTTTTTTAATAAGATAATTATCTTAAAATGAAAATATTTAAAATAAGTTCTATTTAAAAAAAAATTTAAATTTTGTTAAAATAATTTTTAAAAAAAGACGGTTTTTAAAATATTAAACTTTGTCAAACATGTTCTAATTTAAAAGATCGTTCTAAGATTTGAAACTATTCTCAACAAAACATTTGTTTTTTTAGCTGGACCAAATCATTTTTGGTATTTATCTTCTTCTTTGTAGAAAATTATCTTTGGAAATATATATATATATATATATATATATATATATATATATAATTTTTTATTATTAATATTATTTAAATAATATTTTACTATAAATTCATTTCTAATCAAGTCATCCAAAATTTAAAGAAAAAAAAGCGCTTAACTTTGCAATAACCGCAATCGTTTATTGATCTTACCCAAGCAAAGTAGACGCTGTCAATTATTTAATCAATTAAAAAAATTTCGTGAAAATTCATTTGACGACTCAAGAGTCAATAGTCAAAATTCCTCTTTGTTTTTTGGCTTTTTGTTTTCAGAATTATTTCCGAGTGGGTTGCACTTATTTTTTTCTGAGATGGCTGCCTTGTGTCAGGGGCCTCAGATTTTTTAAAAAAAATTCTTGAAATAACTAAAAAAAATTACAAAATATGAAATAACCACACACAAAAAGAAAATTGTATAAAGATTATACAAACTTGTGTTAGGATAATAATATATATACTATTTAAAATAAATATAAACAGACAATAATTATGTAAAATTATTATGTATTTATAATAATAATAATAATAATAATAAACTAATTCTTTTCGTCAACTTTCTTTTGCTGTTACTATTTCTGCCAACGCCTTCGAGTCTTTGACGTTGTGCGTGAAAGGACCATGCCACGGTTCAACTCAGGCAACGCCGCGCGAACCTTGCAACCATCGGCGTTGTTAAAGTCAAATTTATTATTTTTATAAATTAAGAATATTTTTGGTAAAATTTAATTTATTTAAATTATTTTATAAAATTAATTTTTTAATTTAATAATAATAATAATATGACTCTTTTCATAAAATATAATTTATAATAATCAAACTGTAATCTTCATACTTTAAAGTGTAATTCATCTTTATTATATTAATATTTTTTGAGTAAGTCAAATTAATTTTGTTTAGTGACATTATTAATTATCTAATTATAATTTTATAAGCATTAATTTATTAATTTTATATTATAAATTTTGATTATTTATTATAAAAAATAATAATATATAAACATTTAAAAATTATTTAAAGTATCGATATTTTAAAAAAACAAAATATCATAGTAACACTTTCACACGAGAGATTTTCGTGTACGATGTAAAATAATTTCTTACAGTATAATATTAAACATTTGTGATGTCAGTAATTTTCTTATTTTTTAATGATGATACACATGCCACATTTAATAGTACAATAGCGAAAAAAAAATTGTCATGTTTTATTGATCAAATCTATATAAACCATTGAGAGGCGGGCCAACCAACATTAGTAATAAATATAGAAAGAGGCTTTTCGATTACATAAAGAATTTCAAAAGGCACTTTCCAAAAAAAAAAGGATTTTTTTTACTTGAAAAAAAAATTAATTTGAAACGGCAGAGACATGATAATTGCAGCACCTTAGGTAGAGAAATTCTAAAGTACTTATCAACAGGGGTGTTCAATGAAAAAAAAAAAGTTACGTTAGCTAATTAGGTTTAGTTAGGTAAAAGTTGATCAAAACATTTTTTATTTTATTTTATTTTTGTAATAACCTTTTTAGAAATTAAAATCCTTTCCCCTTTTATGCTACAATTTGATTTTTTTTTGTTTTTTGTTTTTTCAAAGTCAAACTTTTTCTTTGTTTTCATTTTTTATTTTTTAATTATAATTAATTTTAAATTTTTTCATTTACAATTTGTAAAAAAAAATAAATGAATCGATGACCTAACTCAACCTTAACTAATTTAGGTTAGTTCAAGTTATTTGAACAAAAATTACAAAACCAACCCAACCAAAATTGATAAGTTTGGACTTTGTTTTTTTTTTTGAAACTCAACTCATGAATAGCTCTACTTATAGAGTACTACAGTGAACAATTTAAACTTTATATAATCGAATGGCATTTATTATTATGCTATGAAAATATCATACTTTTACTGCTTTAAGTGTAATAAGTATGGAAAAATTTTCCCCTTACATATGTTGCTACTCTCACATTTCAAATGCAACCTTAATTCAGTTCATCGGCATGTTCGATGCAACCCTTTCCAAGGGTAAGTTCACAAAGCACATGTACGAGGGAAGTGGGAGAGGATGGATGAAGGTTTTTTTTTTTTTTTTAAAAAAAGTTAAATATCATGGACCAATTAGTGCCTGTTTGGGCAGCGACTACCTAGAACCCCATTTGAGGGCAAAGATTATACTTTGAAAATTCTGCCATTATATTTGACAATAATAAAACATAACTATTTCTTATTTAAAAATAAGATTTTGATTGAAGTAATATTTCATTACTTTTATATTTGAGCAAAAATCAATCTGAAAAAATTTGATATTTTTAATTTTGATTTTTTTTTATAATTTATTTTATATTTTTTCACTATACCTTAACTTATATCATTTTTAGTAATTATATATTCATAAGTGATTTTAATCAATACTATTCAAATAATATTTATTTTGTCAAAATTAATTTTCAAATAAAATTTTTCAAACATATATCACTTCATTTCAAATTCAATTTTAACCAAAATCAAGTTTATAAAATTAAATTTACAAAATATAATCCAAACACATATTTAGTTATTTAATTTTAACTGATTAATCAAAAATAAGTCTGGTCACTAATTTAATCAATCCAATCACTAAGTTGACTAGTTCAATCAATTAACTACTTATGCAGCTAACAATTTATTATGTCACTAGCCTGATTTTTTATGTGTCGTTGCCAGTGCAACATGGAAAAGCATGATGAATAAATAACTTATTAAGTAGAAAAAATGATTAAAATTTAAAAATTATCAAACTTTGAGAATTATCTCAAGAGTTTGGGCCAAAAGACTTTTCCAAATTAATTCATTTTAAAAATGGAAATTTAGCAGATTTTTTTTTTTTAAATAGCACAAGGTCATGAGTCTCTCATGCCTTGAAAAATGACGATTAAATAGGCAATACAACCCTATTAAAAAGCATCATTTTGGACCCTTTGATAGTCATACATGATACGACCTTACAGTACCTCCTTCACTGTTATAACTTTGAAATGGCTATAGAACCTTCAATTTTCATTATTCTTTAATGATTTTTAATTTTCACGTGAGAGTTTTTTTTTCACTTGTCAATATTCTAGGCTAACAGGATCACACATAACATAAAAAAATTCATACATAATTAGATACTTCAACTCTTAGCCTGTATTTTATATAGCTTTAATATTTAGGAAGCATAATTCAAGTAGAAAATAAACTAGGAATCGTTAGGTTAGATTTCAATATAAAGTAACATATACAGTATCACATTCGCGCTGAATACTTAGACAGAACCCCTAAATTTATTTACTTTGTTTTCTCAAGATACGAAAATTTAATAACTAAAATTTATATTAAAATGAAGAAGCTTTACGTGTCATTTTCAGTGTATGTTTGATTTTAATTAATTTAAAAAAATTGTTTATTTTTTAAAAGTTTTTTAATTAGATTTTGATTATAATTTATTTTGAGTACAAAATAAGATAATCTAAATGTACACTTAATGTGACGTGTCTCACCACATTATATTAATTAGTGGATCATTTGTATACTCTAATATTATTTACTTTTTGAGAAGAGAGTAATCATTAATGTAATATATAAAAATGATTAATTTAATTCAAACAAAAAATTATTTTCATTTATTTTTTAACTTGTTTATTGCATAGAAATTAGGATAACACAGGCCATGCAAACTAGTGCAGAACATGCAGTTTAACGTGTTTTAAGATATTCTTGACCTGATATATTTACATAACTCAATATATTAGTCAGAATTTGTAGGTTTTGAATGTATGAGTACATTTTAAATATATGTTTGGATTAACCTTATTTTATATTCAAAATAACTTCACAATCAAAATATTATTAAATGAGTTTTTGAAAAAAAAATATTTTTAAATTAATCAAAACTAAATATAAACTAAATAACTAACTCATTTTTGCTTGTATATATATTGGGATAAGACATGTGAGAGAGATAGAATATAATACTAGTAGATATATCTTCAATTAATTTTGTTATGGTATTGCTTACTATCAGCATTTATGTATTTAATGTTTAATTATTTTGTTTGTGTTTATCAAGTTTAACTTATTATGGTTTTAGCATGACTTTAATGGTGTGGTGAATGAGACAAAAAAAAATATAAGAACATTTGCTATGTTGTGCTACTGGTTGATTAGAACATTGGCTTAATTAAAAAAATCGAATTTTAAATTTTATTAAACAAATGTTGACCTTTTTTTGTGTGTTGACCTTTATAAATGATGTTAAATTGTAGAAAAAAGAAATTGGCCCAGTGGGTCAAACTTATTGGGTCCAGTTAGGATTTTGTAAATCAGTGTCCCTTTTAATAGACTTAGACAGACTAGCCTGACCCATCCTAATAAAAGAGGCCCATAAGGGATCAAAACAAATCAAAATTTAAATAAGTTTTCAAAGACTATACATATTCAAAAAAAAAAAAAATCCGAACTAAAATAAAATAAGAAAAACAAAACCTATTCCTATTTTTCCACTCCTAAAACAAACCCTGCGTCTGGTGCCGTTTCGCATTGAAGCAACACCAACACGCCTCCCGCTTCTTCATCCCTCATCAGCTTCAGGGACTTCGCAGCTTCCGTCGTCCATTCACTCCCTTTCTCGCCAGAAAGCAACATCGTAGGTACATTTGATTACGTTGTACCTTCACTCTCTTGCGCCTCTGTCTCTTTTTTTAATCATTCGCTTCCCTTTGTGGGCACTGTGTCTGTGTGTGTCAAATACCAATGCGTCATGGGGAATCCGGGTTACTGGAGCAATGGCCGCATATCAACTATATTGCCCCTTGCCCATCTGGGTTTTCTCCCTTTTTCACTCTAGCTCATGATCAAGCTATTATGAATTTATGATCAAGCTATATGAATTATGATTATGTTAATTTGCCTCATGACTAAAAGTTTGAACCCTCCCCTTCAAGTTCACTTTGGCTTGCGCATGATTGATGTTTGCCCCATCCCTTGTAATCCCCTTGTCGTGTAGCCATTGTCAGTTAGAAAGGCTCTTATGGGTTTTCGGCTGCTTTATTAGTTAGAGCAGTATAACGGGTATATTAGATCATAAAAAAGTATCAGTCTTTAAGGAGCAATGAATTTTTTTTTTTTTTTTTAAAATAAACATTGAAAGAGTATGACTTGTCAACTTCCTAATTTAATTTCATCTTCATAGTTCGAGAGCAGTATGCCGCTTACCTGTTATTTACCTGCGAAATTTGCTTTTGGGTGGTGTGATCTATACCAGGCCTTCAATGGCGAAGTCTTCACTAACTTCCCATATGGTAATTCCTGCATTCTGTTGATTTTTACAGATGAGGGTGAAAAAACAAAAGAGGCATCGGAAGATTCTGACGTTTTACACTGCTTGCTTTGGTTTCCGGAAGCCGTTCAAGGTTCTATGTGATGGGACATTCGTGCATCACCTTCTTGCGAATCGTATAACCCCTGCTGACAAGGCCCTTACCAATATCCTCAGTGCTACTGTCAAGCTCTACACAACCAGGTCTTCTGTTTTTCGAATTCCTATTTTTAAATTAGATTTCATAACATTTCCTTCTTTGATCTTTCATTCCAATCTCATAGGTATAAATCCTAACGAGTCTCGTTTTGGATGCCTTTCTCTTTATTTTCCTTTGTTAATTTGGGTTTTGGATGGAGAGGATGCAGATGTGTTCTAGAAGAGTTGAAACGACTTGGTCGCACATATTCTGAGGCTCTTGAGGCAGCTCATAAACTTATAATTGCAAGGTCTTCCTTCCTCTCTTTCTATATATGAATACTTCTTAGTTCTTGGGCACGTATGGTGTCAAACTAATTAGTTTCCTAAACTTTTCCCTTTTAGTGGTTTCGTTATGATGCACATGCATGTCAACATATGCCAGATTGGATAACCAAAACCACTTGAATTTTGACCATTATACTTTTTTTTTTTCTTCAAGGCTTCATTAAACACTATAAAGATGTGATAGTTCTCAGTATTTGACCTATATTGAAAATTTGAATTGAGTGCACAGGACAAAACTTGTAACCTAGGGGTGGCTTTTGTGAAATAAGAATCCATCGTACATAGCTTGGCATTGTTGACACAATTTGACCTGTACTTTTGTCTGGACTATGGGCGAAGCCGCTTACCAAACACATCTCGTAGGACTACTACTTAATTTTAATTTTTTCTGAGATAAATTGTGTAAAAAAAGCTCCCTAATTAGAAGAACTGAAGCTGAATTTTTGGTCCTAACTATCAGTATCTGATAGTCTATTGGCAGACAATTCAGGATTGTCGATGTTTGTTTATCTGGGTTTTAAGATATTTGAACACTAGTATTGCTGTGGATATGGTCATTTTTATGTTGATCTGAACTCCAATTTGCAGATGTGAGCATGAGAGATGTATTAAGGCGGATGCCTGCATCATGGAGGTTATTGGAGAAAATAATTCTGAGCACTTCTTTGTTGCTAGTCAGGACACTGACCTGCGGAAGAAGTTGCAAGAGGTTAGTATAATTTTCTTTCTTTTTCTTTTTTTTTTTCTGTTGATTCCAACAGTTATGCATGTTGTTTCTTTTTATTATTTTCTTAATTGTAATCATGGAAAGTTATTCACATAATTGATGAACTGTATGTTTAAATGATCTCCCTAAGTAATCTCTCCCATTTTTTGGACTTGGAATACATATGTCTTGAGAATATATTCTTGGTGGCGAAATTCTATTGTTATTTTGTTGTTTGAAAATTTATTTATATTGAGACGCTGGACCATGGACACATAAGTTGCTACAGACATTTTTCATTCTGTTTAACACCTAAAGATCCTTGAAACTGAGCAGTGTCAGAACCAAAGCCCTTGATTCCAAGCTTGGTAGGGGTGAGGTGGTGGATTTGCACTCCAATTTGATGTTGCTGTCTTTTGAAGATGGGTTATTTGATGGATGTATGCTGGTGCACTTCATTAGATGGGCCTTTCCTAAATGTGTGAATTGTGAAATATCTTGTAACTTGGTGGTGTTACTGATTGAGTATCAGCCAGCTTTGCTACTTGGACATCCATATTCCATCCAGCTTGTCTCATGGATGATTTTGGCTTGGGAGGAGGAGTAGTATAGCATTTCTAATAGTTAGTTTTCATAAAGTAGTTGAAGAGAAAGTTCTTTAACATCTCGTTGTCTTGGTGTCTATTCAATGTTTTTTCAACCCTGATTTATTACATAACACTTTTTGAATTTGTAACTGGCTGGGTTTCATTTTTCAGTCTTCAGCCAGGGTGCCTTTTGGTGCCATAAGTGATATACCTTACCGAGTGTTTCTTATTGTCTCCTTTTTGACATTTTCTGATGGAGCATGAAGCTTTGACTTATTAAAAGAAAAGTCAGAAAATTTTTGGTTAATGATTTCTAAAATTTGTTGCAGTGCTGTGTTATAATGATGCAACATGTAGGTTGTACCCTTGAACTGACATTTATTCTTTTAATATGCTTTCTGCAGGTACCTGGTGTGCCTCTCATATTTGGTCTCAGAAATGCCCTTTTCCTTGAACCTCCATCTGCATTTCAGCGCCAATATGTCAAAACTTCTGAAGAAGGAAGATTGCATATGACTGAGAAAGAGCACGAGATATTGAAGGATAGGGTAATGAATAGATTGGCTGGTGAGGAAGCTACAAGTTCCTCTAACGAAAACAAGGATTCAGGAGATCAAACCATAGATGTGCAGGCAGTAAAAAGGAGTATTACTGTAAGGAATGAAATGGACATCAAGGATAGGCCTCGGTTCAAGAGAAAAAAAGCAAAGGTTATCCAGACTTATGCTTTATTTGTTGCTTGTTTGAGTTCTGATTACCATATTCAAGGCTTCTAGCTTTCACCATTTTGTGGTTGTGGCTTATTTAAATAATGGGAATTTGTAGGAAATGAAATTGCTACGAATCCTTCAAAAGATGAGGCTTAGATATTCTGACATGTTCATACATTGTAGAGATTGAATAAAATAAACCATTGCTTAGTTTTTGTAACCCAGTTGTTTTCACATTCCTTTTGTTTTTGTATTATTAATTATGTATCAATTTGATTCGTTTTTCACAATGAAAGTACATCTGAGCTTAAACATTATGCAAGTGTTGAGGCATTGGAATTAGATTCCAACCTCTCTCATGATGGCTTTGACAACAATGTGAAGGTGTTATTAAGAAAAGAAATTGGAAGTTGTCTTTAAACCTGTAGGGGCAACTGTGGTTTATGTAAGATGAGCAAATCTTGGCCTGTGCATATTACTGTAATTTTTTTTTGCGAAACTAGAAAGAGATTATTGATAAAAATATTTCTACTTTAGGAACATTCAAGTGGTTAATTAAGTCAATAGGTGGTCAGTAATTAACCACTCTTTGAATATCGCTAACCAGTTGAGTGGTTGATTGTTCCTAAACTGAAAATATTTTTACTAGGAATTCGTTTCTTGTAATTTTCCCTTTTGGTTTTTTCATCTGCAGCTTTTGATGTAGTTCGCATATAAAGGCTTTTTAAGTCTAATTAGTTTACTAGTGAACTTAATTATATGACAGGGCCTTTAATTAACTTGAATAAAGCTTTCTTGTTTTTAGCAGCTAATGGTTCCCATTATAGTGTGTTATCATGTTTATGATATTACATTTCAACTTTGCAGGGTCCAAACCCACTTTCATGCAAGAAGAAGAAATGTCATGAAAACCAAAATATTGGTACTTTGAAGGTAGGGTTTGAAAAATTTACATGTTTCTTCAAGCATGCATGATATCTCACTTTAAAAAAGTAATGCTTACAGGAGCAATATTAGTTGAGCAAAGTGCCAAAGAGTGTTGTCTATGTGCATAACATTACTGTTTTTGTGTTAATATTGCAAAGATGATTTTGAATATATTTAAGTGAATATTTTACCTTGTTTTTCTTTAATAGAACATCTTAGTCAATTTTTGTTATATGAACAAGTAGAGAAGGCTATTGTCTTTTTAGCATAAAATTCTTGTAGCTATTATTCTACATCAGCAAGAGCCAAGAGCACTTGATGCATCTTTTTTCCTGGTGGTGTTTTTTTATTCTTCATAAATTGCTTCGGACTATGAGATTTGCTTCCTTAGTGCAGTTTCAATTTAAATTGCTTATATGAAAAGATATTTCTGCTTCTGTTTCAATTGCCAGTGTTTCACAGAAATGAGCTTGGGACTTTTATCTCAGAAATTGTGGAAAATGTCTGGCATTGATTTTACCATTTTGTTGTTTTCCCTCCCTACAATATTTATGTGTGAATTGTTGGTTTACTTTATTAAAGACTTGCAAATATGAATCTGAAATTGTTTATATTTCTTAATCATTGTAAACTATTTTGTTCTTAAGCTCATCATCAGATCTAATTCTGAAGAACCCATGCTCAATAAATTCTAGAATCATTTTTGGCATATTTTATTGTCTTCCTGAGATAGATTAAAAAATGCAACATATATCATACACTTTGTTGTTTATAAATGATGGACACTTGAATTTTTAGTGGATAAGGAGATCATTAATCTTGAAATTGTGTGCAGAGTTATCTCCTAATAGATTGCTGCTAACGTTGCAAATATTATTCTGATTCCAACAAATATATGCATACATCTTGAATTAAATGAGTTAAAGAGCTGAGTACTGTTTGTGAAGCTTCTTGAAAGCATGTTTCTGTAAACTGTTATATTGAATAAGGAACTTTGGAAACTAGTTGAGTTCAAATGTTTTATTACTGTCTAACCTGGAAAATTGAACTAGTTTTCAAGTACTTGCTTAGTTGCACATTTTATTTTCTTTACATTAGTGTTAAACTCTTGAGTAATGGTGTTTGCACACCACCTTCACCCTCTTCCCATTACCATTGATGTGGTATATCAGAAAAATGTGATTGAAGTAAGATTTAATGATTAAAGATGAGAGAATGTGTGAAGGCGTTTAGAAGTGGTATGCAAATAGCAGTACTCTAAAATGTTCTCGGAATTCTGTTAAAGAATTGAGAGAAGAATGCAGTTGTAGTTTATTTTTACCTGTTCAAGCTGGCTTTGGCAAGGTAATAGACACTCAACAATGTTCCAAATTGGGTCTCCCATTGATTTAATATAAAGAAATGTTTTTATGTAAGTGAGTGATAGATATCCTCCTACTACTAAGTATAAGTGAGCAGTATAAGTGTGCAGAAATAAAGGGAGAGGCATGGAAGTTAATGACTCACGTGACCAAGAGAAGGGACATAGAAGAGAATATGCATTAGGGATTTTCTTGTAACTGCCCAGACACGTGGCAGCAGTGGAGAGGAAGTGAGAGGGACCTTCTGTGGTAGCAAAAAGATGATAAAACGTGAGGGAAAGTTGGGGAGAGACGTAGGCAAGAATTTGGTGAGGTTTTGGGTAGGGAGGCTGCAGCCTCTCGAAGTGCTGCTGGAATTTCTCGTCTGTTTATTCTTTCTTTCGTTTATTTTCAACTCTGGTTGTATCTTCACCTCTCTTAGAGGAGTGTTTCAGTGCATATTTTAATTAAACAGTAGTTACTTATCTGGTATCTATCAGTGAGATTTAATGGTACGATATTGTATGTGAAAAGTGTGAAGGTATGCAAAAAGTTGTCTGCTAATAGCATTAGTAGGAGAGATTCTTGTGTAGATTGACATAGTTTACACAAGTTGTGTAGATTAAGCTAATAAACAAGTGACACATTATCATTTTCAATGTAAAATAATTGCATGACACATAAATTTATGCAATTATTTAATGTAAATGATGTGTTAAATGTTTATTGATTTAGTCTGCACAAGAATTTTTCTATTCGTTGTCTGGGAACTCTGCAAAACAATTTTGATATCAATGCAATTATAGTTCCTATTTAACTGTTTGTGCTGGCTTTGGCATGTTAATGGACATTGAACAAATTCCCAGTTGCATATTCCAGTATGTTTCGAATGCTTCACTTATGGTGAAGAAAATAATTTTCTTTAAATGAGTTTCATCAGCTGAAAATTAAATTTTGTTTACTGGGGCTTTTTAAGTTATGTGTTTGTTGATTGTTGCTTTTATGCAGGAACTGAAGGAAGGAGACAACACAATGAAGAGAAGTAGGAAAAGGAAGAGGTCACATAGACGGCAAATGCCAACAGAAACAGGTAGTTAGGTAGATCAATGTTGTGCAATTTCAAAATAGGTATTTATAGAAGAGTTCCTTGAGTTTGCCGCTTCTGATGACTGAAGAGAGAAAAGCAAATTTTAGGCCATGTTGGCATGCCAGGGGAAACTATATATATACACTAGTTGTATGTTGAATATTATATGGTTGTTTCTATGTTGCCATCAAAATGGGTCTTTAGTAATTACTTACAAGTAACTATAAATGGATTAACTTCTTTGTATGTATCTGTGTATGTGTTATTTGCCAATTTGGTAATTGTTTGTCATCATTAAAATTCATATTTATCGAAGTCAACACAGGAATTTTGGGACTCAAGATTTTTTCCAAAGTATTAGCCTGCCATTTTACTGCATAAAATTGCCATTAAACTCGTGAAAGCGCCGTACTAAAATCACTGCTATTTAAATTATTTTGCCAGAAACTAGGCACCATTCATCAATTAACCAAATGAAATAGAGAACAACGGGAAGAACTGACACTGTCCAGTGAGTTTCGCTGGAGAAAAAACCAGAGAAAACTTAACTCTATTAAACTGAGTTTCGAGAGTTATATACGAGATTAACCTCCTATTTCCCTAGAACTATGAGTCCAAAGTCTCTCTAACCTATAGACATAATGTCAAAGTGTTAGACACTTTCAAGCACAACATGTCAACTGCCACTGGAGCAAGGAAGTAATGTTCTTCTTCTACGTGATAGTCAAAATAAAGTTCTTAATGAAAATTTTCAGCCTGGTCATCTCTTTATTTGCTCCAGTGGTAGCAACATATTGCACTACATTGGTTGAAAGAGACAATTTTATATAGTTGAGATACCCAACTCATAGCAATTTCACCTAAGTTGTAGATATAACCAGTAGTGTTTCTTCAATCATCTATATCTCTTCCTAGGTATGGATCAATAAAACCAAACATAGTCCTACCTCCCCTTCTAAAACAAAAGTGACAATGATGTGCTGCCTATCATATATTGAAGGATAAATTTGCCTCCCATTGTGCTTCGTTGATTAGCCATGAACCTGCTCACTATTCCCATTGCATGGGTTATGTCAGGTCTAGTAGAAATCGTTGCATATATCAAATTGTTGAAACATAAGAAACTCGGGATATAAATTCAAGTTGTGATTAATCACTTCATATTTTGGAAAAAAAAAACAAAATTTTGTATAATTTAAAAAGTAAAACTGTAAATGTGGGTTGACTTACCTCACAGACCTACATGAAAGGCTTTGTGGACTTACATCTTAAATGAACTAAAATTAGGGTCAGCTCAAATGGGTTTGGTTCAGTCTACAGGACCAACTCACTAGTAACACTAGTTTTTATTTTTATTGCATTTGATGCCTTCCAATATTCCCTGAACAGAGGACTTGATTCACATGCTTGAAATTGAATAGGTGCTAGATTATGAGTTATGGATGGAATGGCGTGTCGTTAGTGCACTCTGCATATAGTAATAATAATATGCTTTTCATTTTTCTTTTCTTTTTTGAAGTGTTAATGTCGATCAAAATTTCACGATGTTGACACGATGATTTTTTCCAGTTGCGAGAACCAATTCGTTCTAGTATTTTCCCTCTGCAAATCTTTTTTTTTTTTTTTTTATGTCCTTGTACGAGAATTTGTGAAAAAATTTTTATAATAAAAAATCAAATATTAATTGAATCAGATGGAGAAATGTTAACTGTGAAGAGACCAAGGTCAGTGGAAATGCAGCGTTCAATTTACAATTTACCTTGGGAGAATAAGCATTCAGAATCCAACAACTGGAAGGTATCAAAGCATCAAAACCGAATGAAGCATTCAAAATCCAACATCTGGTTCGATTGTTTGGAGCTAAAGTTTCAAATTATAGTATTAACAACAATGGAATTCGCAGCTCCTAAGGTAGCAAAGGGTGCATTTTTGGGCGTTGAAATTGGGTGAGGAAAAGAGAAAGAGCATGTGATTGATTGGCGAAAAAGAAAGAGAATTTGAGAGAGAAAAATGGATTTTTCCTAGAAAAATTTATTTTTTGGCAAGAAAAATGGAATCTGAACTGAAAAAATTGACTGATATTCATTGGTTTCTAAAGACTGAATGTGAGAAGATATGACATGCATGGGTTAAGGGTTGATTCACGAGTTGACCCATTTTTAACTCATTTGGTGCGTAAGTTTTATGGGTTAGGACTATATAATCCACATGATAAAACTTTGTGTGTCAGAGCCCACTCTATGCAGGGCCTACTGGGCTAGCCCAAGCCGTTTTTGTACGACTCATTCTTTTATTTGTTCAATTATTTTGTGATTTGTGTCTTATTCGTTAAAAAATATTAGTGGCAGCACCAGATTCATAAAATTAAGTTTCTTACTTGATAATCGCCACGATCGCAGAATGATTTAATTTTTATCTTATAAGGTTTGTATGAAAATTAGAAAATCTTTCCTATCATAGTTTATTCCATTTAACATTTATCTTATATAATTTTGGTTCAGGTAACTTTGGTTGGAATGGTGTTCGAGAAAGCTTAGAGAAACACTTGATGTTAATTTTATTTTAGATGACGGAACAGGACGAATCAAATGTCGAAGATGGTAGTTTATGCTTGCTAAATGATATCTTAGATTAAATGTCAATATATATGTAATTTTGCTTGCATGTATTTTTACCTATCTTGGGGCACTTTCCCCAACATTTGCTGTAAAAGGTTAGTCTGAATCTCTTTTGATTGTTTAACCAGGGTGAATGAGACTTTTGACACAAAGGAAATGGAGGAAATACAGTAAGTTTTTAACTATGGGTGCTAATGACAGTAGTATTAATGTACTAATGTAGTATTGGTTCTTGCCTTATCTTATTTTTCAATGATAGGGATGGTATGTATGTTCGTCTTTATGGACATTTGAAAAGCTTTCAAGGTGTAAGGCAACTCGTTGCCTTCTCTGTCAGATATGTGTGCTAAACCTTTATCAACCATGCTTGTTTATTTAATTTTAGTAGATTAATTTGTTGACTGCTAAATGTAATTTTCTCTCTGGAATCTTTTATACGATACATACATTGACACAAGTTGAAGTTGATTACACAAAAGTGACAAGCCATTTTTGGATCATTTTCCCTAGGCTATCTAATTGTAACTTTGATTAATAGGTTCTAGAATCTATTTGGAGATGCGAGAGTCATGTTCTCGTGAGAGCACTGGGTGATGATAATCCATGATGATTGACATTTCAATCTTCAAAATATGTCATAGCGTATGAAGTCACAATATATAATATTTTCTTAGCGGGGCATTTGATGTTGAAGACAAAGTAGTTAATGGTAGAAGGCAGCGCATAACTTAAATTTATTTATACAGTTTGACCAAACAAACTTGCCATAGAAAATCAAACAAACTATATGGTAGAAGTTTATTGATCAAATATTAGATATTTGTCCAAAATTGTATATCTTGTCCAATAATTTAATATTGGATGTCCCTTGTAAAGGTGTTCTCCTTGTTACCTTTGTGGAGGTAGAATTTGGATATTTAATTTTTTCCCCTATAATTCTTTGGCTTGAAGGTTGGCACTTGGCAGTTTATCTGGTTGATGGATTTACATGTGAACCACAAAGCATTACTTATATCTAGTGGTGGAAAAGTGATTTGCCAGATTAAGATAATATGTACTTCTCTTTACTTTGGGAGAATGTTTTATATTGGCAAATTGGCTGGATTTTATCACGCTTATTTCAAATATGTGGTGTGTTTCACAGGCCTGTGACGAATTTTGATGAGATCTCTTTTCACTTTATTGGATTGCATAAATAACCACCTCCACTCCAAAGTAAAGGTACACATGGTATTCCTATTCTGTGAGCTTATTTATTAGACGGGTATCTTCAGTTAGATCATAATATGATGGCACCCAGTAAACTTTCAGGAATTTGATAAATTGAGAATTGTGTATGACCCATTTATAGAATCATTAAAAGTGTTGACATATACTGAGAATTTAGACATCGTGCCTAACTCAAGTGGATACTTGAAAGTTTAATATAATGCCTTTTCTTTCTTGCATTTGCATTTTTCCTTTGGGTTTTAGATTGAAGGAACCACTCCTGCAAATCCTCCGCCATCAGACTCATCTTTGAACACCCCTGTTAGAAATGCATCAAATGGATATCAGGCGCCATCTTCAAATCTCGTATGAGATTTGATCCGTCAAAGTTGTTATAGTACTTATTCTTGTTTTGTTTGATTGAATTGATGATATAATTTTCCTTAGCTCAGCTAAATGCACAATATGGCGTGGATGGACTCAAGGATTGTGATAAATTTGTTCTTGACTATCTGCAGCAGCATTCAGACATGTGAGTACATTGAAAATTTTACGTTTCTCTTGTTTTTATACCTTTCATTTAATGGTTTCAATAAATTAAGCATTGATAAAATTCTCATCCCACGTCAATATGCACATATGTGAGTTTTGATCTTCAAAGATTTCGAAGTTGGTTTTGAATTGCAGGTCACATGAAAGGGGAATACACGTTGATGAACTATCTCGAGAGCTTAAACTTCCATTGGACAAGATCATGTCATCATCTCTCTTCCTATCTGTTTGTCTTGTTATAGGTATGCATGTGTCCAAGTGTATGTAATGCATGTGATGTAACTTAATGCTGTTTATGATGCCAGGTTGTCGCTAAAGGTTCTTGGAGATGACGGTTTAGTATACTCCACCATCGATGACTTCCATTACAAGCAAGCTTGATATTTTCATTCGTTTGAGGAATATAACTGCGGATGGAGCTGGATACAAGCACATGAACCATTGATGATATTGGTGTTGGTCTATTTTGATTTATAGGTTTGATGAGGATGTAGATATGTTTTTGGAAGTATTAATTTATTGTATGCTCAAAACGGAACAGGTCACTTTTGTTAACTATACAGTGTAAATACACGAACACTTGTTAGATTTTATCATTCTGTTTTCCTACTGATAAATCTTTCAACAGTGAAATTGTTGACACTTGACACCTGCCATTCCTTATTTGAATGGACAAAGTGCATGTTTAGTGTAATGAAAAGAAAAAGAATAAAATAGAATGAAATATACAAAATTTTTAAAATCAAAATATAAAAAAAATTTCATTTTTATTTTTTTTATTTTTTTTTCTTATCAAACATGCACAAAAGGTATAGTATTAGTAATAAAAATTGGTAAAATATGAAAGTCAAAAATGCCAATAAGAAGCACCCCGCCCAAAGTCAAGGGATTATTGAAAAACAAAAAAATTATTGCATGCTTTTATAATATTATGTAAATTGTATTTTATCTATTTATATTTATATTTCAGTATTAAATTATTAAAAGACATATATGAAAATAATTAATGTTATATATATATTTTAATTGAGAAGTTAAAATATAAATGAATTGAACACAATTATACATGGTATTATAGAAATGTGTAATAATTTCTCTTGAAAAACAATAGGCCAGAAACCTTGCATCTACTGCCAGTTTCCTCGGAGCTAGCTCCCACATTTTTAATTTTTTTCATGCGTTAAGTTAGATGGGATTCCTAATGCATTATTTTTTACATATCTATTAATTTAGATAAAGTTGATACTTTAGCACTCCATAATTAAATTAAAATATGGCTTAGTAAATTAGGTAAAAATAATTACTGAGTCAGTAAGGCCAATTTTTTATCTCCTCATTTTTACCTACATGAACAAATATACTCTAAAAATATGTTTGGTGCGTTAGAATGGTGTCTTCATTCTTGCATGATTTATTTCATGTAAACAAACTTTTGCTTTATTTAGTATTTAAGCAGCCAAATTGGGTCCAAATTTTGAACATTGAAAGATAAACATATTCAACATTTGATAAGAAATATGGTAATAAACATATATTTTTCTATAATCTTTCTTGCATGAGTTAATTAAAAGAAATTTAAAAGAGTATATAACTTGGGTTCGCACTTATAGAATAAAAAGTTTAAATAAAATCAACTACACTCATTCATCTGGGAGATCATTGTGGCTTTTCCCATGTTCATCAGGCTATCACCTTGTTAAGGGAAAGGCGTTAATGAGTTAGGCAGTGCATGACTGCACTTGATAATTTCTCAGCCGGTAGAATCTCTTATCCAATCACCATGTGAGAAGACAAATAAATATGAACAACTTATTCCATGGGAAGTGTATTTGTTTGTGAAATGTGGGATTTATAGCTACTCCTAACTAAACTGTACCCATATCTTAATTCTTAAATGAATGTATAATGAAAACATATTTATTTTTAAAATATTTTTTATACAAAAAAATGGCTTTTTAATTCAGGATTGAGCAACTTCTTCAAAGTAACATAGAGTGCAACCCCATGTATTATTTTTTTTAAAAAAAAATCATATTACAAGAGATAAAAGACACAAATTTACTGTGAATTGATTTATTATTATTATTATTTGTGTAAGAGTTCATTAATCTTACACCTAAATTTTTATTTTTATTTTTTTGTTATCATGTTATTAAGAAAAGGAAGAGAATTCAGATATACTAAAGAGACCGTGAGTGAGAATCCTGCAAACCAAGCACATGCCAAGAGGCATTATTGTACTTTCTCTTTGAATTGGATTTAGTTCGGATCATCCTTTGGGAGGGAGAAATTATTCTGTTCATACCAGATAGGATTATGTGCGTGAATCTAGTACGTGTGACATAATTTAAGTAAATTAGGTTTAGAGTTGGATAGGATTGATATAAATTAATTTGATTATGTTGAAATGATGTTATGAACATATTGTAAAAATAAAAAATTATTTTTTATGTAAATAATAATAATAATAATAATAATAATAATAATAATAACAAAAACTATTTATAATACAAATGACATATTTATCATTTGAATTGTTTATAAGAAAAAATCATTTGAATTGAGAATAAGAAAAAATTTTCACATCATCCTTAGATATTTTATTAAATAATTAATATATATTAATTGAGATATTTCATTTTTAATTATTATTAAAATCACACAAATTTTCTAATCATATTATAAATGTGTACGTAAAAATAATCATATGGATTGTGTGATTTTAATCCATATATATAATAAAATTAATATGAGTTTAATAAATACTATTATAAGACAAAATGCGTATAAAATATATTAAATATTAACTAAATTAAGATAAAATTATTATTATTATATTTTATTTTTTAATATTTTTTTTTATAATTTAAAAATAAATATATTAAATATTAATATAATTTAAATAAAATTATTATTTTCGTATTTTATTTTTTTTAATTCTTTTAATAAACAAATTAAAATTATTTTAAATAATTTTTTAAATAATCTAAAATATATAATAAATTTATAAATCACACAAAAATAATAATTAATATATATATATATACATAGAGTAAGTAGCCGTGCTTACGTAAGAATTTTTGTCGTGAATGAATTAATGCTATTAGGATGAGTCAAAAATAAGGATGGGGCTTCATTCACGTGAAGCGGATTGCGACACGTGATCACCATCGTAGCGTGACTGGCCATGCCCACCAACAGCTAGCATGTGTCATTTTATGATGGTCCACTTGCCTATGATTCTCATCCTTAGTACACATAGGCACATTTGGTAAGTGTACGTGATGATATTAAAGGAAATAATAAAAATTTAAAATTATTTTATATATAACCGTTTTGATATAGTACTGTGTATATCTAGAGTTAAATAATTCTTTATAAAAATTAAATTTCAATAACATTTTTTTTGCGGGATAAAAATAGAACGAGTTGGAATGTAACCTCACGATTATTTTTCTTTTTTTTTTCTTAACCACTTTCTATTTCATTGTTTGGTTGAGTTTAAAATATAATAATAATAATAATAATAATAATAATAATAATAATAATTTTTTATATTATTATGTAATAAAAATAACATAAGATACACACATTACGCTTATAAAATTGCATAAATAGGATGAAATAATAATTTAGGCAATGAAATCCGTATTAATTTTTGTAGAATAAATTAGTTAATAATAATATTATTATTAAAATGAACTAAATATATCTATTGAAATTTTATTATTATTATTATTATTATTATTATTCAGATAAAAAAAGAAAATTTCTTGTTATTATTAGTATTTAGGAAAATAATGGCAATTCCCACCTTTTCAGAAAGGGATGGCAGTTCCTACATCTATGCAACAAGATTTAAAGTTTTTTTAGAAGGTTTTAATAACTACATCGAAGAATAATATCAATGGAAGGTTACAAAGTTTAAACTCCAACTTTTTATAATGAGTTTAATTTATTGCCTATATAAATGTTGATCAATCACGTATATATTTCATAATGTTTTTCAAATTTTATTTTTGCTTTATAAATAATTAATTTTATCAAATTAATCACCCCCTCAATATTAGCTCAAAAAGACCATTTTTGTAAGGAGTTCAAAAAACGGCTGCTCCGCTTTTACTTATCCCAGGCTGAAAGGGGAAGGATCCACAAGAACAGAGAGGTACGTCCTTATCAAAATTCACACAAGAGTTTTTTTTTTTTTTTGAATTGTAATAATAATAAAATATTATTTATAATTTGCAAGTTTTTATTAATGTTTTTGTGAACTGGCATCTATAAAAGTAAAACCCTTCTGTATCCTATGGTGATACATGATGATTCTGCTGGAGGAAGAATGCAAGATTATTTTTCAACCCATAAACCCTTTCTGTTTCCCTTAACCAATCAAAAGATGTATCAACCTGAATTGGCCTTTCCATACTCTGGAACAGAAGAAATCCTAGCTAGTATATAATGCTGAGATGGCAAAAAATAAAAACCAAGTGATAGTGGAACTTTTGTTTCTTTCTGCTCCAAAAAAAAGCCGCTCAACTCATAACTCCCAAGTACTGTGGAGTGGAAATTAACATATGGGAATCCATCAAAGCATTAAAAAAAAAAATGTTATTGGAAATCAATACTAACATATGTTACATTATTCAGCACCCATGCCAATAGTCATGCACAAACACCCTCATCTAACTTATTCCTCATGAACAGAAACCAAAACGAAACCAACCCCTAGAGGTTTTTTTTTGCCAGAGTTTCCGCACTCTATATGTGGCTATAACTAGGAGCACACCCACATCAGAAAACACCCTAAAAACTGAGACAAATCCCCAACATCAGAAAAACAACAAACAAACAAGGATCAACAGAAGCTGAAGCAGTAGTGAGGCACATAGAAAAAAAAAAAAAACAATTAAGACTCAGTGACTCACATATCCCGGACGTGGAAGACATTGGGGTTCTTGACGACTATATCGTACATGTAGACAGAGTTGAACCTGGAGAAGTCCTTTGGAAGAGATATTAGGTAAGAGGAAGAGTACTTGTGGAACTGGTACAGTTCTGGGTCTCCTCCATAGTACCTCTCCCACCCTAAACCAGTCAAGATCTGCTCCAGAAAACCGTAGGAAGACACCACCTCCCCCGTTGGCAGGTGCACCAGCACCTTTCTCTTTGAACTGCTTCCCTTCCCTTGCCTTCCATCGGAGGCCTCCGCTTGAGGGTTTTCCACTAAACGATACACGCCACTCGGATCGAATATCCAAACCCCGGCCATTTTTCTCGATCTTTTTCTTTTCTTTTCTGATTTTTCTCTTTTGATTTGGAGTTGGTAGGTATATGTGGGTTGTTTGAGTTTTCTGCAGGGTATGTCTGATAATTCTGGTGTGGCTCGCTGATCAGAGAGAGGCACAAGCTAGCTATGTAGAGAGAGGAACAGAGAAGAGAAATTAGAAGGGGTTTTGGTTTGTTGTTGATGAATGCAAGGGTGGGAAGAAGGGTATATATATGTGTGTGTGTGTGTGAAGAGGAGGAAATAAAACAAGGGGAAAATACTTTTGGAAGTGGAAGAGATGAAAGTAGGGTTATGACATGGGCATGTTTGGCTTTGGCATAGAATCAAGATATTGTGGGGCCAAACTTTGGTTTTTTTTTTTTAATTACATATAAAGTTTAAGAGAGAAGAGACTACCCCATTCTAAAATCAAGACATGCCATAAGTCTAATGAGATTTTATAATAAGATTTATAAATTACTTAATAATGAGAAACTAACCAAATGTGAATTCAAAGTCTTATAAATATGTAACTCAATCTCACTAGTTTAACTGATCTGGTTAAGGTTTTAATATGGGAGTACATATGGATTCCACTGGGGTCTCATTTAGGGCACAAGAACCAGCCGTGGGGTTCAGTTTAGGAGAATCTTATTTGCGTTTCTGATGCAGCTAGGCCTGCTTTTGTATAGCTTTTTGATATAGGGAATCTAATTAATTATTTAAGAAACAAAATGGTATCTAAAATATTTACAAAGACGATCAATGAAAGAGTTGCTCCCACTTACATCACGAGATGTCCACGTGAAGAAAGTGGGAGGGAGTGATTCTATATAGGCTTCCTTAGATGTTGGTGGGATTGCTGAAAAGGGCAGCTGGTCTCTTTTTTGTTGGGTACTCATCATTGGGAATAATTAGACACCTTAAAGGCAATTTTAGGTACTTTTTGTGGAGTCAAATTTCATACGTTGGTTTTCTGTCTTTCAGAGATTGGGCTCATTTTCAGTACGACTAAAAATTAAAAAAATAAATTAATTAAGTTCTTAATAATTTATGTATCCTAATATATAGATCCATCTTCAATTTATATTACCATAATTTAATAAGTAAGGTTTTTTTTTCTTTTACAATAGTGACAGGAAGGTTTAAATTTATGATATCTTACAAATTGAAATCTCTTACTATTGTTAATATATACTATTAAATTTGCATTAATTATATCACAAAAAAAAAATAATAAATTATCATTAATTAATAAAAAATTGATGATAATTTATTATTAATTGTTTCATAAATATATTTGGGATATGAATTTAGAAGAATGAGAGACTGTCCATTCATATTTTACTAAAATTAGAATATAGCACAAGTCTTGGTGAGTAGTTATCGTAATACTTATAGATTACTTATGTACCAAGAAAGGATTGTTTGGCACTCGAATTAAACCTAAGTTTTATCAGTAAAGTATTTTGATCCTTATCAACTAAATCAATCCTGTTGGTGTGTTATGTTATGTTATATATATATATATATTGTGAATATTTAATGATCACTAGCAGGTACTATCTCATAAGCTTGGCATATATCCAATTTGAATTTGATACCGAAATACAATGTATCTTAATTTTTTGAGTGTACTAACTAGTGTGTGTGGCCGACAAGGACAACATACATAATCAGTACTAATTACCCTTCGGAGGCACACAACTAGATTACATTAACACTAGAAAAGGATGAAGATTATTTATATAATAAATACGACATATATGATATTTTTTTGAATATTTCAAAAAAGGGTTATATTATCTTTTGATCATTTATTAAAATTAAGAATGACATTTCAAAAAACAAAGAAAGAAAAGGAATATTGGAATAACATTTCAAAAAATGTCATTAAATGACATTTCAAAAATCAAAGAAAGAAATAAAGAATCTAAGAATTGCATTTCAAAAAACAAAGAAAGAAAAGAAAAAGGAATATAGGAATGACAGCTAATTGTTAAATATGTCTTGTTTTATTCTTTCAGTGCCTGGAGTTTCCTTTTCTTAACATTCTCGATCTGTTTCCAGATTCTTCATCCTAAACATTTACTTAACGCGCAACATTTTCCAAGTCTTTTTTTTGTCATTCTTTTTCTTATTTTTAGCACTGCAAAAGGCACTAATTTTTGTTGTATTATAAAGGCCAAATAAGGATATGTCTCTTGATAAGAACTTTCGGATTGATATTTCAAAATTCTCAATCTTGTGCGAGGAAAGGACAAGAAATAAAAAAAGCTAACATCTCCTGTCATTTAAAAGTCAAGAAATGTCACATAGATGATGATAATAAGTTAAAAAGCACTGTGGTCATTAATTAGTCATTGAAAAAAAAAAAAACTCCAGTCAGAATATGCAGTGTATGAATTCCGTTTTTTTTTTTCGTGTTTTAGTGTTTTTTATTACAAATTTTTTCTTGGTGTCACTCCTGATTGGTTACGGAATGACATAATCATAATTAATTTATTTATTATCAAAATAATTAATAATCAAAATTTTACGACTATCCCTATAAATTTTCCATCACCATTCAAAAATCATCATCAAAATTCCTTTGATATCACAGCCATTTCAGAAATGATTGAGGCGTTAAAGCGTTCCTGAATTCTGCAACGATCACAAGGGTTCAGCTATCATTTTCATTGCCCTATAAATATACCTCTTTTCTATTTCTATAAATATACCTTTATTCTCCATTCTCTGTTGCATTCCCCACGTGGCATCACGTGGGCTTGGGCCTATGTGGGCTACATGGTCCACACCCCCAACACATCCTTGTCAAATCTGTCATTAGCACAAGACTCTTACAAAGCTGTCCTTGGATGTTTCTATTTGTATTCTAAAAATTTAGATCATATCGACTGGTTGAATCAGTTTAATTATAAATTAATTTATTGATTGGTTTGATCAGATTTTCAAAATTACTGTATAGTTAAACCGACATTGGCTTGCTAAACTAGACATGAAGCGATCAACCGTGTGTGAATCAACACGATTTGACAAACAAGTGGGATTGCCACTAAGCCACTAGTATTTCTTAGCAATATGTCTCTTTTTTTTATATATACTAAAACAAGGAGGCTTAACATAAATCAAAACCATGCTCAACTCCTATTATCCTTTAAATGTTAACTTCATATTATATCTTAATACATAAATTGAAGTTTGTTTTCATTTTTTAAGCAATATATGTGTACACTTAAATTAAAAATTAAGCAAATTATTAGTCTTAATAAATTTATATACTTCAGTATTTTATTAAAATTTTAAAAATATTTTAACATATTAAATATAAATAAGTATATTTAATGTAAAATATATTTGTCAAGAGATTATAATTTTAAGTAGTGTATATATCTGTTAAAATTTTAATATATACAAATATAAATATATATTTAATTATATATTAGTTCGACCACAGTTTAATTATTGAACAGTAAAACAATCCTTTCCCAGATTCAGTGATCGGTTTAGTTTTTAGAATCTTAGTTTCTATGCTATTGATCTCCCAGCCAAACTTTAATGTTCACAAATCACAATATTGTATTCCACATGCCTCTCAACATTCTCTAGTACTATGATTCAGTAAAATGCCTACAAGTAGTTAATCATAAGTTTCATTTTTTTTTATATTGTTACCACCCCACTTGAATCATGATATTCTACTCAAAATTCCTTTTCTTTCCCAACCATTTAAAGAACTTTTAATTGGAAGTTATACATAAACAGTCTACTATATGCTTATTAACTTCGTCGAGTGATGTTAGTCATGTAGGGTCCTAACTTCCACGGTTTGGCAAAAATGACATGGACATATATGTCACTTGGACATAAACTCAAACAACAGAGGTGAGATATGTAAGTTATGTCCTTCTATAAGCCAAAATTAGTATTGTGCCACGCTGATTCATGTTACCTAACTTTATATGTTAGTGATATTCTCGCTCAATCACAAACGTCATATATATTATGCCATGATTTTATAAAATTTAAGTTAAAGGAAAGACGTACGCATGAGTCTAAAATTAGTTAGGATAAGTAGTTACGATAGGGATTAAACTTATAATTATCAAGTCGTGAATTTATCCACTTGCTACCTAACTTACCCATTGGTGACTATCTATCTCTCTCTCTATTATATATATATATATATATATATATATATATATATTATTCACCTTCATAGCTAGAGTTGACTGATTCAATGGTGAATTGGTGATCCTGGACTTTCCAAAGTTGATGTTGCTGTATGTCCCTCTTTATGCAAGCCACAAAGTCTGCTGACAAAGACCTATCAGAGAGACACCCCTGGTCCCTGGAGACCCCATGATCTGGGGAAATACTAAGTGGTGCCACACTTTCTTACGTGCATTATCCACAAAATTTAAGTTTGCAGATTTTGGATATATCCCCACCAGTTTTAGATATAAAGATACAGAATTTTCATCTGATTTTCTTTGCAAATAGAATAGACAAAAATGCTCATGCTCATGCAGACACGTGCACAGGACATTATCCTCTGGATCATGCAGAAAATTCTAGTGAAGAGTGGTCCTTCACCTCGTTGAATGCCCATCAAATTAAAGCTGCATTGGACGAGCCATTTTCAAGCTAGAGGGGTATCAAGTTCGAAGAGGATCCAGCTAAGAAAACAAGTACGTCCGAAGCAACAAAATCTTAGCCAACGTAATATTGAAGGCAGTGGCTTTCATGGTTACTACATTAATCAATGAGTGAGAGAAGTTGATCATCTAGCTAGCTCGATTTCTTAGGTGGCAGCGGAGATTCCCTATTTCTTAATTTTTCTGATGTCCAACTAGGACGCCCCCATATGATTTCATTTGTCAGCTTGTACTAGTTGTTTGAATTTTGGATGGCAAATCCAACTCAGCAGGATTTAAATTCCAATTTCTTTTTATTGAAAGAAACCAAACCTATATTTTTAAGTTCGGAAGAAAAAGCTTGGTGGGAGTAACCACTAAATTCCTTAAGGCACCCACAAACTTTATATAACATGAGAATCATCAATGGGAAAGTAGCCCTCCACTAGAATCTTGCATATGCTCATCTTTTTCTTTTTCTAACCTACACAGACTGTTGAAACTTGAAAACTATGTATCATTAGGAAAGCTGTAACTTGTTTGCTCAAATATAATGCAGCTGCTTTAACGATTTAGGATATGTATAGATGGAGGAATTTGGAGGGAAAAGAAATAGATGGTTGATTTCTAAATTTTAAATTGAGAGAATGTTTGTAAAAATGAAAAAGGAAGAATAGGAAGATAACTTGATAATTTCTCACTTTATATTTTCATTTTAAAAATTTTTCAAATAAAGATAATCTTTAATTAAAATGAAAAATTTACCCTTCCTTTTTTTTTTCTTCCAAACTTCTCCATCAAAACATAACAATCCAAACATATATTTATGCTATATTTGGATGGAAGGTTAGAGAAGGAAAATAAAAGAAGAAAGAAGTTTATTATAAGACTCTCCATTATTTGGAAGTTCTACAAAAGAAAGGAAAGGAAAAATAATAATTTTTAAATAATCTTCCAAAACTTATATTTACTTATTTTTATAAACATTTAAAATTTTTCAAATTTAGAAAATTTTAAAAGATTTAAAACATTCAAATAAAGAAAGAAAAATTTATTAATTAATTTTTTATTCTCGTTTTTTTCAATCCCCTTTATTTTTTTTAAAATTCGTCTCTTTTTAAATTCTCAAATATAGTGTTAGGGTATTTCTATATATACAGGCATTTGGAAATTTCTAACTCATCTCTTGTTAATGTCAACCCCAGCTGGATGCATGTAAATCCGTATTGGTTGAAGTGACAATATGCTTTACTATTGGTAGCTTTAGTATAATTAAGCTAGAACCCATTATAATAAGCAAGCTTACTTAGTTATCGTACTCGTCAAGGTATGTACGTGGAATGAGACTTATGGATGAAAAGTTATAGTTAAAGTGTGTTTAGATTCTGATTCTATCACTGGTTCTACGAAAGTTTAATTCTCTCAGAGATCATATGAATTCAATAAACCCTTTTGCCATCACTTGGGGGTTTTAGTAGTGATTCGTTCTTTCTTAGAAGGATATGTGCCTATACGCACGTCCATTGCATTAATTTAAGTACATCAACTTAATATTTGTTGATTCTTTAGTGACATAAAGCAAAGATAAGATCAGAACTATGCTAAATAATAATGGGATCCAGACTAGAATGGTATTTTAAATTGGCTCAGCGATATTAAATTAATTAATATTGTTCATATAGCTTTAGAGAATTGTCCAACTGATGAAGGAATATTGTAAATTAGGTGAATAATTAGGTTTCTTTGTCGATCATAATAACTAGGATTGCGACCATGCATTTTGTTGATATATACCATATTCTTCGAGAAAGAGTCAATAAAATAGAGAGAACTAATGTGAGAAGAGAAGCATCTGGTACCTCGAGATAATATCTGTTTCATCAATTAATAACAAGAAACTGAGGGAGGTTAGGAATTGCACCCAAAATAAGCCAGTATTGGCGGTGAAGATTATTAATGTACATTGAGCACATATTCCACCATTTTCATAATTTATCTTATCGACTATGATTATAATTTGATGTGCCGTACAAGTTCTCTCAGAATTTATCCCCACCCACATATACTTATATTTATTTATTTATTTCTGAATTCTCCAAAAAAAATTCCGTAACTTAATTTGGACATCCTTTTTGTCCATATAAAGAATCACAAAGATAGGAGATGAGTATATAATCAGTGATTTGATGACAGAATAAAAAAATATTATATTAATAATAAATTAAAATTAAAATTTATATACAATATAAAATTTAATTTATATATACAAAATTATACATAAAATTTATTTATAAAAATTTATCCTTCATTTTTTTCTTGTCCCAAACATACAATAAAGTATCTATATTTATAGGCTAATAAAAACCTTTAGCCGTTACGCATAATTCCTCACTTGAAGGTTGAAGTACATTTACGAGAGCCATAGAACCGCCGGATAAGACTTAAAACTTATTCATCTCATTCTACATTAAAAAACTAGGCCGTTGCTGTCATACATATAAATGCATGTTCACTTGAGATCACAAAGTTCTCAATTGGAGGATTTTTCTTAATTTGTTGAAAACTTTGTTTCGAGGATGAGGTGAGTGCTGACGATTTACTTGACAGCGTAGACGGAGGAGATGTCGGCGGCGAGGATTGTGTTGGCTTGGCGGCTGTTGATTGCGGTGATGTATTGATTGATTGTGAGGCCTTTTGTACAAATATTGGATAAATTCTTATACATGAATTAAAATGGCATATAATTTACATCATAAAAATAATAATGGTAAATATCAGGATGTCTTAAGCAAACTAGAGTTCTCATCTTATGATTTTTATCTTATAGAAATAATCATATCATTATCACTATTAATTTTAAAAAATTATATTTATGAAATAATTTAAATAAGTTAAATTTTATAAAAATAATCTTAATTAAAAAAAAGACTAGAGGTTTAAAATTTTAGCCATTTGATGATGCAACTGCTGCATGTACCGTAATCAAATTTTATTCTATGTGCTCATGCGTCTTGTTGTTTGCTCAGCTTGACTATGCACTTAATTTTGACAGCACTAATAAGTTAATAACTTTTTTTAAAAAAAGTTTAAAACAAAAGAATTTTTTATTTTAAGATCAAGACAAATTATTGATTTTAACAAAAATTTACAATAAAATTATAGATCAATAAGTTAATAAATAACTAATAAGTAATAAGGAATTGACATCGTGACCAATTATTTTTAAAATTTAAATTAATTTATTACTTGCATAAATTTGCTTAATAAAAAGTGCTACAATATTATAATGATTTTAATTTTAAATATATAATATCATATAATTAATTGATAATGTATAATTTTTTTTATCATTAGTAGATTAAAACTTTCTTTTAATTTATTATTAAAATAAAAATATATCAAAATGATAAAAAAAATTACTAAATATATTTAACACAAATTTTTCTTTTTTATAAATTTATAAATTGAGATGATTTTTTTAAAAAATATTATTTCTTATTCAACTTGATTTGTCTTGGTAATTTCTTTTCTAAAAAAGATCTAAAACTTGATATGAGAGGGAGAGGATAAAGTAAACCACAAATAGAACAGCTTAGGTGGGATCCAACCTCGTGATTTAGTAGTCTCCAAAAAGAATCTAATGACACTTAAATTACAACTCTTGAACCATCTACCTCATTTTGATCGTTTGAATCTGATTTGACCAATTTTTTTTTAATCAATTTTGACAAAACCGAAGCTTTGGGAAGTAACCAGATTGGGAGTCAAACGAATTGACAGTCAAACGAGTACTAGTCAAGTTCGATTCTTAAAACAATAGTCTACTCATCATTAGTTGGTGTTTGTTGCATAACACACGTCATGCCGCTTTTGCATAAAAATAAAAACAAACATAAAAATTAATTTTAATTCATTATTAATATAAATTTTGTTACATCATAATCTATTCATGTGTCACGACATCATTATAACAATTTAGTTATGATCACAATTGCATAAAAAATCAAATTATTTTAATAATATAATAACAATACATGATTAAATTATATTATAAATTTTTTTTATATTGATCTGGTATCAAATTTAAACTCAAATATAAATGCCACAATAATTAATTATGTACATATTAGGAGGCTAATAATGTGCACCCCAATTTTTTCCCCTGATCTTCTTTCTTAACAGGTTATATATATATATATATATATATATATATATATATAACCATCTTTACACTGGTAATCTGATATGCGGGATACTTGGATATTATCAAATACAAATCAAGCTCCTCTAAACATTTGCAATGTCAATACTTCTAGGTATTTCGTCTCGAACACTAGAGAAAAAAATAGGAATGATAACATAAAAAAATAGCAACAAAACTTTCACAGAGACATTAACATTGTTAAGAAAAACACTGAATAAAGCACTAAATACTGCTAACAAGAATACAATACAAGATATCTTGGAATTTGATCAGAATATACATCAAAGAAACCTGAGGCTCGCTCAGTTAGATAAACCAAATCTACTAATACACATCGGGGTCAGTTAACACATCCAAAAATGACGGACTGCCTCAACTCTCAATTAATGTCATCCCTGAGCTAACAACAACCAGAAAGACAACTAATTAAGAAATTATCAGCAGGTTACAATTGTTGGATTCCTACCACCGGAACAATTTATCTAGCTTCGGTTCAAGTCATGCCCAAAAAACTGTTGCTTGACAACTAAAATGGACTAGTGCTTGATATCTTGTCATTTGATCTTGTCAACGATATCCGAGGTGACCTTGTCCATGTCTAGTTCCTTCATTGGCGTGAAGGGGCGCTTCATGTCCTGAAATAAGAAATAAGGGATTAGTGGCATTAAAAGATGCCAAGTGCATAATGAATCCACCCACCAAGTTGACACAAATGAAATAGATTAGCAACATTATATATCAGAAGCATGACAACCAGCCTCAATTAAGAATAATATAAGGCTTCACAAATTCTACGCCTCCTTTGCCACAGGAAGATTCAGACGAAACTTCAATTTAATCAAGCCAAAAACAGCTCCAATAATTTATGTATCAAAAAGTAATCATTCACAATGGCAGTTGCCGCAGTTCAGTGAAGGCAGAATGCTCGACACTGGAAGAAAGACAAGCCAGCATCTTAAGCCTGCTTAGAGCATTAGAAACCATGTCAAACTTGGTCGACAAAGATTTTAAATAGCCACAATCTATTAGAAAACCAAAATGAATTCACACCGCAAACCAAATATGCATTGACTCAGAGGAAAGATATAAAGAAATTGCAGGTTGTCTATGGTTAAAAAAGATATCTTTTAAACAGAGTGATATTCTAATAACTGATGTGGGAGGTCAATATTTAAAAACAAACCCAATAATATAGCAACTCTAATCATGCAAAAATAGCAAACTGTTTGATAATTAATAATTTAACAGAGCAAATTCCAATTATTTATGTTTGATAACATTAGGGTAGGATTTACCAAGAGACTGATGAACTTCTCTCCTCCTTCTTCCCGTATTTCAAAGCAACCTCTTCTTGGCTGTTCATAGAAGAAAAAGGGGTCAAAGTTGGATCAATCAATGTGTTGACATCAATAATAAACTAATTAGACAATAGACTAATCAAGTAATAGATCATATGAAACTTAATATCCTTCCCATTGTTCAAAAGTTTTAAAATGGTCCTAAACTGTATGTGCACAGAGAATAATAGTAAGTTCTAAAGGCCAGTCTCACCCAAAATGCCAAATGCTACTGTCAAACATTATTGGTGTCCCCTTTGTGAAAAAACAAAGTTACATTCGATTTCTCATGCGGATATAAAGATTATCAAACAAAATTCTGCATTTTTTAAAAAAATATATATCTCATGATGATGCCCAATGGCCTAAAGAAAACTGCCTAGTTCAGTGAAACAGCAACATCATCAATTGTTCTCTTAGCATACCTTTTCAGGGTTTACTATCACGGTGATGCCAGAAACTGCCTCCTCTATACCTTTTTTCACCTGAGTGGCTCTCGTCTTAAATGAATTGCACTGCTTACTATGGCAAAGCAAATAAGCAGTTGTGGTATGTAAGACAGATAGAAGAGTTTTAGTAATGCTTCAAAAAAGGTAGCCATAGCAAATGGACCAAGTACGAACAACAACAAATGCTTATTGCCTACTTTTTTTTGGTGCATACAATGAAATTGGACATTTATTAAAATAGCAATGCGATCAAAAGTAGCAAATAAAGTGCCTCAATCTCATTGGTTTGGTTCAGTCAAGACTTACTACCAAACATGAACCTATCAATATGAGCCTACATGTGATGCTTTAGGGTTGTTTACCAAACTCAAAAAGCTAGATGACCTAATATCCATTCCAACAGTTATGCACCTTTGAGACAACTACAACAAATGCATCTTTCGCATCTGCTACTTAAGATGTCTATGTCTGGAATATTTTTGTATACTCATCAAGTCTTGTTCACTCCTGCATACTGTTCCGCGTAAATCTGCCTTTTTGCAAAACCAAATAACCACTTGATGGTAGTTTCCATATTTGTATTTCAACTGAAATCATTGTACGCACTAGGCAGCAGCAGTGATTCATAATCTCCCATTGTCATCCCCTATTATATGATATTCCTCCATAATCATATCATAACAAGTCTTCAGTGAATTTTCTGTGCTTAAGGGCTAACAGCGCCCCCGGAAGCTTCTTTGGTTGCGCGCAACTACAAATAGACAGAGTATAAAAAAAGCTTCCATCTTTATCCCATCTAGATGTAAACAGAGAAAAGCATGAGTACTTTATTTCTGCCCTCTTTGGTGATTCAAATTGACTCCAATTTATAGTTGGGTTTAAAACATGACACTAAATTATATTGAGCAGTCAAAACAAGATTTTAAATTAGCCAAGCACCATCTGAGGGATGGAAGCAATGCATTACAGTACGAATTAATGAGAAAACTTAATGGAAAATAATATGGTAGATTCCCACTTTCGTTCAGCCCCCAAAAATGAACCTTTGGACAACAAAGTCATATCTTGAATCAAGAACTTCTCAAGGAAAGCAAATCCTGAAACTTGAGCATTAGATATAAATTTATCAACTTAACCACTTACTTTCTCTTCTCTTTTCTTTATTTAATTTCAAGAAAACACTCAATTTCTATGCCCATTTCGTCAGAAACCACAGCACAAACACCAAACGAAGGAAAGACAAGAAACAAGAAAGAAAGTGACTACCAGTGCTCAATCACGATGGTCTTCTTGGACGACCCGCCAGCAGTCTCGGAGTCTCCTTCCGCTTTCTCGGGCTCCTGCTCCTTCTGCTTCCCCTTCCCAGCTCCTTTCGCCTTCTTGGCCTTCTTCCTCGGCACCCGAGGTTTCGGCGACTCAGAGACAGGCCGTGAGCTCGTGGCGGCTCGCTTCGCCGAGGACCAAGTCACCCCCATGGACTCCGCGGCGGCGGCTCGAGTCACCCTCTTCGACGGCGTCGCAACGGGCTCGGCCTCTGGTGGCAGAGCCTTCCGTTTCCTTGGAGCCATTGTTGAGGAGACTGAGGAAGCCTCTACAGTATCAACCCTTTACTTCTTTCACAGGAAACCAAAACTCTGGTTTGATTCGAGTTTACTCCATTTCAGACCAAAATCCACCGGCGGTTCGGATTCAGCTAAAAATGGTATTCTTAGCCTTTGAATGATGTTATACACCACTAAACAATCTTTTTTGTTTTTTGTTTGACTTGTCTAAACAATCTATTTAATAATTCATTTTGAACGTAGAAGAAAATACTTCAGTGGTTATATAGTAGCTATGATTTTTTAGAAAAAAAAAATTATTTTATTTTATCAATAGTTTAAAATATTAATGAAATGTTAATTATTTTTTAAAATTTTATCTTTAATATTTATAAAGTGAAAAAGAATTAATAGAATGAGTAATAATATTTTAAATATTTTAATAAAAAATAATTTAATAAATTATAATTTTTTTATAAATAAAATTATTTAATAATTTTTTTAATTATTATACAATCATAAAAAAGAATGACCAAAGTATTAAATTTATATTATTAAAATATTATATGTGAATTTATATAAAAAAAATTTAATTTTATATATATATATTATAAGTCTTTTTTTATTTAAGAATTTTTTTTTTAGATGTAAAACTAATCTTGTATGAAGTATTGTGATTGTCATTTTTTTAGGAGGTTTAAATTTTTAATATTGTAAAAGTTCTCTTAATTATTTAACTCATATTTACTTACTATTTAAGTCGCAACCTATTAATATATAGCTTATGAGTTTATGGAGACGTGATATTAAATATACTAAAATTATGTGACCCTTAGTATATCCAATTTTTCTTTAGAGAGATACCAAAAAATAACTTTTAAAAAACACAAGATAAAATACACATGTTTGTAATGTTTGAAAATTGAGTAAAGTATTATTTAAGAATCTAAATTTTTTATGATAAATTAATTAAAGGGCTAAACTTTTATTATTACTAATTAAAAGATTCTACTTTACAAAAAAAAATTAGTCCTTTAATCAAAAAATATTGAAAAGATAAAAATATTTAAATTATATTTAAATTTGCATATCAGGACAATTTGAAACATAAACAAAATGCGTGATTATATATGACTTAAAATTTTTTCTAATTAATTTCTATTATCAAAATATTTTTTGTCCAGTCAAATCTCCCAATTGATAAATATTAAAGTTAAAGTTCTTAATTAATTATGACACTTAAAGTTATTAATTAATTATGATATTAACGTCAAGGTTCTTGTATAATAATTCTCATTGACATAAATTAATTATTTATTAAAATATATATTTCATGGACATTAATCATTGCATGATTGATAAAACTTTCTGAAAAAAAAAGAAAGTTAAAGTGTTGCGAGACATTCAAGCACCTCACTAAATGGACTCACCCAGTCCCATACGATGCAACGATGGCTTGCCTCTTTTTGTGAGGAGTACAGACTACAGAGTACTTCTCTTTAAAAAAAAAAAAAGACTGTTAATGAGCATTTATTAATATAAAAAAATTGATGTGTCTTTCCCTAAGTTATATATGAAATTTTTCATAAATTTAAAGCTTTTTCACTATAAGATGCATATTAATATTCATATGTCGATTTTTAATTATCAATTAAACTAATAAACATCAATTGAAAAGTTAATTATTTCCCAATAATTAGGACACTAATTATGATTGATATTAAAAATTATATGCAGCTATTAAAATTGAAAAATAATGATGTGTACAAGCTTTATTTCAAATAAAACCAAATCTCTTTAAAAACTATTTAATCATAGATTTAAATTTCAATAAGACCGTCTCGCTTCAACTTTAATTTACTCTCTTCTTTCTTCACATTAGGACATGTGTAAGAGAATAATTACACCATATGCATATAACAATATCTCATTTATAGAATTACCCAGCAGGTAAAGGTTGGAAATAAAATAAACCCAAGCCAAATTGAAACTATTATTGGCACAACTTGTTTAAAATTTACTTGTATACGTACGAGAAATCTTAACCTCTATACTTTCTGTTTGTGATTGTGATGTTCAAAAGAAAAATAAAATAAAGCATAAAAGTTTGTAAAACCTGAGTGGTTATGAGTTTGAGCAGAGAAAACTAAAGTTAAAGAGTTAGAAAATTATCTTAAGCCATTTTACCAAAAAAAAATAATCTAAAGTCAAAAAATAGAGGACAAATTTGAATGTTTTCGAAAATTTATTGAAGGATGGAGTACGAAAAAAGAACACTAAAGATTTAGATACTTGATAGTGGTTCACTGGTTTGTTGGAAGAGAGGAGAAAAAGGAACAAGTATAAAAAAAACTAAAACCAACAAGCTCAAAAATATTAATAGATTGTGGTTTAGGTGGTAAATAAATTTGAATTAAGTGGTTGAAAGAGTATTTATAATATTAGAGGTTCAAGTTTACAAAAATGCATTGTTTGAAGGAATAACCTTAATACTCAAATGGAATTAATCTCATGTCTAAAGAATGTGGAATACTCGGGTAAGGATAAAAAAAAGTTTAAAAATTAACAAAATCTCAAAACAAATAACAAATTAAATGTTGCTAGAAGGTTTATGAATAATGAAGAGGAAAAAATAGTTTCCTTTTAATTCACTATTAAGTGTAAAAGTTTTTTACACTTTTACCCAATCATATGCTATGATATTATTAAAAGAGTTTGACCTCACAATAAAATAAAAACATTATAAATTTAAACATTTTGCTCAATTGTCATTTTTTTTCTTTTTGTTTTTTACAAGACATCCTCTAAAGGGTGTGAGACTAATCCTCATTTAGAGTATTGAGTTTGTTCCTTTCTACAAAATAATTTTTAACAGAATTAAACTTCTGACATTGTAGGCAAATCTCATTCTATTAGGGATCTACTTACTAGTAAAGCACAACTTCATGAGTAACTGTTATTTATTTATTTAGTAAAATTCTTAATTTAAATTACATGCATAATTTAATTCTTAAATTATTCAAATCCATTTTATGTTGTTTGTTATTATTTTTAAACACTGACATAAAATAAATTTGAATAATTCAAAAACTGCATCATACATTTAATTTAAATTAGAGACTAGCTTACAAGTAAGGTACAGTACAATTTCAGTGATTAATATGTCAATTTACTGTTTATTTTCTCATAGTATTTTTACACACACCATTCACCAAGTAATATTTGATGCATGACTGCTGAAAATTTTCCTTGCAATAAAAGTTAGTAAAATCAAGTCAGGCCAAAACTTCTCCCTCCCACTTTATCAAGGACACCAAAAGATTTCATCTTTCAGGAAAACCCATCATGTTTCAAAAATAAATAATCATCAAAGAAGTAAAATAGGAACAGCAAATTATCCATCCAGACAAGCTCAGCAGTTTTGTCAAGCCCCCAGCGAATTGTTTGAATGAATCAGCTTCTTTGTCTTCCTAGAGAATTTTATCCAGTTGCCTCTGGATTGGGGCACTTTGCAAAACCAAATGTTAGGTGCAAGAGCGAAGGTGAGGCTGAGGATCACATGCTGTTGATGACCAAAGAATGATATAGTGAAATGGAAACACTTTAGAATTTCGTATAATTAGAGAAAAGGTGCATCAATTTAGCCTGAGTTTCTGGGTAAAACTTCCTGGCAAACAGGTAACAAGGTCGTTGCAACCCATTCCATATGCAAGGCGTAATCACCACTGATCTCTGCAAGGCATATGAAATTCACAACCATTAGTAATGCATTCCTTCAATGGAAACAGCAGCAATATCACAATATGGAGGACCTTTGAAGTTTGAGCCAAAATCAGAGTAATGAGATTTATACCTTTGCATCACTTGTATAATGTGGACTCTCGTCAATGGACTGCAGTGAATGAAATCATGTCATTCTTAGAACCTTGTGAATTAACAAGGAAAAGACAGGGAGCAAAGTGAAATTTTTAAACAAGGAATCTCACTAATTAAGTAAATTTTCTCTTTTCATTTTCCTTTCTCTCTCTAGTCTATGTAACTTTTCAAAGCTATTAAGTTTCATGGGGAAATATTTTCTGTAGTGAACATTCACACAAATTGCTAACGTTGGATGTACAAATACTTTTTCTAGGGAAGAAAGAAAGCTGATAAAGAAGACATGGTCCTTCTAGGGGGTCAGCAATGGGTGGATTGGATTTATGCCAAAAGAACTTAAAACTTCGCAAGGAGCAAGTCACTAATTGCTTTAGGTAGAGCATAATTCATTGAATACACCGCCCCCCACAAGAAAAAAATAGAAAAAGGAAAAGTTCCCTTCAATGATTCAACATGAATAACACAAAAACATCTTTCCCGCTGAAATATCTAGAGTCTAACTGAAGGAAGAGAGAGTAAATTTATGTCACGTACTGTTATATTTATTAGGAGTTGATAAGTAATATCCAGAGCCCTGAATGATCTTGGATGCCATTTTCCTTCAGACCAATCAACATATGTTACCGACCAATTTGCAATTCCGCTTGGATCAAGCATCTAAACATACGCCAAATGAGTTAGCAAGGAAAGAGAGATATAGAGACACCTATCATTGCAATTTAAAAGAGCACAGATTGATGCACTGACGTTAAAAAAGGTTGGTAAGTAATGCTCATCAGCATAGCAGTTTCGTCCGTCCATGTTTGGCTGGGGAAATTTAAAACATGAACAGCAGGATGTTTGTCAGTGAAGCTATCTTTACAGAATCCATTCTTCCCAACAACTTCTAAAAGAATAGAATTCACTACAAAGTAAACATATTGAGTTTGTGGAAAGAATGAAAGAAAGAAGCCATTATTGAATGATGCCTTTTTGATTTGGTCAGCAAAAAAAATCCAACTGTCATACATCAGGAAATTCTCATTTACTACTGACTATATACCAGAATATAAAATGATTACTATTTGTCATGATTTCAATATATCCATTTGTTAATAGCAAAAGAAGAAAGAGAATTACATAGAGGAGGATAATATATCAACTATAAGCAAAAGAAAAAACAAAACTATAAAAGTGAGAAAACAGAAGGAACAAAATAACCTGGAGTCTAGATATGAGATATATGCATGCTACTGAGAATTAAGTCCAGGAAATCTTTGTCAAATTTAATCTTTACAATATTCCAGCAAATTTCCTCCTGCGTGGGCTGGTTACAAACTTGTTATGTCCTGCTCTAACATGTTAATTCAGGGTTTTGTATTTAGTAAATAAAAATGTAGTTTCTAAGAAAGAGGACAAAGAATTTGAATACAAATAGTGAATAGACTAGTCCAGAAATCCTTTACACCTCGTATTTCATTAACCAATAAATACATTTAGCTACACTAACATTCTTAACAGAGGTGATAGGAAGAGCACAGAATGGATCAAACAATCCATCCAATTAGCAAAAGTAAAAGCATCAAGCAAGTGATTCTCAGTAACATAGTACCCTGCAGTGATACTTGAATTTTGTAAAATAGAGACTGTCTGCCATAACTATTATAGCATGCTGCCGCTTCATTGAGAACCACTGCATCACAAATATGATCCAAATCAGCTTCATACCAGAAAAGTTTCTATTGATTTCCTAAATGTCTAGATTTCAAGTACAAAAACCATTTTTTGATCCAAATTTTGACCATAATTAATGGTTCAGCATTTTAGAGGGGAGATGAATGAGTGAAAGAAAGAATGTTCAAAAATTTAACCATGAATCAAGAACACCTGCCAGGTAGAAATCTCACAAACTAAGAATGAAATTCCACTGCTTAAAAATACTGGAAGACAGTTATATAGTCCAACAACAACTATTAGGCTTTAAATAGATATTATACAAAGAATTTGTGAAATGGTGAAAGAAACGAGCAAGTGATTTTCCTGTTGTCCACAGTGATTAACCAGGCTAAATTGCCTGATAAAGGCCAAGGACATCAAAATCAAATGAATGGGAAGAAACTGGATTCCTCAAGGACAATTTTCATGACATAAAGAGGAAAGACCCTTATAGATGATATCAATGATGTTTCCAAAGCTGATATAATCTGGACATATGAATACAAAGCAGGGTATGGAATGAGCACTGAGGGGAGAAAGAAGTAATAGAAGTAGCCAATCAGAACAACTTCTTTCAAACCAAATTGGCCCCACTACTCCAAGTAAAAGGGATAGATTAACAAAAGTGAAGAATGACCTTGATGAAACACTGAAATTAAGTGGATACTTAAACTTTCTAATACAGGCATCAACATCTATAGAAATTATACCTGTGAACCCTTTCTGAAATCCTTCTTTTCTACTTCAGGCAACATACGCTCTATATACCTGCCATTTCCATGGGGACCAGGATCCACAAAGCTTTTTTTTTTTTGGGTGGAGGGGGACAAACAGAGAGATTAGTCTGAATTTCCATCATAAAAATATGCTGGAAAGAACCTTCAGTGAAAGGAAAAAGTTTATAAAATTTCATCAACTAATTAGTCGAAGGTTCTTTTATGATGTCTTACCTTTCAATAAAGCTGGCATTTGTAAACAACAAGTAGTTGTACACGAATTCAAAGTGGCGCACAGGTATACAACTGAAACAGAATTTGTAGATGTAATTGACTAGATTAAATTCACAAACCGAACATGACTTAACACCAAAAAAAAAAGAGCCAGATAACAAAAATACCTTTCAGACAGCAAGACAAAATGTTGGTTATCAGGGTCTTTAAGTGCATTTGCCAAAAGTCTCCCTTTCTGCCTCAACCATAGAAATTTTTCCCCAACCTACCTGTAAGAATATTGCAGACCAGTTGGTATTAAGAAACAAATGGCATGCCTTTATGTATAATGAATGGATGCTAAGTAACAGGTAATCATACATTAAAAAAATTATAATAGAAGAAAACCTTTAAGTTTATTTTCTCTGGTGTTTGTTAATGTCCTTATTGTTCTGGCTCCCATTAGAAAGAGATTGTACCATCATCTTATGAATGAGGTTCATGTATTGTTGATTAGGACAGCCACATCATTCTTTTGCACATATAGAAAATAAATGTTCCATAAGAACACTAGTTCTCCCTGCTTAGTTGAGAGACAAAGGGACAGTTTTGTCACAGATGGCAGAAAAGCGATGTCAAAAATAGCATGAAACTCACTCTAAGTAGTTGCTTTATATCTCTTTAATAATGGGATTAAAAATATATATTTTATCATATTTTACCAAATGCACGAAGAGAGACTATTTCTATTAAAAATCAACTTTATTTTTTGCTATATAGCTGTGAAGACTCAGATGTGATTGTTTGTATTAAAGTCTTATGGGACCATTCATTTTTCCGAAGTCTAAGAGTTAACATTGGGCATTAGAGTAGGGAATCTGTTGAGTTACACTCTGAGTTGATAAGTTTCCCATGTTCTGATACACGGCTTTGGTGAAATTTAATAACATTATGCTTTTAGAACATCCAAATCCTGTCTTATTAATACAGGGAACTTTACACGGCGTTTCATAAATAAATTTAGTCCTCTTGTCTCGCTTAAATATAATGTGCACATGTTATCCTGCTTTAAACTGCTTCAGAAGCAATAAATTCATGCAATATGAATCAAAATACAGAACATAAAAAAATTATGAGCTATTCAGCGTTAACCTATAAAAGTGCTATGACAGTAAATTTGGTACATGTAACATCACAGGTTTAAAAAAAATAATGAGTAATTTATGTGATTTATATATCCAAAGCATGCACTGCACCCCATACCGATTCACTGCGAATGTCTCGACCAACAAAATAACGGCTAACATGTACTGGTTTTTCCTTCGATGCATGTACATAAATAGAGAATCTGCCCTCATGGCCCTGCATTTTGTTACAAGTAGAGTTCAAATAAAAAGAAAGCAAACATATCTATATCACATTCAAAAGAAAGACTTGCAATTAGTAATTATATCCAGCAGTGAAAAGCATTCATGTTTTATTTAAAACAAAACATTCTGTCACATAGATAAGTGGCACTTAATCTCTTCTACTCAAAATAAATCCATCTTAGCAAATAGTGATTGTACATATAAGTTCCACATATATCTTGTCATCCATTTGCAAAAACATATTTTTGTAAACAAATCTCTTTATTTGATGTTTGATGTTAAATACCTATAAACTTACTTTATGATGAAAGAGGGGGTGGTAGTACAAAGCAAAAGCTTTATAAATTGAGACGCTTTGGCTAAGCTTAAGCTTCTCAAAGCTTTATAACTGCTAGTTGATTGAAAAGGAATAAAAAGTTAAAGAATCAGTTGTTTGATTCTAAATTTCCAAGTTGCCACAGGGATTAGATATAGATGACCTGGAAAAATATGCCCTGCATTTTGATGTAAAGAGAAGAATTTACATTAGATAGAAGAGAGAATTACAAATTTGCCACACAGGATCATTTTATTCAAATTCCAACTATATCCTTAAAAAATATTTGTGTTAGTAACTCCTCTTGAGAATAAATACTTTCACTTTTGCTTCAAAAATTAAAAGACTAAGATAAAATTGCATTCCCTAAGCTAGTTTTCCACACAGGTGGAAAAATCATCTCACCTAAATTCTCATAAATGTTTGCATCACTAGCCCATCTTAAGAATTAAACTTGAATTCATTCTACCATGATCAAGATAACAAATGCTAACTTACACAATATGTTATTATAACACTTTGCAAGAATTAGACTTGCATACTTCACAAACTTAAAAGAGACTGAAATTAAAATCTGACTACAAGAAGAGCAGTAAATTGTAATCACTTTTTTTTTTTTCAAAATGCAACTTAAACAGCATATTCATCATAAATGTTAAATCTGCAATTCTATTTTCATCAAATAAAATCGCAACAAATCATTCCATATATGATATATCCATGCACATCCTTCATTCCTTCTGCACTCTTCAAACCAGATTCACAGCACAATGCTTGAGGAGAATAAACATTGCAAGGCAGCAATTCAGTTAAGATTATAGTGTAAACTTAAATTACCAATCCTCCTTGATGAAAAATTCTGTACTCAATACAACAAAATTTTCTAAAACAAACCGAATACAACAAAATTTTCTTAGTCCATAATTATGTCACAGTCCAATCACCAACAGTGTAAAATTCAATAGATATCTAATATGCATGAACTGAATTTTTCGCATAGCATTATGAGCATGGCTAAAGTGAGCAACCATTGACTTCGCATCCCCATAGATAGGAGTACAATAGCCACAAATTCTTACTCCTTAATAGTGAAATGGTGTCTACTTTTCCAAATGTTTATCAAATAAATGGTTTGATAGTGTTCTCCCACATTTTTGCCACTGTATTCATTCACAGCGACTGTTCATTCCTTCAAACTGCCCTTTTTCTTTGGAACTGAAACAAATATCCACCCATGGATGATTGAAAATAAAATCAGATTCCATCCATCAGTCATTTCCACAAATTGTACAGAAATTTCCAGCAGATTAGCTGCTCAACATCAACCTGTCGGCACCACAGGAATTATAATGCTTACAGTTTCTATCAGGGCATCAGTCTTGCCCACTAACACATCCTCTGATCTGTAGAAGGCAATCGTTTTCTTACACATATTCATAACTACGAAAATAACAGTAGAAAAAATGAAACGGATCTTTTACTATTCCACCCTTTTGTAGCCCACTTATGGTCCCATTCCTAAAGTAACAATCTAATACTATAACTGAAACAGGATGGCATGACTCAAACCAGTGTCTATCAAGAAAACTGCAGTAGCTATATCCGCATAATACTTAATACAAGTTACACGATAAAATTACAAATAAAACAAGGAAAAAAGAAAGGAAAAATAAAAGATAGCATCCATACTCTTGAAAGAAGACACAAGAGCAAAGTTTATGGAATAGGGAATGCCATACTTGAAAGAACGTGTGCCAGAGCTTCTCAAAAGGTAGTGAACCCGGAGTCAAAAATAAGAAGGCAACTTTAGATCTCTTGGTTTGAACGGGATGAAACTTCAGAATTTCCTTAATAACGACCCGAGATTCAATCTCATCATCAGTTAATTCCCGGGAAAAAACATTTGGAGGCAGACCATATGTACCACAACCTTGAGAGGAAAAGAAATAGCATGGTGCGGAGCTTCTTGGTGGATAAATGTAGGCAGCAACCAGAAAAACGCACACTATAGAAACCAATACAATAATCCAAGTAGGCCTCCTTAAAGGTGATTGCTTTCTTGACCCTACCATGATCAGAAGATTTCTTATGCCTGCTGGCCATGCAAGTACTCTCTTCATTTAACTTCAAGACACCTCAGCAGTTTCCCCAGACATCTATCAACTTTTATATTCAATGCTGTCTCACTGTCATTGTATATGGGGAAAAAAATTAAAGTCATAAAGTTAATTCAAGTACAAATACCCAAAAAGATGAAAATACACGCAAGCGTAAAAGCTTCAGGAACTTGTTTGGGAATTGCAAAACCAGAGGCATAGTTAACATTGTTCATTCTTATCAACAACAAATTAACAAACATGATTCAGATCTTATCCCCTACCTCCTACCTTATGTTTTAGTTTTCAAAAATAAAAAAAATCAAAGTAATGCAAAATCGTCACCAGAAGCCCAAGTGCCAAAGTGAAAATTTTCTGCAAACCGGATTCTGGGTTGACACACTGACGTCTCAAACAACAGAGGCAGAAAGATCCGCAGACATTGATAACAAAATAACAAAAGAACACAAACCATGAAGTTACGCATCCAAATATTCCAATGAGCAAAACAAACCCCGAATAATCCCAATGACGTGAAAGGGATGGTGTCAATGCCTGTGATCCAATGCAGGGGGATCCGAGGGGACCCAGCAAAAATGGGAAATTGAAGAAAGCGCAAAAAGACGAAGATCCAACCCAAAAAGATCAGAATCGTGGAAAAGAATCAAGAATGAGAAGGTTGGTATAGATAATAGATTGGTATTGGTATTGGTATTGGTATTGGTCTTGAGACAGTATTGCAGAGTGACTGTCGCCGGCGCGCAGTGGATGGGGTGGAGAAAATGCAGCGACGACAAGAGACAGATACAGTGTGTGGATTCATTGGAGGCGGAGGGTGATGGCCATCGGAAAATGTACGTTTGTGTTGCGTCGCTCTATCACTGCCTCCCGGTTGCCAAAAGAATTCACAGAGACACCCAGCAAACTTCGGCGTTCTCGCCACGTCACACGGCAACGTAACTTGATGTTTGTCATGTTCATATGATGTCTCACATTCACATTGTATCTTCGACGTCGTATATTCTTCTCGTCTAGCTTTTTTTTTTTTAAAAAAAAAAAATAATTTAATTTTCAATTTTTTTTATATCCATCTTATTTTTATTTATACAAATTATTACTATTAAATAACTAACTATACTATTAATATAATTCTTATCATTTTCCTTCGTTAAACCTTTTTTATAATCAAATAATATTTATGAATAATTTACCAAAAAAATATTTATGAAATTTTTTATTAAAATAGCATGTGTTCTGAATGAAATTCAAGGATAAGGATATATAAATGCATCGCTCTCGAGATGTACTTCTAAAACCACTTCGACATAGGAGAGTATTCGCAGACTTATTGAGTAAAAAAGGATGGATTCCATATCTGAAGGGGTCTTTAAGATTGAAATTTATTTCTGAATACAATTTTCATAATTCATTGGACAATCAATTATAAATTCCCCTTTAATTGGGATTTGATCCATTTAGTCCCCAAGCCTTAGAAAGACGATGACAATGTTGCCACGTCACCTCGGCAGGCCCATTTTATGAAGGTAGTGAACATATGTAAATACTTTTACTTGGTATATATGGTATATATGACAATAGCAAACTAGCAAAGCTAGCCACCAAATCTTCGAGAAAATTTTTTTGTAACTCAAATTACTAAAAATTCTTATTTACCTAATATATCAAATCAATCAAAAACATACTTTATTAACAAGGTATTATTTTTTAAAACATTAATGAAGAAATAAAAGTTAACCGTGTGAATGCTATTTTCGAAATTTTAATAAAAAAAAGAATTTAGTCAAATAAAATTATTTGTTTTAAATAAAACTGTTTAATGATTTTCTTAATCTTTGTATAATTAACTTAAATGATAAGAGGATAATATGTAATACGAAAATTACGAGACCATACAAAATTTTTGCCCCACTGAAACCAAAAAAAATATATATATATCCTTATAAATTCAGTTACTACCGGATGAGGCGAAGATGGGTTACTGCACCTAATTCCAACAGTTCAAATTCATGTAGGAATTATGATCATACTTGGAGCCCAGTCTGAGCGTGGTTTAACTCCAAAACCTAAATCACTTACATGGATGAGAAAATCAGGCTAGGGAAGGGCTCCAGAGGAGAGGAACCTTTCTGTTTTCCAACGAAGATGAACTTGAAATGCAATCCCGTCACACAAAAACTGACGAGTTCGCGCAATTAAAAGTATAATATCATCAATTATGAGCGATAATTATTTTAATTGCAACAACTGAGTTATCCTTTTCATGTATCTCGATTATTTAATTATGGGAGTAGTCAGACTTTTTTGTATGCTCTGTTTTCTTTTGTTTCAAGTCATTATAAATATTTTTCAGCTGCCAAGTTTTAATATTTGTCGAAATATAACCATTTTATAGAGAAACAACAGTAATTTTAAAATTCGCAAAACTAAAACAGATTCAAGAATCAGTGGATTTTCAGTGGTAGTTTTCTCAAGATTCAATCAGATTTTTAAATTCAAATTAAGGTTGAGGCAGTTTAATGGTGCGATACATCAAACAGAATCGAGTGCAAGGGGTTAGCCAGGCCCCACTTTGGGAATATCATAATGCTCACTAAGATTGGCCAGATATTGATTGAATTCCTGAATCCTATCTCGATGTGACCTGCACGCCATCGTTTGCTAGCCTTTGACGCTCAAGTTTCTCTGTCTGCTGGAGAAATCGCCTCTCAGCTGGTGTCAGATGATCATCATATGAAGCACCGTCTCCTTTGCCACCGTACCTGTCAGCATCATTCGTGCTATCTTCGTGGTGACCCGTTGACATCATGCTTTCGCCTAGCCTCCTCCAAAATGAAAAAATAACCATTAACAAAAGAAATTTGTAAAAGAGAGCAAGGTAAGCTGCAGAGATACATGATGAATTGAGGTCAAAAGTGCTTAGAACAATCCATCTCTGTCAATTTTTGTTTACATAAGGTTTGAATCATCAAATCAGTATAACGAGAAAACTCACAAGGATTGAGCTTCTCATTGAAATCGTCAGACAGGTCCTTCTGAAATACCTTTCATTATCCATTGCCCCATTTATCATGACGAATCCATTCATATATTCTACATAAAAATATTTGATCAGAAGATTCCTATAGAAACCCCAAACAAGCTGGGCAGGAATCTCATGCATGCTTAATTTTGAATTTTGAAGTACATATGGGAGTTCGAACAATCAACAGCCACCCTGCGGCATGATCTTCAACTGTTAGACTCTAGGGTCATATCATGTAAAACAATGCATATATGCATGGCATGTAAGATGTAAAAAAGAACTGGAGAAATTGAATAAGAGAAAAAGTAAGGGAACGATTTAAGGTGAGTCTAGGCCGGTGAATACTGACCATAACTGCAATGTTTTTTAAAATCAGTCAAAATTGGAAGCTAAATGATGAATGGATGATTCAGGAATCTCCTTAACCCTTTCAAAAATTTGTGGAACCATGTATTGAGATTTCAGAAGTGGCAACTACTAAAGCTATTGACAACTTGCCAAGTATTACAGAACACCCATAAAGAGGCAAAGAACTCCCAATTCTCAACTCAACCACATATGCAGAAATGATCAAAATTGCCAAACTTGCATAGTCAAAGAAAACTGAAAAAACTATACACTAATCAAATTTCTATCAACTAAGAATCAAAACAATAACATGTAAACATAATCAATATAGACCTAAGCGACAAACATTAGGCAGTGAATCAAATATCAACCGTATTTCAATGTTTCTTTGCCCTTTGAGTATCTATTTTCCGGATCCCTAGCAGTCTGCAACACTCGATCCTGAGACAAGAAATTTTCAAGAACCAAATTCATTTATTGGAGAGAAAGAACACATGAATATTGAATTAAAAGGGATACTAACAACAGTTGTCCAGAAAAAATGGCAATATTCAGCGAGTTGCAAAATTAAATAGATTTAAGCCCCACTACAATAACATGCAGCTGTCTTCCTTGTTCCCACTCCTCCCTTCTCTCTGTATGTCCCCATTAATGCGGTTACAGATTTCTTCAACATGAAAAGGTTTAGTATCACCCAAATTAGATGCAGTTAACTTAGTTGATAGCGGCATCACCAGAGCTTCTGACTGATAGGCAAGACTTCCTCAAATTGCAGTCCAAGGAGCACCAACTGCTTCCAACTAAATGAAACAAGAATTCTAGAATAAGCACCTTCTCTAACAGAAAGGTTAAAAGGGTAGGGTAATAAAGTTGATACTGGAATTCCTATGGTTTCCCAAATGTTTTCCAACAGCTCATCCAAACATACTCTGGAACCAGCTTCCTTGAAAACATTCCATCTGCAACCCTTATCCAGTTTTTAACCCTTCAAAAGATTACTCTTGCGTCCTAAACAAATCTGGAAACATAGTAAAAAATTTTCACACTTTCAACACAAGTTTATTAACATTATCCAAAAAGCGAAGAATTATGGAACCATGCTTAGCTTACCAGCAAAACTTATTCTCAGACAATCCTAAAGTGCATACTATGTCCAGTCATGATCTAGACAAAGAATCCTTGTAGTTGTTCAACAAATAAAACCTGATGATTCTAGTTTTCAACTGTCAATATTTACAGGCTTGATTCAACTACTCGTGAATGATATACCAAGCTTACACATCATGCATTGGAAATCAATAACCTTGTTTTCACCAAGCTTGCTTTCCATCTTTTTTCTCTCTAATACCCCAACTGTCACATAGCCCATCATTCAAATCATGCTAACAAGATCAAGCAGTCCAGTGCTTATTTTCAAAACCATCAATGCACCATCCTTGGAATCAATCTGTATACTTTTACTCACAACTGTTTTCCCCCACCACTTACAACTGCTTTGTCAAGTAGGCCCGAACTACCTCAGCACAACACAGCCTCGCTTCTGACTACTAGGGGTCATCAGCAAGAATCATAACCAATAATGATTAAGATTTGCGGATACATTCTCTTTTCCAACTCAGCTTGGGGGAGTATTACAGCACATTCTCCATGTTGCATATTTTCTCTATCCACTCTCTTAATTAAGAAAGACTATTCCTAAACTTTAGGAATAATGAAATACTATAATATTGATTGTATTTTATTTTTTTACTTGGTGGGTTTGTCAACCCCATGGACTAGCAACTTCCTTTGTGTATAAATATGATGCACCACTCTTGTAACAAACACACAAGTAATATTAGGGAGAGTCACTTTTTTCACAAGCTTTATGTGGAGTGGAATTCTTCACTTTCTTTAAAGGTGAAAGAAATTTAATTTCCCCCACCCAAAAGGACTGCAAAGTTAGAGTAATGTTACTTACACACACTTAGCACTCACACAATTGTCTGTAAGCCACAAGATAACAAACTAGACCTCATTGCAACTTTTTCAGAATGATCCAGATTGTGCACACACCTCAATTGTGTGTGCCACAATCATTGTCCCCAATGTTAATTGTTTCACAGCAATGGCTTCGAGTGACCACTAAAAAAATACCTCACGAAGTTCCTAGAGATACTTCATACTTGGCATTGCTAGTTTGCTAACAAACCTCAATCTCATTTAAAAAGTAATAAAGCAGTTATCTTACACCACTTCAGAATATCCTAGGACAATGTATGCCAAACAACAAAACCCACATAACAACATTGGGATTGGTTTCCTTTCAACAAATGACATCACCAGTGTTACTCATCTAATAATTCCAACATTTACCACTCTAGTAGTCTAGTACAGAGAATTCCACGAGAATTTATGCCACATAATAAAAACCCAGTCACATCATCACAAATGCTTTTCTTTCTATAAATGGCACAGTCAGTAGCATTACTCATCTAAGAATAACAACATGAACAACTCTTTATGAAATTAAGAGGGAAAATAGATAACATATTGTTATATTTTTTTAAATCCCACCAAGCACACCCAGCAAATTAATAGATTACTAGATACTGGTATATTTTTAAAAAAAAATTGGGAAAGAAAAATATCAAAGCAGGGCTTATTGAAGTATGCTCGCTATCATCGTTTCCAACAGCATCTCAACAACAGAAAAGAATATTGTGTTCACCTGAATCGGTCAGAGACAAGTGATGGTAACTCTTATCATGATTTTTCTTCTTCTTTTTAATCCCACCAGCTTTGACATCCAGTGCTTTACCCTTCAGCTTCAACTTACCAACCACAACGTTATCGTACGCCGACATCTTCACGATCAGAACCTAAATCAAGATTCAGAATCTTCCTGATACAAATCTGAACACAAAGTCAACGATCAACAATCTTCCTTCATTCAACTTTCGTTCCTTTTGGGTATTTACTTCCGAGCAAAATCAAAATCACAATCAAAAGAAAAAGTTCCCGGGATTCAAAATCAGTGATTAGGAACCGTTATTCTTGCGATAATTTTAACGAAATAACGCAAATGCGGATAATGCCCTTACGTACCAGGGGGAGCGGAAGCTTTGCGTATTTTCTAGAAACAAGTCGAACCGTCTCCTCAATCTCTGCAAGTGCGACTGGGAGGCTGGGACTACTGCTGATTTATAGTTCTCCGCCAATAAAGACTACTTCCTTACTTGTTGGGCCGATTCGGCCCAATCACACGTGACAATAGTCTAATCCCGTTGACCACTTTCTCTGACCAACACAAAACGACATTACCACTTTCGCTCCATAGCCATGGGCTAGTAATCGGCCACGTCATAACTAAAGCTGCTTGCCACGTGTCATGCTTTCAACTGCTTGGTGTGTCTCTCTTTCCCTCTCGCCCTCTGCACTGCAAAACCCAACCAAACCAACGTAGTACATGGCCATTCTCCTCTACACGACACTTCCATTTCTCTCTCTGAAATCCACCATTAACCCATCCAAGTCCACGTTCATATTCATAAACCCAGCGAGAATTCTGTTCTCAAATCGCTTCCCAGCCATGAACTTGGGCAGCAAATCTGAACCCGTGTCGGCCTCTTCATCGATCCACCGGGTGCCGGAGCAAGATGCTGACGACATGGACCGCGTAGCCGACCAGACCTTTCGAAGGTACTCGTCGAAAACCAAGAGGAGTGGCGAAGGGACTGCCATTGTCTGGTTCAGGAACGATCTCAGAGTGTTGGATAATGAGGCTCTCTTCAATGCCTGGCTTTCTTCCGAGACTCTGTTGCCTGTATACTGTGTTGATCCTCGACTCTTTGGCACCACCTATCATTTTGGGTTTCCAAAAACTGGGGGTATTTTGTTAGATTCATATTCACCCTTTCCTTTTATGGCTTTTCTGAGATTCTTGCTTCGTTGTTGGCGTTACGGATTTCACAAGTCTGTCGGATTAAATAATGCGGTAGCAATTGCTTCACCCACATAACTTTTGTGCCTTTTTCTTAAATTGGTTACTTTTATAGCATGTTTGCTATGATGTAAGTAAAAAGAATGGAATGAAATGAATATTATAAAATCTCTAAGATTAAATAAAAAACCTCTTATTTCCGTTCGATTTCTTTCTCTTCCCTTATACCAAACGGACCCTTAGAAGATGAGAAGGGAATGTTGATATTCGAGTTTTCAAAATTCGTTCCTGATTGTCTTCATTGTGGTATGGTGTAATTGGCAGCGTTGAGAGCGCAATTTCTCATTGAATGCTTGGCTGACTTGAGGAAGAATTTGATGAAACGAGGACTCAATTTGCTTATTCAACATGGGAAACCTGAAGATATTATTCCTTCTCTCGCGAAAGCTTTTGAAGCTCATACAGTTAAGTTTACTCATTGAATTTAAAGCCTGCTTAATAAGCTAGTTGAATTCATGGATTTTCAAGCTTTTCTGGTTATTGAAGCTAAATTCGTTAATGAATTGAATATAATCTCGTCAGGTGTATGCCCAGAAAGAAACTTGCAGTGAGGAGCTGAATGTTGAAAGGTCAGTCATCAGAGGTCTGCAACAAGTGGTGATACCACCATGTCCTGAGGAATCCACAGGTGTGACAATTACAAAATCCCTCCCCAAGATACAATTTATTTGGGGTACCACTATGTACCACATTGATGACCTCCCTTTTGATGCCACTTGTTTACCAGATGTGTATACTCAATTTCGTAAGGCATGATATTTTCAATTGGCATTTGTATTTGTATATGCCTAACTAGAAGGTGGCTTTCATTGAGCTATTTATGCATGCTGATGGGATCTAAACTTGCAGACTGTTGAAGCCAAATGTTCCGTGCGCACATGCATAAAACTTCCAACATCTCTTGGACCACCACCCCAAATTGAGGATTGGGGATGTCTACCTTCGTTAGAGCAGCTGGGACTTTGTTCACAGAATGTAGGTTTTGCCATAAATATTTGCAGACATCCGTCAAGAGTTCTGCATGCTTTTGCAAGAAACTTGAGTCTTTTGAACTCAACAATGAATTAAAAGAGAATGAATTTTTTTCTTTTCTTCCTCTTGATAAAGGTTAGCAAGGGGATGACATTTGTGGGGGGCGAAACTGCGGCATTGAGCAGAGTATATGAATACTTTTGGAAGAAGGTCAGAATTTATTTCAATTGGCAATGTAAATCCAATTTATGTTATATCACTGTTGCTGCATTTAAGTATTCTGTAAATGACGGGTTAGTTCAGGAGTGATGCCCGTCATCTTTGAGAATGAAAAATCTGCTAATATAGAATCTGCCACATGGATCATGACAAGAATGTGTCACTAAGTATATTGGCCAACTTGATATGATGGGCTTGCATACAGAATACAAGGGAGCTATTTTATTTAATGTAAAAATGGGTCAAATAAAAATAAATTCATCACCTTCGGACTCTAGTTTAGTAAGAGTTTTAAGACCTTTAATGGAGAGTACATAGCATGTTGGAAACATTAATGTCACCCTTTGTATGGTTATCTAACCCATTCTTAAGATTGCACATATTTAGGATTTGCTAAAGGTATATAAAGAGACCAGAAATGGGATGTTAGGGCCTGATTACTCTACTAAATTCTCACCATGGCTTGCCTCGGGAAGCTTGTCTCCCCGTTTCATACATGAAGAGGTTCAAGTTTTCAATAATCTCTGCTTTGTGCATTACATGGTATCTGCAAAGTGAGACAGCTTTGACGAAGTTCAGTCTGTTCTTTATAGGTGAAGAGATATGAGAATGAAAGGCAAGCAAATAGTTCTACCTACTGGTAACACTGCATTTTTCTTGTTAATGTATATCTATATCATATTTCTTGATGTCATTCAATTATTACCAGTTTCTTAATTATTCCTTAATGTAGTAAGTAGTATGTCAAGTTGTATTTTGCCGAGTTGCTTGAACTACATCAAAAAATCTTTTTCAAAGAAGTTTTTTTTTTATTGTCAATTAATTAATTCACTATGTGTGTGCGTGTGATAAAATGAATTGAATGAAAAAGAAAGGATGATTTTTTAAGGAAGGAAAAATAAAAGGAGAAAAGCTTAGTTCTGTGATTTACAAAGCCTTTTCTTGAAATTTCAGTAATGTTTGACAGTTAAATAATGATAGATTTGACATTTTCCCTTCTCTTTATGTTTTCTTCTTCTGAACCCATCTTTATTTTTACAGGGTTTTGTTCGAGTTGATATGGAGGGATTACTTTAGGTTTTTATCAGTGAAATATGGGAATTCACTTTTCCATTTAGGTATGGTTGAAGTATTTGATGCCTTTTTTATGTATAGAGTTGTGTTTTAAAATTTCTGCCAGTTTTACACTGAGGTGTTGACCATAGATAGCAGTTGTGAAGTACAAGTGAAGATAATGCATCTCTGCAGAAAGTTCTTTATTAGCATCAATTTGTTCAGATTCCATACTTATAATCTGTTTTTCTTTTCAGGTGGCCCTAGGAAAGTGCAGTACAACTGGAGCCAAGACAAAAATTTGTTTGAATACTGGAGAGATGGTCGTACAGGGTACATTTTTTATCAGAGTGTTGCAGATTTTTTTCCTGTTTGTATGTAAAACAATTATTATTACTTGATATTAGCTATGTTGTCCTACAACTCCAACCTAACATTTGGCCCCTTGAATCCGACTGTTCTTTCTCCCTTCTGCACAAGCACAACTTTTGGGATTGGTTTTAAGTTGTACTATTTTCTTTTTTACTGTAACTTCTACTTTGATTGAAATTCCTTCAAAGTAGATCTACTTCATCGCTTTGTTTTTATCTCTCAGTTTAAACCTTTTTTCATCCGTCCAATTCCCTGTCGAGACATAGGCTATTCATTCATGCACTAAAGAGACAGACCATCTACCTGTTTATTTCCAAAGCAAATAGAACTTTTCCTCACTCTAATTTTTTTTTTTTTTTGGGCATAAACCTTTAGGTATCCTCTGATAGATGCCAACATGAAAGAACTGTCAACCACAGGTTTTATGTCAAACCGAGGACGGCAGGTGAATCCAGATTCAATTATTGTGTTTCTACAGTATAACAGTTGATATCTATAAATACTGAAGACTGTTCTTTAGGTTAATATGCATCATAAACCAAAAAAAAAAAAAGAAAAATTATATTTTCCAGGGATTTTGCACACCCTTATTACATTAACATGAAACTTGGTTATCTTTTTGACAGATTGTGTGTTCCTTTCTTGTTCGTGATATGGGCATAGATTGGCGCATGGGAGCAGAATGGTTTGAGACATGTCTTTTGGATTATGATCCATGCTCTAATTATGGAAACTGGACTTATGGATCAGGTAAATTGTTCGGATAACTATGCTAATCAGCTAATAATGATTCTGCAAGAGTGCATGGAGAAGTAAGCTTGCATGTACCGAATTATTTTATCCATTTTTTGTTTTAAACTTTGGTATTTTGATGTCCAATATTATCCTTGAACCCGTTACCTATCTATAAGCCAGTGTGTACTACCATGCTGTAGTGATACTAGCAAAGTTAATAACGAATTGGGGCATTGCATAATTTGTTAACGATGACCATGTTGGTCAATAGTATTATTTAGGTAGATACTGCACATGAACGTAACCCCCTTCCAAGGAAAATATAAAGAGAAATGTCAATAATTTCTGGGAAGGGCTGTTCTTCAACAGCTGATCGAATCTTAGTTTTTGCTCAAAATCCCAGAAAATGGTTCTGAGCTAGTAGTATATCTTTTTCTCCTGCACTTATGGTTATACTTGATTATTTCTAAATTGAAAAAAAAACAGAGTTTTAGTGATATGCCATGCCCACATTACTATTCTGTTTTTAAATTTTGAAACATTGAAAATTATAATCTATACTCTTTATCTGTACTTCCTGTTCAGGAGTTGGGAATGATCCCAGAGAAGGCCGTTATTTCAGCATCCCAAAACAAGTAAGTGGCTATTAGGAGTTTCACAACACATGATCTAACCAAAGCGATCCTCACCTTCAGTAGATATCTGCTAACAAATGCTATGACCATAAAAGTGGCATGTGCTGGGTGTTAATTCCAGAAGGGCATCTGGTCTGGGTGCTTTATAGGTCTTAAGTGGTTATAGTGTCATTATACAATTAAAACAAATAACTTGTGGCTGTAATCATGCTTCTTTCAGGTTTAGTGTATGATCTTCAAATTTGAAGGGCCTCTGCAATCTTTGAAATTGATACGAAATCACACAGTACATATAAAAAAGAAAAAAAAAAAAGTCAAAGTGGAACTTTGCTTATTAATAATAGTTGACTGAACCTGAAATTTGGAACTGATATGGCACTATCATTACTTTTTTCAGGCACAAACATATGACCCAGAAGGTGAATACGTTGCATACTGGTTGCCACAGTTACGAACAATTCCAAAAGATAAAAGGAAACTTTCCTGGAAATTTATACATTGGTCAAATTGTGCCTCTCAAGTTTGGAACAGTTGTTAGACACCATAGGGAGGACAAGTCCGTGGGTGCAAGAAGAGCCAACGATAGAGGAAGTGAAAGAAGAAGGAACAAGAGATAAATCTGGACAAGTCCCTGGGTGCAAAAACGAGACATTGACGTGGCAGTTCTGATCACAAAATCTTCCCCTAATGTATCGCTAGTTGTATTTATTTTAGTTAAAGCTTGATCTTGTTGAAATTAGCCTTTGATGCTTTAAATTCCTTGCTATTGATACTTGTTCTGTCTCGGGGCTACAGAGTTTTCTTTTTCTTCATTGGGAGAGGGGGAGGAGGTTAAATCTTGTTTCAATCCTGACTGGATTGTATAATAAACATGAAGATAAATTAAAATGGTATTTTGAGAGCCTATAGAAACGGCTGATTCTTTTCTGTGTTTGTGCTTTCTTAACTTACTTAATTTCTTTACTTATCTTTATTAATTATTTTTCTCAAAAAAAAAAACTATTGTAATGTTTGAATTTTTTTTTTACAAAAAAATAGAAGGGGTGAACAGGGAAGGAAAGGGAAGCAAAAGGATGAATGGTGAGATACTTTCCCTTAGTTAAATCTCTAAATAAAGAAATAAGGGAAACTTCCTTTGTTTGATAAATAAATTAAAGTAAGAGGGATAATAATTATGTTATTTAACTTTACTCTTCAATTCAAGGAGAAAAAGAATTATGAGACTTTGAAGAGAAATGGAGATTTTTTTCATTAAAAATCTTGTAAATAAGGGGTTGCGTCACTTTTTTCTCCCTTTCTCTTCTTTATCTTTCATAAAAAACAATGTACAAAAATTACTTATCACATATTAAAAGTTTAAGTAAATTACTAGTTAAAAATAAAAATAAGATTATTTATTAATAAAATAAATAAAAAAAAGACACAAGAATTACAATTCAAGTGACACCAAATCTCCGGTAAAACTAATACTAATCTTATTTAAAGCTTCATTTATTTTACTTTTTGACCCAATGCCGGTTATTTGTCTCATAAAAATAATCTTATGCAAAAAAAAAAAAGTAAGTCAATTTATCTATACATTAATCTATTCTTATTATTCTTACACCTTTGTAATAAAAAAATATTGCACTTTTTAAAGATAATAATGATCAATTATTTTAGAATTATCGATCATAATATTAATAACATGACTAAGATTTCAAATAACCAGCCAAAAGCTTACTCCAAAAATTTCCTTAGAAATATTAATTTTTATTCGAATTCCTCAAGCCAAGTTGTCACTTTTATTTCATAATGCGACATCATATATCATGCTACAACAATCATGAGTGTTGAGTTTTCTTTTGTTTCACTGGTTGTAATTTATTTCGGGGTTCGGAAGTTCTTGAAAACCTTAGCCTGTCACGTGGTTTTCTGGTTAGCTAAGTACCGGCGGTTGCATTATCTTTTTTGAGATTGCGTGAAGTTCAAAGTGCGTGGCACGGAGCGGCGTGTGTATTTTACGTGTGCGACTGTGGAAAAAGTGGAAACCCCGAAAAGGGGAAAGGCTCTAATTTCGAAGCCTTTCTGCTTCGTACTCCCCCACCCATTCATTCTTTTGCTCCATTCACCCCGTTTCCTTGCCTTCGCGAACTTCGTCGTTACGCGCTCCCTCTCTCTCTCTCCGCGTGACAACTGAGATCTGAAGGAAGAGATCGAGGAGGGAAAATTCTCGAAGCAACCCAGATTGACGTTCGTCCTCCAGAATTCTTCTTCTTCCTTCGTTCTCAGGTTTCTTTCTCCGCAATCTGATACTTTCCTTCTAATCCTCCGGAATCTTGTTTTCAATATATCCTTCCGCTTCAGATTCTTTTTTGATTGCTCAATTAATGGAAGAAATTTCTTAATTAACAACGGGCCACGAATTCACTGAATGCTATCGTTCTTCATACCCTCAAATGTGGAAGTTGCGTGGGGTTAGTTACTCAGTTACCCCTCTTTGGTAATTGGTTCCTCTTGCTTTCTTTATCTCCTCGCCTTGTATGCCGTTGGGAGGGGAATTTATAGCGTTGGTTTCTTGTAGGTGATTGTTATAGCTTCTCAGAGCAATTGAGACATGGTGAGGGAGGGAGTGGGACTTGTCCAAATGTGGCTTTCAGTAGATTAATGTAGTGGGTGGCTTCCAATGATTTGAGATTTTTGGGTCCTTACGTTTTACCCCCTTTCAATAGAAATTTGTTCACTTGCAGCAATCTGGCTATATTGTGGGTTAATATTGAATGCCCTGATTGATTATACCATAATGAGGCTTTTGTTTTCTTTTGAGTGTGATTGTTGATCTGCTATTCACTTACATGTGTTTTAGGGAATCAAAGGGATGGCCGATGAAACAGCAGTTGGGGAAAGTGAAAAGAAAGAGACAAGTCCTACTGCCACTGGGAATGTAAAGAAGAAGCAGCGCAGGGGAATTATTTCCCGAATTTGGAATGGAATATTTAGATTACACGGCGATGATTTTGAGAAGAGACTCCAGTACATTTCTAAAGAAGAAGCTGCAGTTCTGGCTAGAATGAGCAGGAGATCCCGATCCTGGAGGCGAATATCCCGGCATCTTATTATCATTTCTGTTATATTTGAGGTGTGCTTTATTTGTTACACAATGATTCAGTATACATCCAGTGAGATTGTGTTGTCAATAATGAATGCATTGACATGTATTTCAGGTTATCATATATATTATTTCCTTTAAACATACTATTTTAGTGGTTTCTGCAAATAAGTTTTCTGTGTTCCTTTGCAACTGTGATTCTGTGAATATTTGAAGGAATTAAAATTGTAAACTTCTCCACCAACAAATTAATATTATCCTACTGTGAGTTTTTTTTTGTTTCCCTTTGTGGGGAAAGTTACAGTTTAGGACCATTGGAGCAACTTATATACAGATAGGGACCAAATAACCAATCACAGTGGCTATTCAGTTCAATTTATTTCTTCATTTTCATTATTCATTTTGAACTTAATAACTGATTAAGTGGTTATTTTGTCTCTATCTGTAAATAAGTTGCTCTCATGGTCCTAAACTGCAACTATCTTTTTTTTTGGTCATTGTAAAAAAAAAAATGGGATTTTGCTTAAAATGGTTTCAACTTTCAGGTCATTGCTGTAGGTTATGCTATTATGACAACAAGATCAATGGATATGAATTGGAAAATGAGGGCAATCCGGGTTTTGCCAATGTTTCTTTTGCCTGCATTAGCATCTGCTACATATTCAACATTTGTCAGCTTCATAAGGATGTGTAAGTGTCAAATTACAATTAAATACATATCTTGCAGAAGCTAGTGTATATTTTTATTTCTTTTGGTTAAATCAAAGCTTCAAATGTGTATTCTATGTGTTAAATAGTGATTGAATTTATTTAAGTGTTGTTAAATCTGCCTTTGACATCTGTGTCAATGGAATCATAATTTGTGTGTTCCCATTGTAATTCTCAAATTCGATGTCGTCTACTGATCCTACTTGTGTTATAGTTTACAATTGAAAAGAGTTCTGAATTCATCACTTTCATTAGAATTTCTGCCATTTTTCTTGATTTCTTTTCCCAACAAGTTAGGATGGAAAAGCTTCAAAAGTGAGTTTTTCTGCAAATAATTGCAGACCAATTTAATGATGCAGTTTTTGGATTAACAGTTTCAAAAGTGACCAATAATTTCAAAAGTGACCTCTAATTAGAGATATGTGTAAAGAAAAATGCTTGAAGGAGCAGCATTTGATATTAACAGTTTGTTGAAGAAAGTAGGTGCTATCAGAAAGCACTACTTCACAACTCTAATGATTGTAACATTGGATTCCAATTTAATGATGCAGTTTTGGATAGGAAGCTTGGGTTCAGAATTTGATATGCCAAGTGCAAATAAAATTCCCTTATTTGTTGAATTTATAATTTATAATGTGTGATTTTATAGGTGATCGCAGGGACCAGAAAAATTTTGGAAAGGCTTCGAGCTGAAAGGCAAGCAAAAATTGATGAGCTCAAAGAGAAGACAAATTATTACACTACACAACAGCTCATTCAGGTGATTGTTTGAAGCGAGCCTTGTTACGTGGTTTTCAATATCACCTTTGTTTCATGTCATTTGGAGCAGGCAAAATATATTTAGGTTGTATTGGTATGTTAATGCTCCATAATATCAAAATCTTAAGGTGCCAAACACAATGCATTTATTTAACTTTTCAAGCTCCTACCAGAGTTTGATGACATAGCTAAGCCCAGGTCTGTGCTTTGAAGTGCATTACTGGAGGGCAGCTTTTGATGGTATTTACTTGCAATGGCTTTAATATAATTGTGTATTATGATACTAATTTGTGATCTACAGAGATATGACCCAGACCCAGCAGCAAAGGCAGCTGCTGCAACTGTTTTGGCATCTAAGTTGGGTGCAGATTCGGGTTTGAAAGTGTACGTGGGAGATGAATCTAATCTTGGTGCTCCAGCAGGGAAGAGCAATGACGTCGAAGTTGTGCAGTCCAGTGGACTTAGAAATCGCAAACGAGTATACTCTAGATCCACTAGTCCAGGGACAACTACACCTAGTTATTCCGATGGTTCTGGGGGAATTGATCAAACTCAGACTTCTGAGTATAATCAGCTTGTAGTTGTTGAACATCACCAACCAGAAAGTTCAACCACACATGATGGAGGATGGATTGCTCGAATTGCAGCATTGCTTGTGGGTGAGGATCCAACACAGTCTTATGCTCTCATATGCGGTAACTGCCATATGCATAATGGTAAGTGGACTGGATTTGACGTTTTAGGCTTTTGACCTTTTGCATTTATTGCAGAAAAAAAAGATGCCTGTGCTAGTGCTAGTGCTATTTTTTTTTAGTCATCAATGTTCACTGATGAATATAGTGGCAGTAAGTGTTTTTATCTACTTTTTTCCCTTCAGGTCTTGCTCGGAAGGAGGATTTCCCATTTATCACTTACTACTGCCCGCACTGTCATGCCCTGAACAAACCAAAGCAATTGGACGAGTGTATCTCTGGTTTTACTTCCCCAAACAAGGGGTCCGACGATGGTGAGGCAGTTCAAAATGCTAGTTCTTCTGCAGCTGACAGTATAATCACAAGCGATAGTCCCAAAAATGCTAGCAGCCCTGAGATTGAGGAAGTATCAGAAAGTAAGTTTGGGGGAGAAAGCTAGCTAAAAGCGCAGCCTCATTTGGGGATTGGGTTGTTGGGATGATATGTCTTGCCCCTTGTTTCAGGGCATGGACTGGCTATAAGGAGAGCAACTTTGCAATTGGTTTCCTTGGTTGGTTTTGTAACAGGAAGAGTGCTGATATACTTGAAACTTGTGTGATTTACCATACAAAGATTACATGTATTGCTTTGTGAGTTACAGCAATTTTGGCATCTTGGTGTTTTCTTTTTCTGGAATTCTATTCTGACAGTCTTGTACTTTAAAACTTGGATTGTACCTGAAGGAAATTTTGAAAACTAAATTTATATCCATTTTGTTTAATAGGTTTGAAGGTTGTGCATTGGGCATTCCCAGGCTTAAACCCATGGGCAAGTACTTCCAATCTACGATAAACGACTGAAGCGCTTGACATAAATAAAACTCCATAGTCCAGACTAATTGTTTTTCGGGTAATTTGTTTCTTCTGGAATCTGGATTTATAAAAGGGAACTGCTATAGCTCACAGAAGATGTCCACTGAAAGAGGCACACTGGATTACGTGGCGTCTTGTATTGTGGCTCAAGTATCTGGGCGGATAAGATATGAGCAATATTAAGCTACTTACATTATCACTTCTGCTCGGGAGAAATTAGTCTTATAACTGAATTTTATAAGGATCTTTTTTGTTTATATAAAAAAAATATTAAACTACCTAGTCGGAGCACTAGTAGCCTTTAGCCTCTGAGTAATTTTCTTAAAATTTAGATTAGTTTACGTTGAAATTATAGGGTTTAAATAGAGAGAAAGAAGAAAAGAGAATTGTGATTAATAAGAAAAAGATATATTTGTTGTGATACAAAAGATAAAGTACTAATCTCTATTTATGCTCAAATAACACTAATGAAATAAGAAAATACAATTCTAATCAAATAAAGAAATACAAGAAACATAACGAAATTAAGAGTCTTTAGAGGACTAATTTATTCTATAATATATTTTAAGATCTTTTAAAATATTTTAAAGATATTATAAATATCTTAAAGATATTCTAGATATATTCTAATACTTTCCTTCAAGTTAAAACTTACTAAGCTTTAAACTTGTTACAAATAAATAATTTTAATAAATAACATAAATATAAAGTGGACTTCATAACTGAAAAACAACTCATGAATGCTGGAGATGCTGAAGAGATAAATATTGTTGGAGAGATAACTTATCAAGACGAACCTTTTGCACCAGAACAAGATGACCCAAATTGTGATTGAGTTAAATCAAGTCTTTCAGACGTGCTTAAAGATATTATGACAAGAACAAATTCTAAGATTTTACTGAACCAGATAGCAACATCAAACAACTTGAAAGATCTGCTTGATCAGATGACAGACCCAAATGACTTAAGTAAAAACACTACTGGTATGACTCATCAGTGAGAAATAAGTCATCAGAATGATCATCGATGAAAAAATAATAACATGACAAATATTAGTATTGAAAATAAGTCATCACTAATATGACTCATAATAGGAAATAAGTCATTATCGGAATGATCATTGATGGAAAGAGAATAACATAACAAATATAAGTATTAAAAAGAAATCACCACTGGTATGACTTACGGTGAAAAAGAAGTCACTATCGAAATAATCATCGATGAGGAGAGAATAATATGACAAACATTAGTATTGGAGAGATGTCGTCGCTGGTTTAACTCATCAGTGGGGAAGAAGTCACATCATAATAATTGTCGATGGAAAGATAATAACATTACAAACACTAGTATTGAAAAGTCACCACTAATATGACTCATCAGTGGAAAAAAAACTTTCCATTGGAATGATTGTCGATGTGAAGATAATAATATGACAAACACTAACATTAAAGAGATTGCACCATTGGTATGACTCATCAGTGAGAAAGAAGTCACCATCAGAATTATCGTCGATGAGAGAAAAACAATATGACGAACACTAACATTAAAGAGAAGTCACCAATATCATTATCACTTCCCTTCAATGCTATGCCAGCATTGAAAAAAAGCTAAACAGTAAGGAAGCAGAGAAAATCGAGAATTTAAATACCAAAAAAAAAAAGACAAAATCTCCACCTTCAGCAACGATTAAAAAGATATCAATTCTAACTTAGAGAAAACAGATGAAAGAATGTGTTAGGAAAATAATAAAGTAGAATTAATAAAGGAGTTCTATAGAACTCGATACAGCGGAAAGCATGGACGCCCTTAAGATGGATGGTACCACTATAATATCCATGTTGAAATTATAGGGTTTAGATAGAGCGAAGGAAGAAAAGAGAATTGGGATTAATAAGAGAAAGATGTGTTTGTTGTGAATATAAAAGATAAAGTACTAATCCCTATTTATATTCAAATAATCATAATGAAATAAGAAAATACAATTCTAATCAAATAAGAAAATACATAAAATATAATAAAATTAAGAGTCCTTATAAGCTTAATTTATTTTTTATAATATATTTTAAGATATTCTAAATATTTTAAATATATTATAAATATCTTAAAGATATATTCTAGATATATTATAACAGTTTATTTTAATTTTAAATAATTTTTAATTAAAAAAATGTTTTTCAATTCATATAACAAATAAAAATTTTAAATAATTAATATTATACGTATTTATATTAATTTATTTTAATTTTAAAAAATCTTATAATAAAAAACAAACTTTTGTCTTAATCTTTTTTTTTTACAAAATAAGCTAATCTAACACGTACTTATTATGGAGCAATCATGGTAAACTATTAAAACAAAATACAAACTTTTTTTTATTTGTTTTTAGATGTAAATTAGATGACTGGAGATTATAAATCTATATATAATTGCTATTTTTTTATTTAATTTTGATATATTATCATTGTAAAACTTTTTCATCTAATAACATGTTATCAAATATTTAATTTTTTAAGTAGTTATTTTTTTAGTCAAAATTTTTAATAAATAGTGCAAAACTTTTTTCACTAAAATGGATCAAAATTAAATTTTTTCTCATTTTTATAAAAGTAAATTTTAATTTTAAATTCTTACTTACACTCACTATAAAAAAATTTATCAGTTATCACTTTTAAATACATATGCAGGTTATAACTAATTAATATTTTGAAAAAAAGATACTGTATATAATTAAAAAAATATTATATAATCAAAAGTTTTTTATCAAAATTTTTAATACAATAATTTAATATATATTTTTTATTTTTAAATTAATGAGTAGTCTCTATTAATTAATTTTATCTAATAATTTATCTTTATTTTATTTAAATTCTGTCAAAAAATTTATTTATTTTTTTTAATTATGTAATATTATTTATATGTAATATTATTTATATAATAAATAAATAAATATATTAAGAGAGTACTGCCGTGAATGATGAGAATTATTTTGGTACTTATATTTTTTTAAAATATTAATATTTTTAACAAATTATTAAGTATTTATTATTTATTAATTTGAATTTACAAATCTGAAAATTTTAAAATTAATAACTAATATATACACAACAATTCATCCACATTAAAAAAATATGAAAAAAAAAAGTGTTGTGACAGGGTAGGCGTAGCCTCTGGGTCAGGAGGGAGGTCTGACTCAAACTTGACGCATCCATTCACCCAGTCTTACTTGGCCCATCCAATCCAAACGAAGTATTGTCCCCCTCCCTCCTCTTTCAAACCTCTCTCTCTCTCTCTCTCTTCGACCTTTTTCTCGTTGTGCCAATCCTCCAGCCTCTTTTTCTTTCTATCCTCCCTCCCCAAGGTTTTTCTAGAAAATTCATTATAATTATTCTCAGTAATTCTAGGTAAAAGTAAAAAAATAAAATATTTACGTACTCTATTAATTTTAAATAAATTACGTATAAACTCTTTCAATAAAAAAATATAATAAATAAATATTTAAATATATAATTTTATAATAATTAAATTTTTATTTAATATTTTATTAAATTTAATAAATAATTTAATTATATTTTATATATAAGTGATTAATTAATATATTTTTTATTTTTTTTTAAAAAATAATTCATAAAATAAAAAAATATTTATTTTAAATTAATATAAAATTTAATTCTATTATTATTTTAACAAAATATTATAAAAATAAAAATAAAAAATATATTAATAAATTATATACATATCATAAATAATAAAATTTTCAGTTAAATTTAATAAAATATTAAATAAAAAATTTAATTATTATTAATTATATAATTTAAATATTTAATTATTATTTTTATTTATTAAAAAAATATACACGTAACTCACACAAAATTAAAAAAAAATATCTTTACATTTTATCCAAAATAAAAAATAAATATACACGTAACTCACACAAAATTTAAAAAAAAATATCTTTACATTTTACCCAAAATAAAAAATAAAAAATAAATAAATAAATAATTAAATCATATAATTTTGACCTTGCAGTTAAAGGCGGCTTCTTTTTCTTTCCTATCAGGTAACCGCACAACGACAATTTCTCTGCCTTATTCTCATTCGTTTCACAAATTTTGGATGATGTTTTCGCCGTCGATTAATCTTTGAAACGAAGTTCACGTGTTTCACATTTTTTTATGTGCCTTCGTTTTCTCGTTGATTTGCTCGGCCTTTTGCGTGTTCGAAAAGTCTAGGGTTCTCTTCAGCTCCGCCCTTGATTTATGCAATTTGATTCGTGCTTTTTCTGCTGTGCAATGACGACGAAAAGGTGACTTGCGGTAATGTGTTTGCATTTACGGAAGATGGCCACTTCTTCCTAGAAAATCTTCTTGGAAAGGCTTTGCTTTATTCATTTTTGAATGCATTTTCCGCGATCATCGTCCTTTGCTGTAGTCTTTATTTTAGAGTAACATTGCAAGCATAAAACTGGTATTGGCTCGCGAGTTTCCTATAGAGTTGGACTCCCATGAAACGAAACCAAGAAGATAACTTTCTGTTTGTTTGTCCCAGTCCCGGTGGCCATTGCTATTGCCCTGAAGGAAAAACAAAGATACTGTAAAATTCATTTGATATGCTTATTTTTTCTTTCAAAATTTTAAAAAGTGGGTATGAAAATTTTGAATTGATATTTTTCAGTTTTTCTCCCGGAATGTTAAGTTGTTCTGCTTTTGTCACGATTAGGTTGTATTCCAATATAGAATGAGTAGACCAACTACACGAAGTAAAAATAAAAGACAGAGACAGGGGGATGATGATGCTGGCACATCTGAAATATGGAGGTACTAAAAGATGTTCTTTAGTTATCTTTTATGAAATGAAATGAAAATTACTGGTCCTCCCTTTGCATGTTAATTGTTTTATGTTCCCCCTTGTATAGGAAAATTCACAAAACAGGTGTGGCAACTGAAGATGATATGAATAAACTGTATATGATTTGGAAGCCAGTCTGTTCAGGCTGTCGTGTCAACACCAAAGACAACCCAAATTGCTTCTGTGCATTGGTTCCACCTACAAATGGAACCCGGAAGTCTGGCTTATGGCAGAAGATGTCAGATTTTGTTGAAAGTCTTGGCCCTAACCCAACCAAGGATCTTCGTGCTTCTGCTAATTCACCTGCAGGTCTGACAAATCTTGGTGCAACATGCTATGCCAACAGTATACTTCAGTGCTTGTACATGAATAAATCTTTCCGAGAAGCATATTTTCTGTAGAACCAGATGTTTTACGACAACAGCCAGTATTAGATCAACTGGCTTGGCTTTTTGTACAGTTGCATGTTAGTAAAATGGCTTTCATAGATTCTTCTCCATTTGTAAAAACACTGGAGTTGGATAATGGAGTTCAGCAGGATAGTCATGAGTTCCTGACATTGCTTCTGTCATTGCTTGAGAGTTGTCTGAGCCATTCCAAAGTTCCCAAGGCAAGAACAATAATTCAAGATCTTTTCCGGGGAAGTGTGTCTCATGTGACAACGTAAGAATCACGATTTTGTGCTTCTTACTATAGAAAGTAGGGAGAAGAGTGTAGTGTTTTTTCATATATTTCAGTAGAAAAAGGATTACAAATATATAGACAGAGAAGAGAGAGAGAGAGAGAGAGAGAGAGGAGATAAGATTTCTCCAAAAATATCTCAACTCCTTAGATTATTAAGGAAAACAGGAAAAAAATAAATAACAAAACAGAACAAACTTATCTAATCCAAACTAAATAAAAAGAGATAACAAAACAGAACAAACTTATCCTAATCTTAACTAAATAACCTCTAACTTTCATCACTTCCCCTCAAGTTGGTGCATAGATATCAATCATACCCAACTTGCTAATCAAAAATCCAAAGTGTGGTCTTGAGAGTCCTTTAGTTAGGATGTCAGCAGTTTGTTAAGTTGTAGGAACAAAAGGCAGGCAGATCACTCCTGCTTCTAACTTTGCCTTTATGAAATGTCTGTCAATTTCTACATGCTTAGTTCGGTCATGCTGTACTTGGATTATGAGCAATGCTAATTGCAGTTTTGTTATCACAATATAGCTTCATAGGTTCTTTCAACTGCCCTTTTTATTTCCTCCATAACTCGTTTCAGCCATAGTACTTCACAAATTCCATGTGCCATTGCTCGGAACTATGCCTCTGCACTACTTCTTGCCACTACATTCTGTTTTTTGCTTCTCCAAGTAACAAGATTACCCCAAACATAAGTACAATAACCAGAGGTTGATTTCCTATCAGTTACAGATCCTTGCCTAGCCAGCATCAGGTATAGACTTCAATCCCTCTTTGTTCATTTTTCTTGAAGAATAAACCTTTCCCTGACGTACTTTTCAAATACTTCAAGATTCGGTGGACAGCTTCAAGGTGTTCCTCATAAGGGAGAATGCATGAATTGACTGATCACACTAACTGCAAATGCTATGTCTGGTCGGGTTGTGAGAAAGATAAATCAGCTTACCGACTAATTTTTGGTACCTTGTAGTGTCAACCGAAACCTTCTTTTCACCATCTTCAAGTCTTTGATTTACCTCCATTGGTGTTTCAGCTGGTCTGCAGCCATTTATCCCTATCTCCTTCAACAGGTCAAGTATATATTTCCTTTGTGAGACCACAATTCCCTTCTTTGTTCGAGCCACCTCCATGCCAAGGAAATATCTCAAAGGTCCCAAATCTTTGATTTCAAATTTTGATGCTATTCGTTTCTTCAATCTCTCCATCTCGAGATGGCATTCTGTTAATTAAAAAAGCTGCTGTAAGAACAGCTTCACCCCACAAATATTTGGGCGCTTTTGCTGCAAATAGCAAGGCTATAGCTATTTCAAAAAGATGTCTATTCTTCCTTTCAGCCACTCTGTTTTTGTTGAGGTGTGTTGACACAAGAACTTCGATGGATAATGCCATTTTTTTTCAAAATAATTCCCTAGGATTCTATTGATATATTCCTTTCCATTATCACTTCTAAAACTCTAATTGATGTTTTAAACTGAGTTTTTATCATGCTATGAAAATTTATGAGAAACTTCAGATTTTTCTTTTAACAGATATACCTACGCGAGTCTTGTGTGTCCATCAATAAATGTTACAAACCATTTTTTTCCAGATAAGGTAGTGATTCGTGAAGCCCCCCAAACATCACTGTGAACTAAAAGAAAAAGGTTCAAAAGGTTTATATAGCTGCATAGAAAAAGATGTACGATGATGTTTTGCTAGTTCACAAGTTTCACTTTCAAATAAAGATGGATTTTTATTGATGAACAAACTTGGAAACAGAACTTTTAAATAATGAAAACTTGGATGTCCTAGCCTCAAATGCCATAGCATGACATCATTATTATTAGAAGTAGAAATAGAATTGAAAACAAGTGTTTGGAGCTTGTCCCCCTAAGTCAGATCCATCTTCAAAAAATAAAGGCCACCTTGCTGGTTTAGCACTTGCCAATCATCCTCCCCGAGGCTAAGTCTGGAAACTCACAATGAGATGAGAAGAAATGAACTTGGCAATTATGATCATGAACCAACTTGATTACAGATAAGAGATTACAAGATAGATTTGGGACGTGGAGAACATCATGAAGAGTAATGGAAGGAGATAGGAAAGTAGAACCTTTCCCTGCAATAGCAGAAAGAGAACCATCTGCTATTTTAATTTTTTTATTTCCTACACAGGGGCTATATGAACCAAATAGCTTTGCAGACCTAGTTATGTGGTCTGTAGCTCCAGAATCTATAATCCAGGAACTAGAGGAATTGACACTAACAAGGGCAGTATGTAGATAGTTACCTGATTGGGCTAAGAAGTAGGAAGGAGGGGATTTTATGGATGAATTTGAGGGCTGTAGAAGTTTGACCAGGGTGTCTATTTGTTCCTTTGTGAAGGGAAGCTCTCTGGAAGAAGATTGCTGGCCTTGAACTTCGTTTGAGACTTGAAATGCTTTACTTTCCCCCTTCTTCTTTTTCCAATTTAGTGGCTTACCATGCAGATTCCAGCAAGTCTCACGAGTATGCCATGGTTTTCTGCAGTGATCACACCATGGTTTTTTTGAGTTCTTCTTATCCCCATTAGGTTCTGGTCCTCTAGATACAAAGGTTGAGCTCTCCATCTCTTGATGAGAAACAATATCTTGTTTCTTCATCATACTGTTGCGTCGTGCCTCCTCTCTTCTAACTTCTGAGAAGACTTCCCTCATATTGGGTAGGGGTTTACGGTCCAAAATTCGTCCCTTCACCTCATCTAACTCTTTGTTTACACTTGCAAGAAACATGTAGACTCTATCATTTTCTTCCCTCTTCAAATGTCTTGGGGTGGCACTAAACGGCCTGACACATGTAAGTAGCCGAGATGGCTTAAGCGATGAATAACTTGACCAAGTATATATATGAAAATTTTCATAACGTACTATCGATCACAATCAAATTGGCAAACAAGGTGCCTAGTGGATGTAGTAGTTGCAATCATATTGGTCAAATATGGACCTCGATCTCAACATATCTGTTTAGGTGACTTTAGTCTCCTTCTCGAGTTTTTCCTTTCAGAGGACTCTTTTTTTCTTTTTAGGTTTTGCCCTGCCAAAGGCGACACGGAGTGACCTGGTGGACTTTATTGTTGAGAACCCATCATGGGGTTCCACATTGTGATTTTTGGAAATTCTTATCCCATTAGTATCCTGTTGCCTGACTCAAGCCGGTGCGGAGCGGTCAGACGGGTTTTGTTGTTAGGAACCCATGGTGGGTTTCTGATAATTGAATTTTATCACACTTAATTGTTGCATTTGATTAATGATTTTAGGGCTGTTTAGTGTGTAATTAATGGTTTTTGGTCTAAATTGGACTTTGGGGTTTTAATTGGATTTAATTCATTTTCGTGTTAATTTTTTCAGATTTACATTGTTCCAGTATTTTGATTATAACTTTTGTTCTAGGTATTCGATTAACCTCATTCTTGTTTCGTTTTGCAGATAACTCAAAGAGCTACAAATGGTATTAGAGGCTTGAAGGCTAAATTCGGACAAAAATATAGTCAAAATTGGAGCCAAAATCAGTCACGGAATTCTAGAGCTATGTTTAGTTAATTGGGCTTAACTTTGTAATTAGGAGCCCAAATTACATGGGACCAAAGCCATTAGTTATGTTTTAATTTGGGCCAGTTTTGGAGCCCCTGACCTGATTTAGTTTTAGGTTTAAATATCAGATTAGGGCAACACGAACAGCAACTTTTACATTTTGTGAAATTTCAGATCTAACGCCTCTCTTCTCTTCTCTCTTCTGTTCATCTTGTTCTTTCTTTTTCTTTCTTTTTTCGATTTTTGTTTGCGCACAGCCATGGTAGGCCAACTTTCCATTCAATCAACCCATGAGTTGAGGATTCTGCTGCTGAATCCAGAGGACTCGTGCTCTCCATGAACTGGATCCGTTTCTCTTCCCCCTTTACTAGAATTGAGCAACACGATTGTGTAAGTTGAATTTGAGCGGATGAGGTTTGTCTATGAATTCTATATTTTGATCATCCAGAGGAAGGGATTAAATGTTAGATTTAATATTTAGGTTGATTAACCCAAGGGATTTAAAATCAAAACAGGTTGAAGTGAACACTGTGCGATGGCATGAGTGAACGCGCCAAGTGTTTAATTAAATGCTAGGTGATTGTCTAGTAGAGAGGGTTCCTATATGAATTCAGGGATTTGTTTAAGGTCAACCACGAAATTCTGTAATTCTTTGTCCAGTGACGGATGTCCTTGAAACCTCAATTCTGGGTTGGTTGATTGCTTTTAAATTGTTAATTTCGTTTTATCTCTTGCTCTAATTTCGTTTTATATCTTGCCTTAATTTCAATCGTAATTAAAACCCCCCCTCTGTTTATTGTTCTGTTTTCAATTGAGTGATTTAGTCCTATGCAAAATTCCTTAGGAGACGATTCAGGTTGTCCTATTTTACAAATTTATTTATAAGCCTGGTTAAATTGAGTGAATTCGACAGTTCATGTCAAATTTTGGCGCCGTTGCCGGAGAATTTTTGCATTGTTCTTTTGATCTCGATTATTGCATATTAGCAGTAGATTAGACTAGAGTAGCTGCGTTTCATTTTGCTCCTTTTTCCACACTTGAGTAGAGTAGAGTAGGTTAGTAGTGTTAAAAGTATTAAAAGTATCGCATAATTGGACTAACCTGTGGAGTTAGGTGCTGAGGCTTGGTATTGAAAGTTTATCCAGCATCTTGAACAAAACTAAACCCTTTTAGGGATAATCTGGGGTCAAAATCTTGAAATTCCTTCATTTGGTATGAGTTTTCTTGTCAAATTCCATCGTTTAGACCACTTTTTCAAATTTTTTTTATTTTCATGATTTTTAAAAATTACCAAAAAATTACAGAAAATCAAAAATACATTTATAATTTTACTGTGGTGGTCCCATAATTTTTAAAATTCATTTGATAGTGTTTCTGATTTTATTTTGGCCAATTTCTTAGTGTAGTTTACATATTTTGTATGCTGTTTAGTATTTTTACCTGTTATGCCTTATGTTGTTTGACTAGGAGTAGTAGCAATGCACATGACCTATTTGCTTTTGATCATGAGATAGAGAGAACATTGCATGTTGCTAGAAGGGCTTCTAGGCTAAGTCATAGGATTGTTACTGAACTTGATCCTGAGTCTGAGCATATTCAGCATATTGAGCATTCTGATTCTGTTCCATCTGTTAGTTATCCTATTTCTTCTAATAGTGTAGATTTTACTTATTATAGTGGTAGTTTTCATTAATTCTGAGAGCATGGATAATATAACTTTAAAGGAATTGGCTGCACCTGACGTTAACTATCAACCTTTGTGCATCCAATATCCGGATCTTGATGCTGACTTTGAGCTTAAATCTGGTCTTATCCATTTGCTTCCCAAGTTTCATGGTCTTGCAGGTGAGGATCCACATAAGCATTTGAAGGAGTTCCATGTGGTTTGCAGCACAATGAAACCACAAGGAATTGATGAGGAGCAGATTAAATTGAGAGCTTTTCCTTTTTCTTTAGATGGAGGAGCTAAGGACTGGCTGTACTACCTTTAACCCTCATCCATTGGAAGCTGGAATGACATGAAGAGATTATTTCTGGAGAAGTTTTTCCCAGCCTCAAGAGCCACTGCAATCAGAAAGGAGATATGTGGCATAAGGCAAGCAAATGGAGAGAATTTGCATGAATACTGGAAGAGGTTCAAGAGGCTATGTGCAAGCTGTCCACACCACCAGATATCTGATCAGTTGCTGATAGTATACTTCTATGAAGGCTTGTTACCCATGGACAGAAATATGGTAGATGCAGCTAGTGGTGGAGCTTTAGTTGATAAGACACCTGCTGCGGCCAGAGAATTGATAGCAAAACATGGCAGCTAATTTCCAACAATTCGGCACTAGAGCAACCAGCAGTGGGGTGTTCTCAAATTCAAGCGACCCTAGTCCAATATCAAAGTGCCCAGAAACCAGCAGTAGTGTCCAGTGCAGACCACCAGAGACTAGAAAATAGATTAGACGAATTGACCTCATTAGTAAGGCAATTGGCAGTGACACAAACAATGCAGTCTCCCACTCCACAGATAAGCAGACCATGTGGTATTTGTTCTGATCCACTCCACCCCGCTGATACTTGCTCAACTCTGCAAGAGGGCACCTCTCCAGACCAATCAGTAGCTGCAGCAAGAGTCTTTCCTGGAAAGCCACAAATATCAGCAGCAACATAATCCATTTTCAAACACTTATAATCCTGGCTGGAGAGATCATCCAAACTTAAGGTGGAACCAGAACCAGAACCAGAACAAGATTCAGAACCAGAACCAGCAGAAATTTTCCACAATACCAACATAGGCAGTTTCCACAGCACAAACAGAATTTCCAACAGTCTGCACCTCCACAGCCAGTGCAACAGCAGCCACCAGTACAACAGCAAACCAGTAGTGGTCCTTCACTAGAAGATTTGGTAAAGCAGCTTGCAACGAACAGTTTGCAATTCCAGCAGAGAACTGAATCTTCCATTCAGAATTTGCAAACTCAGATTGGGCAGTTAGCAACATCACTGAACCAGCTCCAACCCCAGGGATCTA